>CM076584.1:540401513-540612635 GCA_034641835.2 Pinus albicaulis | reverse complement strand
TGCACGGGCCTAGGGCAACAAGAAGAACCAAGAGAAGAATGCCAGCCGAAATTAACTCATCATGATGACTGATTTATTTTAACCAATAAACATATACAAAAAATAAAAGGGTAATTATAGGCAAAAGGTTTTCCAAGTAACTGTGAAATACAGAATACCTCCTAGAAAACCAAGAAGTACAGGCAGGAAATCTCCTCGAATGTTGTGTTCGGTGTATCAAAATTTACAAGGCGGCCGACTCAGCTCACTATGGATGGATAACAACCTAAATTTATCCTCCCAAATATACCTGAAGGTACATGGAGGCCCAAGTCCATATTAGAGCTATATAATGTGAAATCACACTGTGAGAGCACCCGTTTATACTTTTCGTACTATAACACTGCCCGATATACCTGAAAGTACGTGGACAAGCTACGATATACTTACGTACGTGGAGTGAGGTATCACAATTGGAATGTATCACAGACAATTAATGATAGTTTCTATGTTTTAAGACGTCGGAACACGTCTCTAGCCTAGACCTTCCAAATTTTATTGTTATGGTTCCAATGCTTTGTTAGGTAAATTGATGTAAATTTTAAGTTGATCTTGTTTATCAATTTTCCTTTCAAGGTTCACTGCCATGATGTATTGTAAATTCCTAAATGAAAACTAAAATGATAAGTAATCTTTTCACTTAGTTTTTTCAATGAGAATCCTAGCTACTAGAGGGAAAGAGGAATCAATTTGAGAGAAAACAATCAAAGAGCACAAACTAAAATGTAGCTTTCCTAATTATTCCTATGCAAAACACAGAATCCACTACATGCAAATGAAATTTTTTCTTTTCATTCCCTGTAATGTGAATGTGGAAAAGGAAACTAAGTGCATAAAATCAATAAAAACTAATGCCTTTTACTTTGAGAAATGAGGAATTGAACAACAATTTCTCTTTTTAGGAAAAACAAAGATTTTAACTACAATTTCTCCTATAGGAAACGAATAATTTAACGACAATTTACTTTTCAAAAGCAAATGGATCTAATCCAGTAATGAAAATACTTTGAAATTAATTTTTCAATGATAAAGAAAAACACTTTAAATAAACATTGAACAAAATTTTCTTTCAAAGGAGGAAGAGGTGGGTAAAGTCATTGGTTTCTATGAGGCATCAGACACTTTGAAAACACAAAAAACAAAAACTGAAAGCAAATGCAATGAAAAATTCAATAGGAATTTGGTTGGCTCTAGGGGGCAACACAGTCTCTAGGGGGAGACAGTGCATTTCAATGTGCCCCTGAGTGGGAGACAGTGCTATGAAAAGCATTATGTCATGTTCAACAGTGCCTTGGGTGCAGCAAAGAACAAAAACTTAGGTTGTTTAACACACTTATAATGTTAATTTGAATTCAAAAAGCCTAATATTTTAGAGTAAATGCTACTGGGTTGATAACAGAGGCAAACACACCAAGGATGAAGGGTAAATTCCCTAGTGGAGTCACCAATTTTTTATGCAGAATTAAGAATTATGGATGAAACATTCTTCCTTAAATGTGGTGCTATGCATTTAGAACAGTAGGTTAAAGAATTTGCAGATAATTTTCCCAATAGTAAATAGACACAAAGAACATATCAATAAACTTACTTGGAGTGCAAGCACTTCCAATTCTCCTTCTGTCACTCTTGTTGTAGCTTCAAATCCAAGCTAGATAGCCAAAATATTTCCTGCAAGAATGAACACTAAAAAAAAAGAGATAGAAATATATAGATGGCTATTCAATTTATTTAGTTAAATAAATGAAACATGAACCATATACATCAGATAATAATTCATAATATGAAATAAAAAAGCTTATACAAATACATATGTGGGAAATTAAACATCAATCTTTATTAATGGATAGAAGGGGAGGTTAAAACCAGCGATTGATTTGATGTCACCATCTACAGCATCATCCCAGCCTCATCACAATGAACATCTCTCTAGAAGCATATCACTCAAATCAAATCCTCAATTGAAATTCCACTAGAATTTATATACTCAAGTTCTTCCTTATCAAGCACTAGGATCTGTGCTCAATTTATAGATGAGCTGAAGGTATTTTTACAATTAATGAATTTCTAATAATAGGCAAGACATGTTCCCAAGTTCAGAGGTATCAAATGGATAGATGGATTCTCAGTTTGACACATATGCACTCTTCTAGAAGGCACTGGCCAAGTGGAGATTCCGGAACAATGAGAATTTCACTCCCAATTGACCAATGCACCCTTCAGTGTAGGGAAGTGATTTGAAGATCACCCTTGAGTGGAGTTTCCTGCATATGCAATGCACTTATCCCCTTGAGAGACTACATTGATGAGCTCATAGGTGTTATAACATATAATTCAAATCTTGGAAACCTTGCAATGGAAGTTAGGGATGATTTGTCTTTGATCTTTTGTAGGGCATGTAAATAAATGAAATGATAGGGGATGATAGACCCAATTCATTAGTTCTAGGGATGATTTCCAGTTTACCCAGGTCATTGGGAATGATGCCCAAATTTACCTATAACACTCATCAAGTTCTGGAAATATTGTTTGAACTGGAATTTTGTCACCTATAACCTTATTTAAGCATGAAACTTGGAAAATTGGATGCACTCGCGAAGAAGCAGGAAGCTCCAATTTGTATGCCATATTACCAATATTTTGCAACACCTTGTAAGGACCATAGTATTTTGGAGATAATTTTTTATCCTTCTTATCTTGCTTGAGGACATTTGTTTGTATGGTTGTAGCTGTAAAAATACCTATTCTCCTACATCAAAACTCCTCCCACTGCGATGTTCATCTGCCTGTTGTTTCATTCGATTTAGTGCCAAATTTAGGTTATCCTTTAAGAGTTGGAGAACTTGTTGTTGATGCTTGATGTGATCTTCCACTGCTTTCACCTTATAATTTTCTCTTAAATATGATGTGATAGATGGTGGATGATATCCATAAAGTGTGATAAATGGGGTCATTTTTGCTGCAGTATGGAAGGAAGTGTTATACCACCATTCAGCGAGAGGTAACCACTTGACCCATTGTGTTTTCTTATCAGATACAAAACAAGGAAGATAAAATTCCAAACATTTGTTCACAATCTCAGTTTGACCATCGAATTGAGGATGATAAGATGAGATATGAGCTATAGTAGAGTAACCAAACAAGAAAATAATTTCGTCCAAAAATTTCCAGTAAAAATGGGATCTCTGTCGCTTACCATAATCTTTGGGTTTCCATGTAGCTTTTGAATTGTTTCCATAAATGCAGTAACAACTGTACTTGATTTAAATGGATGAGATAATACAAAAGTGTGCATACTTGGTAAGTCTATCAACTACCACCATGATGACACTCTTTCCTTTGGACATAGGTAAACCTGTGATAAAATCCATTGAAATCTCCTCCCAACATTGACTTGGAATGGATAAAGGTTTTAGAAGACCCAGGGTCTTAATTGTCTCAACTTTATTTCTCTGGAAAACCAAACATTTTGCCACAAAATTTTGAATATCAGATTTAAGGCCATCCCAAAAAAATTATTTCTTCACCCTGTGGTAAGTTTTTAAAAATCCTGAGTGTCCAATTCCAAATAATATTTTGTTTTAGTTGGGAATTTTTACAAATATATAAGCGATATTTGTACCATAAGGAATCATTTTTCCAACTAAATGTATCATATGTACTAGGATATTTCCACAACTTTAGAATGAGTGTCCACACTTCTATTTCCTTATTCCATTCATCCCTTTCTTTGGTTATCCAATCTAGTTGGATAATATAAATTGCACAAAGCAATGCTTCCAGCTCTTCATCCTTTCTTGAGAGTGAATCTGCAAAAACATTTATCTTCCCTTTTTTGTAGATGATTTCAAAGTCATAACCAAACATCTTTGTGACCCATTTTTTCTACTCTTATGAAGATAGTATTTGTTCCAAAAAGTGTTTAAGACTATCATGATCATTTTTTACCTTTAAGTGCCTTCCCATTAGGTAAGGTCACCATTTCTTTAGTGCATGTAGTATTGCCAACATTTCCTTCTCATAAATATCTTTATGTAAATACTTTCCTTTGATTGAATGACTTTCAAAAGAAATGGGTCTTCCTTCTTGCATTAAAATAACACCAATCCCATTTCCTGAGGCATGACATTCCACAATAAAGGTTTTTGTGAAGTCTGGCATAGCCAAGACCAGTCCTAGACACATTTCCTCTTTAAGATGTTCAAAGGCCTTAGTTTCTCAGGATTCCATGAAATGCATCTTTCTTCAATAATGTTGTTAGAGGTGCTGCTATTCTCCCAAAATTATTAACAAAATTGTGATAATACCCTGTTAACCCGAGAAATCCTAGCAACTGCTTTATGTTTGTGGGGAATTTACATTCCTTAATGGCTTTAATTATGCTAGGGCCTACCTTAACACCCTAATGAGATACAATATTACACAAATATTCCACCTCTTGTACTCCAAAGAAGCATTTGGATGTTTTTGCATATAATTGTTTCTCCACCAATAGTTTGCACACCCTGTCAACATGTTGAACATGATCCTTCCAAGACTTATTGTAGATTGGTATGTCATCAAAAAATGCTAGCACACATTTTCTAAGGAAGGGTTTGAAAATGGAATTCATCAACCCTTGAAATGTAGTAGTTGCATTGGTAAGGCCAAAAGGCATGACAAAAAGTTCATAATGACCCTCATGAGTCTTCATTCTAATTTGATGATATCCTGAAAAAAGATCCAACTTGGTAAAATAAATCACACCATGTAATTCATCAATCACAGGAATGGTAAATTTATCTTTAATAATGAGCTTATTGCGCTCCCTATAATCCAGACACACGCACCATGATCCATCCTTCTTGTGCACCAATAATACTGGAGCAGAGAAAGAACTTTGACAAGGTTGAATTATACCACCCTCTAACATTTCTGCAACCATATGTTCAATTTCGCTCTTTTGGACACAAGGATATCTGTAAGGCATGATGTTTGGAGGAACACTTCCTGGAATCAAATGAATAGCATGATTATGATCATGAATTAGTGGGAGTCCTTTGGGAGTTTCAAACACCTTGGAATGATTGTCCAAGAATTTTTGGAGATTTGGAAAAATAGATTATTTTGATGTCTGAACTTCTAGTGAGCATAATTGTACAATTACAACTCGTTTTTATTCCTTCAAAAGCTTTGTCATGACATTATACCTTATTATCTTTCCTGACTTCCCTAAGATACCCCATAATTCGATTTATTTTCCTTCCAAAAAAAATCAAGAAAATTTCTTGAAAATTAAAAGCTATTGTCCCCAAAGATTGTAACCATTGTACTCCTAGTACAACATTAGCACCTCCCATTGAATGGAAAGGATTGGAATATTCAATACATATTCCCCCATGGTTAGCTTGATATTATGGAATTTTCTGAGAAATTTTTGCCTTCCATTTGAAACCATGCAACTTGACATTATGAAGGCTATGATGTGAAACAATTCAATTTATCGGCTACCTTACAATGAATAAAATTAAGGGTACTAATTGAATCAATCAACACCGTTATCTTTTTCTCCTTGATATGTCCTTATATCTTGAGAGTTTTGTGAGTGGTCATTCCCGCCAATGGCCATAAGATATGGTTGGACTCATTTCTGTTCTTCTAGGTTGGTTCCTAGTGTATATCCTCTTCTTTTGAAGTTTCTTGTTCATTTTCTTCCTCCTCTTCACAATATATGTAAAATAATTTCTTCCTCAAAGATAGTTATGACCTTTTTTGTATTTTCTATCACAACTGTAGAAAATCCATTTTTCTCTTTTTTCTTCCAATTGTTGTGGTGTCAACCTTGTAGGTTATGGAAGTCTAGGAGTAGAAACACTTCCATATTTATACATGTGATTGGTAGGATTCCTTGTCGTCATAATTTTACATTCAATTTTTCTTGCCAACCTGAATGCCTTCTCCAATGAATCAAGTTCCCAAAAGTGAAATTCATGTTGGATGTTATCCTTTAAAGTCTTGATGAAGACATCAATCCTGTGTTCCTCTAGAATATCAGTTTCCATATTCAATTTTTCGAAGTCCCCAATGTGCTCCACCACCGAACCCTTTTGTTTGATATTTATCAATTGGCTAAAGAAGGTGTTGCTCTTTATATCCTCATAATGTGCTATCACTTCCTTCGTAAAAATTGGGCAACCAAAAAATATTTATGGGAGAAAAGCCATTGATACCATACAAATGTATTTTGTTCTAAATTTAAAGTTTCAATGCGTACCTTTTGTGTGTTTTTCAAATTATTGAGATCAAATTATTGCTCCATTTGTAGTATCCATGTTACGGGATCCCTACCATCAAACTTCCTCATATCCATATTTGGAATATAGTGGTTCTTCCATCCAACATTAGAGTTTATGAAATGATATTTAAAATTTATTTTGTTCTCATCATGAGTTTCCTCTACTATCTTTTCACCATTAGGAAACTTCTCTTGTATCAAACTTTTCAAACCTTCCATGTCTTCTTTTAGATCATTCTTCATTTTTTCTATGTTGTCTTTCATTTTTTCTTCCATGTAATCCATATTAGCTTCCATGCCATCGATCTTATCTTCCATTCCTTTCTTCAAACCATCCATTTTTGCTTCCACGCCTTTCTTCACAACTTCCATTTCATTTTTTTTTGCTCCTTGCAAGAGCGAAATTTGGTGCACTTTCTCTTCTCATTTTGATAGATCATGTTGCAATTCTTCATCTTCATGAGCCATAGTAGAGTATTCTGAGGGCTTAATGGGTGTTGAATTATTTTTAGGAGGAATTTTAGAACCCAGTCCTGATATATATGCTCAATATGCCCTTAGAATCACTTAAAACTGATTTTTCAAACAAGACCTATGTAATTACAAAAAAAATAACACACCTTTTTCTTACTTTTGAGGAGCTCGATATTGAAACTGAAATATCTCTATAATTTGGATCTTCAATATCTGAAATTCGTTCCTGTAGTATCTCTTTGAATCTTCTTTTGAATGCCATAGGTATCAACAGATTTGGATACTTCGAGGAAAATTTATGTTGAATCTCCCACAATGACTTAATTATGGATTGGTTCAGTAGAGCACACTTGTATGGTGTGCCACGTCTCCCCGTTTCCTCATTAGGCTCTGAAATTGATACAAAGAAAACTACAACCCATGTTATTGCAGCCAATTCTTACATAATTCCAATTCGATGCTGAGAGAGAGATTTACGATGATTTTCCAAGGTCATATCTTCAAGATGCAATTCGGGAGCCTGAACAAAACCTAACTTCCACAGATCATTTCTCCGAAAATATTGTAAAAAAAGATCAGAAATTTTTACAGGAAGTTCCTAAGGATTTTGGCTTCACTCTGTAAAAATTTCATCTTCTGAACCTATGTAGAAAAAAAATTATAGCGAAAATGACACGATGACCTGTTTAGCTGAAATTCAGGAGCCTGAAAGAACCCTAAATTCCACAGATCATATCTCCAAAAATATTATGAAACATGATCTTAAATTTCTACATGACATTCCTTAGGATTTCGGCTTCACTTTGTAAATTTTTAGCTTTTGATCCTTTGTAGAAAAATATTTATAGTGAAAATTCCACGATGACATGTTTGTAGCAGCAGAACCCTAGAATCCAAATCTTTGATACCAAATGTTATGACCAACTCCAAAAATAGAAAAAAAGAGAGATACACACCTTAGAAATAAACCACTTTGAGGGGGAAACCTACAATACATTACATAAATGAAAAATTCTTGGATGATCCAAATGACCAAAACCTCCTTCTATATATATGAGTCCATGGGGTCACAATATAATCCTAGCCGACCTAAAAATAATAATGTCAATAATAAAAATATGGGGGTTATATGGGTACAAGAATAACAATAAGGGGGCTACACTAATAACAATAAGGGACTACAGTAGTAATATGGGGACCTAAAATCATACATAAGTGTTGCCTTCAATCAACAAATTTATCAATACCCAAGTTAGTTGTCAAATCGATCCAAGTTCTTCCCCATCTTTCCAAAGGCTATGTGAGGTTTTCATAAACCAAATCTCAAGACTTTACCATAAAATAGGGTTTCCCTCAAACCCTTATCCACTAAATGCCTAGGTTTTTCTTCATACCATAGAATAATTTTAGGCTTATACCATCATATTCTTGCTTTCATAGAAGTGTCCCTTTGGGGTGATCCTCATGCCTTTTTTTCAACCAGTTTCTACCATGTTAATTTTTCATAAGGCAACATCGTTATTTACTTTGATAGTTACATTTCACCATTAACATGTTGCATTCACCCTAAATAATTATTAGATTATATAGATATATATATTTAACCATGAGAAAATGAAACTATACAGAAAGAGTAATACCATCATCATTTTCATCATCTAAGCAGTGGAAAATACAAGATCAAATGAAGAGAGGCATGAACACATGGGGACACCATGATTGGTCTGAGACCAGGGAAAAACCCACTATGGGGAAAAACCTTGGAAAATATTCTTCTTAGATCTTCATTGAATGAGTCAGCAACAAGATTACAATGATCCATGAGTACATATATATACGATGCAGAAAAAAAATAACATACAAGCACCAAAACCATACCCATACTTCTACATGAAGGAAAACTGAATCTGAGAGCTTAAATGCACTGACACTAGTTGTAGAAAACTAATGAAGATGACTAATAATGAATGAGGACTGAAGATACATCTACAAATGAAAAAAACATATATGATCTACAAACGAGCATATCTATAATAAAAAAATTCGAATCTGAAATATCACCAAGTGATCTCAACTATGATGTCATAGGTCTGAATCTAGGAGACTGTCAATGACGCTCTGACATAACTGTGACTGAATGAATGATGTAGGGAAGCGTTGCATAGTAAAATTAAGGTGATTCAAATCTGATCTACTTAGAAACTCTCTGATCTGTAACCTTAACATTCTCATCCCACGGCTGATGGGCTCTGAGCTGCCACCACAATGTCCTATGCCTATGACTGACCTTCAGATCAGCCCGATATGACCTCAGGACTTTGGAAATGCCCTTAGCAAGTTGTTCTAATTGCTTTGGCACCTTGGCCGTGGGCACAACACATCATGGCCGCGAATCTTCTGGCCTAGGCCGCTACCTAGGAATTTCTAGCCTATGGATTTTGCCCAATAGATCCATATATACAATGTGTCTTTGACACTGATCCCGATCCACTGCGTGCCACTATGTGAGCTACTTCCAACGCACCCATGTCAGAGAAAACATAAAAATAGTCAAAATAAACTAATGGATGCAAATCATAGATCACTTAAGCAAGTGTACTAATGAGCTTGAGGTCGTGTTTGTTTCTAAATTTGTGGGTGACCGTTTGGGGCTTTGACCGAATCAACATGCAGTGAACCAAATCATTAAAATATTAAATTAATTCATAACTTAACTTCTACTTAACGAATTGGGGTGATATATAGGTAAGTTTTGATCCTCTCGAAAAGAGGAATGTAATTAAATTATTATATTAACCATTTAAGTTTTCCACCATAGAATTTGATCTTAGCTACAAAAAAAATTAACACAGGAGTTGGATAACAGGATGCAATATTTGGCAGAGGTCCTGAGCTGGAGAACTAATGGTTTCCCTTAGCGTTAGCCATATTCACATGCACATAAGCCTATGGGAGTGGATAGAATCCTATAATTGCATGGATACAGGCTCAATGGATTAGTTACAACCCCATTCGAGTTCAGACAGTGTCAAGGGAGTGACTATGGGATTTCACAATATTTTCTCTGCATTCCTTGAATTGTTTGGAAGGAAATTAACTTGGAATTTCGTAGAGACTTCCAGAATTAGTTAAAAATGTTGCAAATGGTTTGAAAATGTCCTCCCATGATGTGAACAGATTTAGTGCACTAGTAGTGACCTTAGTGGATTGATTTGGTCTAATTTGTGCACCTTTGATCCTAGCCCTAAGCTCAATTTCGTCCTTCATGTTTTATATACTTAATGTTGGAGCTATGTGATGGTTGATTGAGTTAAGGATGTATGTATGGGAGTGATAAGGTGTCAAATAAGGAGCTTATGCTTTAGATATTGAGTATAGCCTAGATGCTTTAGTCCATGAGTGCTAATGATTGAATAATGTTCAAATCTAAAGAACCCTGCATAATAGATTAGAATTACAGTTTTTGGTGTAGAGATTGATTGGACAATTTTGTATGTTGTTGGGTAGAGTCTTTGTGGAGTCTCTCACACTTTTTTTTGTAAGAGTTTCTATTAATTTTGGTGCATAGCCTTAGTGTCATATTTTTATAATTTTAGTATGCAACAGTTACATTCTAATTTGAGGTTTGATATCATATTTGTGTGGCCAAAATTCTGTTATTGGAGAGTGCATGTTTGTTGCATTATTTTTTTTGACTTTATGATGAGATCATGCCACTGAGAGAATTTATGCAGATGATTTCAGGTTGAGCATATTGTCTTGGGATTCATTTTGAAAATACATGAAAGGAGGTCCACATAGTGAGAAGTGAGCAGTGACTTCATGATATAGGTGCAATGATAGTGAAGATTCAACAAAAGGAACAAGTTTCTCAATCCAATGGTGGTTAGATAGTCCAATGGTAGTTAGGAGAGGATCAATTTATCATGGTGGCCTTTAGCAAATCGTATTACATGGAGATCCATAAAGAATAGAGTCTTCTGATATGATAAGTAGTATCGAGTCTAACAGCTGATTGAAGTTGGAATTTGTATATGAGGTCGAGTCTCCATGCCTATGGGAATCAACACACTATGTAAAACATCAATTGCTTGACATAATAGAAATTTAGAGAAGAGAAATAGAAGAAAGGGTGGTTTTTCTCCCAGAAGTATTTCCACCAAAAATCTTGTGTCTCGTGTGTGATGATGTGATTGGGTGAATTGTTTATTGTTTATGTTTCTCACCTGGTTTACAATTTAGCTACATATATGTTTATATGCATGGATAATCTAATGAGTTGCTAGTGGATATATGTGTGATTCAGTAAGTGAAGTAATAAAAGGAAAAAATTGTCTATAAGTCATAATACTGATTCACTCCCCCCTCTCAGTAGTGCTCAAGGGTTTTCAACAATTGGTATTAGAGTAGGGCTCGTGGTTGTAGCTTTATCACTGGAGAGTAGATATGGCATTTGTTTTTGTAAATTGAAATTTATTTTCAGAATGATTGTCCTCACTGATACAAATTACAAGGTATGGAACAAAAATGTAAAATATCAATTATTATCTTGTGTATCTAACATTTGGAAGGTAGTATGTGAAGGTTGTGGCAAATATCCAATTGTAGATGAGATTTTTCAACTACATGCACAAGAACGATGCATAATCTACAATAATATTCATGATGATGATATGAAGAGACTAGTGGGTTTGAAACATGCCAAATATATGTGGGACAAGATAGAATCTGTTTTTGGAGATGACACTAGTAGCAACTTGGAAAATGAGAAGAAGAGAACAAGAAGAAAAACAAGAAGAAGAATAAGAAGAAGAGGCTACAGAAACATGAATATCATCCACAAGAGTCTCATTCTTCTAGTGTACATGATTCAGTGGATGATTAAAAGAGATCATGACATATTGAATCCAAAGGTATAATTGTTAATGATTTTCTTTTTATTTACAATTTTGAGGATTCATATTTAGATCATGCTAATGCACATAGTGAAGATTAGATTGATATTAAGAGTCTTAGATCTAATATTTCTAGACTAACAGATGCATGAAAGGACCAAGAAAAATTGTTGTAAATCTGTGATGATAATGAGGCCAAGCTCAAAGAAGAGATTGTGAGATTTAAAGCTAAGATGAAAAAAATTGAAAGAGTTGAAGAAGACAGGAGAAATTGGT
The DNA here is from genome assembly GCA_034641835.2 of Pinus albicaulis. Taxonomy (NCBI): domain Eukaryota; kingdom Viridiplantae; phylum Streptophyta; class Pinopsida; order Pinales; family Pinaceae; genus Pinus; species Pinus albicaulis. The sequence continues at coordinate 540,600,680 of CM076584.1, read as the reverse complement.
ACAAAGAGAAGGAAGATGAATGTGATAAATTACAAGTTGAATTTGTTTCCTTGAGAAAGTAGTGAAAGATGTAGAACAGCACCGTAGCCTTCGATAATTTGCTTGAAATCCAAATATCTCCACTAGGTAAATCTGGTCTTGTATTTGAAAAGGGTGAATCTAGTTTGCATGTAGGGAAGAACACCAAACACGAACCCAATAAACTTGTAGGAAACAACACCAACAACAAAAATGAGATCCAAGGAAATAAGAAGAAGATCCCATAGCCTATTAGGGATCAAAAGAACCAACAACAAAAAATAAATAAGAACCAATGACAGATCAAGTAGCAAAACTAGTAGCAGAGAAGAAAATATCAAGGAGCACCTACATTGATAAGACTTTTTTCTCCTAGAGATGATCATGAAAAATTTGTAAAATTTCCAAGGAATCAAAGTCCCTTTGTTCCTTTTGTGCATAATTTAGAATGTTACAAGTGTCAGAAGTTTGGGTATATTATAGAAAAATGTTGGAGAAGATCGTACAAACCATATCAAAAAATATTCCAGAAATTTCAGTAGCCAAGGAGAAAGGCTGACATAAATAACTATTATTTTTATGGTTATTGTAAATTATGTCACATGTTTAGCTATAAGGAAATATATTTCAGTTCTAACCATTGGAAGAGAGACACATTTCATTCAAGGTTTAGATTTGGCATGAGCATATGAAGAGTTCATCCTCTTGGCGATGTGGAGTGTTATATTTTCCATATATTTTTCCATATGGAAAGATATTATTTGTTTCCCCGTTATTCAAGCCAAAACCTTTAAAATGAGAAAAAAAGAGAGGATCTAGCACTAAACCAATGAATAAAGAGAATAAGTAGTTGAAGGAAGAAAAGAAGTATATCAAGGAAGAGAAGAAGAAACCTAAGACCATGTGGAGAAAGAAGGAGCAACAACCCTTCAAGTAATGAAGAGAATTCCCTCCTGTAGTCCATGGTTATTCCATGCATATTCACTGAGGATTGCAGATCATGAGAGGTGCATAACCTCAATGGGAGTGTATGTTGGAGTTTGTATTAGCATATGATGAGTTCATATCATCCTCATGCACTTTCAAGTCCACGGGATCAACCTGTTTATTGGAAGTATATTGAGCTCAGTGGGAGCTATGCACAGTATGATATTTGCCTAGATTACTAGGAATTTTATCATTATTTTCACTTTTTTTTGTGGTATATTTACATATGTATTGATCAATGAAAATAAACACATTTTTCAGCCATATATATGTTTTTTTTTCCCACTAACAACTGGTTGAAAATATGTGCAACCATGCATAGATTATGATCATGATTCCAAGATGCATTGAAAAATAATTATGACATGGAACAACCATGTATGAACTATTTTATGATTCTTATTACAGCCATTTAATTTCTATTTTCTTATCATTATATATTGGTATTGAGTCTAGTCAATAGTTGGTGAGTCATCATGGTGATCGACTTATTATGAAGGAGTCATATGGAGTCATATTGCACTAACATATATGGGCTAATGATGATGTAATTGTCATAATGTATTATGTAATTGAGTCATTGTTCCATAGGATATTATCATAGAAAATGCGTAATTAATTGATAAATCATGTAAAATTCTCATGGAGCCATGTACTTGTATTGTAGTATCATTCGTTAAGTCATGAGTCATGAGGACATGTTATCATCATATGGGTTATGTATGAGGTTATTGTATCACCTATAAAACCATGTATTTGTCATTGTATATGTCACTTGAGTGATGTTCATGTGGAGTCCCAGTCCATATGGTGATTATATTGGTCAAAGGAAGCATTATTTGTAGTGGAAGTAGTCATTTTAGCCCACAATTGGTATCTCTTCAGCTTGGAGATGGTATGTGATCACGGGGAGCATTATTTGTTCCTATCTGATTCAGCCATAGATTTTTGGAATTATGATCTTATTGCAGGTGTTCATGCTATACCTCATACTATGCTATGACTGTAGGGTTATTGGCCTCATGTGATGAGATGCTATGGTGGTTGATGCTATGTAGTCATGGGGGAGATTATGTGTGGTTTCCTGATGTGGATGTTGTTGCATTTTATAGTTGCCTCATATGAGTTTTGTATATGGAGAAGTGATCAATATAATCAGTGATGTTGTATTTCTCATGTATGTTAATGATGTATTCATGTTGATCTGGGTTTAGTAGCAATGTCTGAAGTACACCTATTTGAATGATAAAGTTAAAATTCTTTGGATGTTGATTGGCTAAGAAGGATGCATAATGTTGATATCTATATGGGTTTTTAGAGATCTGTAATATAACATAATACTTTAGAATATCTCTGTACAATTTTGTGACTAATTCAGATAAAAATTTCAAGAATATGGTATGTTGATATCTGTACGCAAGTTTATTTCCAGAAAATCACGTATACATGCGAGTTTCCTTAAGTAAAGTCACATATATATGTTTTTAAATTAATGATCACAAATGTAGTTGATTTATTGCATTGATTCAATATTTTGGGTTAAGTTTTGATATTATGGTTATAGTGATCTCATTGTTCTATTTTTGAGTTGGTGATTGGTTAAGCGAATGTTTTCTTCAGTGGTTGGTTCAATGTTTGCATGGTTCAGTGATTGATTGATTCAATGGTTATTTTGGGTACAATGATCAATCTCAATTTTGATATTGGGCTTATATGATGTTAATGGGTTAAGCATGAATTAGTTGATGAAAAGTGGCCTACAAGTTGTGATGCATTGAAGCAGGTGGATTTAGCGTAAAAATTTATGAAACATGGTTCACAAATGGTGTTGAGGGTTGGAGCCTTCAGTGAGGAAGTCAAAGCTTCATGCCAGTGGTAACTGGTGATCAGATCAAGGGGTTGAATATCCCTTCCAGTGGGTGATGGTAAATGAGATCAAGGGGTTGGAGTACCCTTCCAACAGGAGCTAGAGAATGAGTGAAGGTTGTAGCCTTCAATAGGTGGGTGCTTACATACTGCTATTAGTCTACACCAGTACAATAATGTAAGAAGTTTTTCATAATAATAATATTGAAGACTAAGATGAAAGCAGCAGTTATTTTCTCCCACATTGGGTTTCCACGTTAAATCCGGGTGTTCATGTGTGTTACTTATGTGTGATTCTTTATTATGTTCTTATTGTGTATGCTTATTGCTCATCACTTGTCCGATGAATCTCTGATATACTAGTTTAAGTTAAACATAAGAAGAATTAACTAAATTATAATTTTACTAGGAATACACAAGTTTCCTTTATAAAAATCAGTTACATATGCTAGTTGGCTTCACTTAAGTCACATACAGAATTCAAAAAAGAAAAAAAAAATGTTTTTGGGAGTATTTAAAATAATGATTCACCCCCCCATCTCAGTATTTTTCCCAACAATTGGAATTAGAGCATGTCATTCAAAAGAAGAATGATCACTTCAAGGAATATCTATCAAGATGAGAAATCAATATGGAACACCATCTATCATACCACCTCTCTTCAACGAAAGTAATTTACTTTTCTAGAGGACAAGAACAAGATCCTATATACAGTCTCTTGGAGCAGATTTATGGGAAATTGTTGAAGGAGGTTACTAGTATGTTGTCGCACTTCCCACAGATGTAGTAGAGAATGATAAATATGAAACCAATGAAAAATATGTCAATGCCTTATTGGGTAGCCTGACAAAATCATAATTTTTCAAAATCATGTAGCACTACAAGGAAAATAGCCTCTAGTGGAGGTTATAACGGAGGGTTTTAGTGTTATAAAATTAGCAAAAATTTTCAAAAAAAAATTTGCTACAATATCTCTTTTTAGTAATGGAGGTTTTGGTAGATCTTCTAATAGAATTTCAACACAGCTAAAAAACACTGGGCGGCTGGAGGTTGTTACGGATGTTTTTCTCATCGGAGAGCTAATTAGGTGTGAACACACCGATGCATTTTACAATGAATGCACCGGTACTGTAAACCTACCAAGCACTGAGATAGAAAACAAATTTAGGATACCCCAAGGTGTTTACCAACGTCTCGGTGCATGTCATCTAGACAGGCACCTTGGGGTAGTCGAAAGTGCATGCACTAGGCCGTTAATGTCAAAAACCACACCGGGCGCAATGTAGGTGATACAACATACCACGTCATTCTAATTGGTATTGGTATTTGTGAAGTTCCCATAAGATATATAAATGCACCGGTGCATAGTATTATACAAACGCGCCGGCACGCAATATCACACAAACACACCAAGCATTCTAATTGGTATTGGTATTTGTGTGGTGCCCATAGGTCATATCAATGCACCGGTGAGCAGTCTCACATAAACGCACCGATGTGCAATATCACACAAACACACCGAGAATTCTAATTGGTATTTGTATTTGTGTGGTGCCCATTGGTTGAAATGCACCGGTGCTCAGTAACTAATATGCACTGGTGTTCATTTTGTAATTCTTAGAAACAATGACCCATGACAGTGCAATTATTGTGATTTTTTAAAATTCGTTATTCATCAAAATTTGACACATATCTTATAACAATATTCGTATAAATTAATTTTTTATTAGTGCATTTGAGCATGATGTTTGGATTAATTTGCTATATCATATCATGATTATTGTGATTTTTTAAAATTCATTATTCATCAAAAGTCGACACATATCTTATAACAATATTCATATCAATTAAATTTTTATTAGTGAATTTTAATGTGATGTTTAGATTAATGTTTTATATCATATCATTAGATTTCACATCTCTTCATTATAATATTTAATCATCCATATATTTAATCAGTGATGTTACATTTCATAGTGACAATGGAGAATGCAATAGAATACATTAAAATGTATTTTATTATATATATATATATATATGAATAAGACACTCTTTTTCATATGAAATGAGACAATTATTGGTATCCCTCTATCTTTCAATTTAGATACTATGTCCATTAAATTAAACAAAATGTCTGATTTTAGAGACAAATATATCAAAAAATACAACGCCTTGCTTCGATATCCAAACATATTGGTCATCATTCTTCGCTTGAATTACTGTCACTGCTCGAGCTACTTCCATGACTTGGGTTATTTTGAGAAATGTTTTGTTTACGGTGTTGCTTGTTTTATTCTTCTTCACCTTCCATCTACAAACATTAAAATAAAGTGTAATGAGTGTATATGGATTGATGAGAATAATGAAAATTGCAATATTAAATAATATACATCAACGTAAATCGAAAAGAAATGATGTACCATAGCAAGAATTGACTCATGAACTATACACATTCTTTCAAAACCAAATTTCATGCCGTATTTCAACATTTCATTTGTTGGTACAGTTCCATACTTTGTTTCCTGCAAATTTTATACCCCATAACAAGTCATATATTTAATATAAAATATTTTTTTGTTCTATTAATTATAGACGGAGCTAAGTAAAACTAAATCGATACATTCTTACAAATTCCACAATTAATTTATGATATGCCAACATATACTAACAACCCATATTTAACCCAATGTCAATCAATTTGTCTGATGCTTCTTCTTTGTAGGTTAGCACCTATTTGAAGACATTCAATTATGATCTTTGTAAAACAACTTAAAATATACAAAAATGAAATCTAGTTTAGTTGTTATAAGGAAGTAACAATTACTCACAAACTTAGATATCAACCCTTTTATTCCTTGTCGTCCTGTTTTATGTGCTGAATGGGTTCCATTTTATTTTCTTTTCTGCAAGAAAATACTTGAAATTAATATTTAATGCTAAATTTTTTATTTATTGTACCTCATCAAAAAATTCAATGATTACATATTACATTTGAAGTGCATTGTTATTGAGATGGTTCCTCGTGCGATGCAACTATGTCCATTTCTTTGAACATATCCTTGTACACATTTTTGGACATTCCTACTCGCATATTTATGATATCAACTCGTTCATTCTTTGAGATTTTCATAATCTTCTTGAAAATGTAATAAAATGTAACATGATAATAAAATATTTAATTTTTATATTGATATATGAAAAGTAAATATAGCAAAAATGATATTTATAAATTATTTCTTTCTAGTAATATATACATATAATTGTAGAAAAAACATTTAAAGCATTATTACTTTTTCATTTCTTCTTTTTTGTTGTTGTACATTTTTTCTAGTAAATTTCTGACATGTCTCATTGACCAATTCTCTAGAAACTCATCCTGTAGTTTAGATAAAATTTTGTTGTTGGAATCATTGGATTGATTTTTGTATTGTAAGTGGAAAGAACGTTTATACATTTTTTCCACTAGATCCCTCAAAGTTTTGTAAAAGTTTTTCCCCCTTTCGTTAGCCTCCAGCACCACTCCAAATAAGCTAAGGAGCAATTCATTTTCATTTGCATGTTCTATTTTTTTTCTTTTCATAGAACAAAATTCCTTTTTTGAGTTTTCAGTCATTGTAGAACATTAAACATATGTGAATTAATAAATTTTTTGAAACATTTTATCTAATATTTTTAAGCATATTATTAATGAAAATTAAAAAAAGAAACTCATATTGGATTGATATTATTTTTTCATTCACCTGATTTATCCTTCTACAATTTTTCCATCAAGATTTTACTCTCTTCTGGTCCTAGATCAGAAATAATATTATCGAGCTTCATCATTTTGTGGCTCTGCATGATACACAGTAAACAATACATATTATTTAAACTTACATATAGTTCAAAATAATAATTTTTGTAAATAATTTACAAAGAACTTTCCTTTTTTTTTTTTTTTCTCAATGCGCTACCAGTATTTTTGTTACTTGATCTCTTGTCATACATTTCTTTATTGATATGAAATGTGCAGCATACCATTCATTAATATATTTATAAATAAATCATAAAATTTTAGATAAAAAAAATAAAATCAAGAAAACAGTGTGCCTTTCAATATTGACACACTGATGTCGGTGCGATGTGTTCTTATAAACACACTGCCAAAATAGTAAAAACACTGTATGGTTCTCTTTGTCAACAAGGAGAACCGATGCGTTATATGTTAACCAACACACCGAATAACACAGAAAAATTAATAAAAATCCTCTAGTATTAGTTTTTCTTGCATATGATGTCGTGGAGGGGGCGGTGTGGCATTTTCTTATAAATGCACCCAGAAAACAGTGGACCACTGTACAATGCTCTCTGTCAACAAGGAGAACAAGTGTGTTATATGTTAGCTGGTGCACTAATTAACACATACATAAAATAAATTTTTTTTTTCAAATAATACTTGCAGAGTGCGGTATAATGAAATAGCGCACAGGTGCACTATTTGACATATGGCGCATGGATTAAAAAAAAAAATACATGTTTTTAATTTTTTTTTTTATCAAAAAGTACGTGCATGGGCACTATGATAAAATAGCACACCGGTGCACTATTTTACATAGGGCGCACTGATTAAAAAAAATCAATTTTTTAAAAATTCACATAAGGGATGACATGGATTGGGATCTGACTCTGCAATTCATCCCGTGGGTTAGATGTCATAGGTCTATATATATAGAAATACGAACCCTATAAATCTAAAATGAAAATCCCTAATTTTGAAGTCATAGAAACAGGAAGAAGCAAAGGTAGAAACAAAAAGAATCAAGGGTTTAACGTAAGAATGATTTTTTTTTTTTTGAAAATGAACAGTAAAATTAAATTTTTTTACTTACCATGTATTAAATCAAATAGAAAATGTGAAAAAAAAGGTTATTACAGTAAAATTTAATCAATAGATGGTTTGAAATTCTATGCCACAGGGTTTGAATCAACAGAGGTTTGGAATTTTGATTGTCTGAATAGTTCTGTTCGAAAGTATTTCACTACTCCACAGTGATCCCATGCTCTCTTGCTCCATATATGTCTCTCATGCAAATCTCTCCCTGAAATTTTTTGCAAAAATAATGAAATAATGAAAATTTTTTACTATTTAAAGAATTTTTTTATGAAATTAGATTTTCGAAAATAATTTACCGCCCATTTTTCAATTTACCATTTTTTTCACTTTAAAAAAATAAAGTTGCGCTTTTTTTAATTTGATGCTATTCGGCATCGGTGTGTCGACTACTAAAAGAGCATTGGTGCACTGTAACTAAAATGCACTAGTACGGTGATCAAAACTGGGTCATGGACCAGAATGATAGCTCAAAATTCAAAGTGTTCCGAAGTGTTTCGAACCTAAGCGATCGAAAAGGTGTCTTCGTTGCAATTATGGCACTGTGAACGGTTTGAAAAACCGACATCGTATGAAGAAGTTCTCACAGTTTGAAAAGTCTATTAAACTACAAAAACTGGACTTTGACCAAGTTTGACTTGGCATTTTGGAAAATTAAAAAGAAAATATTCCAGGGAATATTGCTAGAATATTCCTTGGAATATTGCCTGAAATATTCCATTTGGACCTGTCAAATTTTTCCAAGTGGCGAATGCTCATTGGATATTGGATTGTACGTGTTTTGAATGGCCAATGGGGGGCCGCCACGTGATAGGCCCGAAGGCCTCCACGTGGCCCACGTATGGTCTTATAAAATTTTTGGGCCTTCCCTGGAATCGAACAAACGACCTCCACGCGCACATGCCCACGCTTTACCATTGGACTGCATGGTAGTTCTTAACAATTATAGAACTTTGTTTATATTTAAGTTTTGGTGAAAATGGTGTTGGGGGTGTGGGGGGCCAACCCCCACCATATGTCCTTTGGCCAAGAACCATGGGTTTAAGCCCCAAAAATAATCGCCAGCCAACGATCCGTTGTATGTTCACATGTCATGGTATTTATTAACCATCAGATTATCTGTCGAGGTTTAGAACCGTTAACCCAAATCTTTGTCACATGGTTCAGCTATAACTTAATGTGTGTGGTTAATGCGTGGTCTCCGCCAGTTGTTGGGGTTAGAAAAACCATGGGGCTTGGGACATGCATCCATTCCTATCCAAACATTTAAACTAGCGATTAGCCCTGGCCATATTCTTGGTGGGAAATCCAAAATTTACGGATTTTGCCTATTTTAACTAAAGTTAACTCCAGTCCTCCACTTTTAGTGGAGCTGATGTAGGGGACACTGGGAAAAAATTTGTTTTGGCTCTATCTGGAGCTAGATTCGCCTAATTTTGGAGTGCCAATAGTCAATTTTGACTATATCCAACATTATAGACTCAATGGAGTAGGTTTCTGAGCCATCAAAGAGATTATAAGCATATTTTTACATCAATCAAGTTCAAGGGGTCACTAGGATGCCCAGGAGGCAGCAAAAGTTTGAGGCCTAGCCAAGGGAGCTAGAGGCCTTATCCAGAGATCCAATAGTCAAATTTGAATATCTCAAATGTTCTGAATCTAATGAGATGGTTTTCAGATCCTTTAGAGAAATTTTTAGAGCCAAGAAGCTTTAGTAAAGTTACAGGGGCCACTAGTGCTAGCTTTTTCCAGCAGCAGGTCAGGGCCTAGCTAGAGCAGCTAGAGACCATATGCAACAAAAAAATAGTCATCTATGACTTTAAAAAATATTATGAATCCATTTATGGAGGTTTTAGAATCTTTTGAGGACTTTAATAGGTTGAAAACCCATCAGAGAATTTTTGAGTGACCCTAGTGCCAGGGGCTGCCGGTAAGTGTTAGAGGCGAAACTGAAGTAGCCAAAGGCCATTTTCTGCAAATTAATAGTCTATATTGACTATTTCAGAAATTTGGAAACTAATGAAGGTGTTTTCATAAAATTTTCATGAATTATAGAGCTCTAGATGCTAAAGGGAAGTTTTGGGCAGCCCTGGGCAAACCATGGAGGAAGGCCTAGTTTGGGGATGCAGTGCTTGCTTTGAGAAAATTATCAATTGATATTTGGTGTCTAATATATAATAGAGATATTAGGTGTGGTTTCAGGGAATGAAATAGAATTATGAATGATTTTGTGCCATAGAGAAGCTTAGTGTAGCTTAGTGCACCGATAGAAGGAATCATGTCTAAGGGAGGCTAAAGCAGTTTACAGAGTAATGACAGCCATAAGAGGGATATAGGTGGTGTTACCAGACCTTTGGATCAATTAAATATCCATTGGAGTTAAGTGTGGAAATTTTAAAAGAAACCTTACCATAATCCCAAAGAGCGAAGTCAAGATGACAAAGCTCAAAGGAGACGTAGCCCACAATATTCGGGTGAACTCCTAGATTAATTTTTATTTTGGGTATGAATGATTTATTTATGCATTATTTTGATGTTATAAATGTTAAATTTTAGCAAGAAAAAATGGACATAATACACTTAAACAGTTAAAAATCATACACCAGTTTCAAGCATAAATTCCGCAAATTGTTAAGTATAAGCTAGATCATTTATTTGTTTAACTGAATGGGAGGCTCTTGAAAAAAATAACAAGTTATCTAGACCATTTTAAAATCAGGTTGGTATCAGAGCGCTTAGTTTCTTGATTTACAAAGCAATAGCTTGCTTGTATAACTTGAAAGGTGTTTAAACAGTGTAAAATATTGATTGTTTTACTGTTTGCAAACTGACTGTTGTTTGAGTTTGATGGAGGTGAAGGGCGAGATACTGATAGCTAAGTCAAAAAAAGGACAAGAAGGAATAAAAGGGATGAAATCATCTTCCTTACCCAAAGGACCTCAAGGCCATCCTTGAAGAAAACCCTTTTGTTAGTTGTTTGTTGTTTGGCTGCATGAATAAGAGCTTGTCTCTACAACCATTTTGTTCAAAAGCTTTGTCATTTTTTTTTAAAGCTTTGTGAATTTTTTTGAAGTTATTTTTTTCATTTTCATTATGAAAACTTCTTCTAGTGAGGTTTCCAAATCCTCCTCCTTCACAAGATTCTTAGATGAAGACATGAAGCTTGACTTCTACATATTGAAGGACATGGTGCATATTCTGTTTGAAGATAGAAGAGAAAGCACTGAACTTCATGAGAAATTGTTTTCTATGAAGCAAGAGAAGGAAGAAATTCTTCAAATATTGCATGATATGGAGATGTAGCTCCATCAAGCACAAGAGTCTTTGACCAAGAACATGCGTGAAGCAGAGGTAATTCACTCCAATTTGTCTTCGATTTTCTCATTAGAAATATGTGTTGGTTCATTTGAAAAGCACAATAGAGGTATAGGGTCCAAGTTAATGTTTAAAATGGGATATGAAGGCAAGGGTTTAGGAAAAAATACACAAGGCATGGTTGACCCTATTTTGGTTGAGGAACGACCTAAGAAATTTGGTCTTGGTTATGTGTAATATAATGGCAAAGAATCCAAATCCATGAAGGCATGTGAGGCAAATTCAAAAATAAATTTTGTTCCACGTTCTAATATAAAAACATGTCAATTTTGTTTCCAAAACTATTGCAATTTCTTTAAGCCTTTGTTGCAGCAAAATGATTGTAGACATGTAGCTTATGGCGAGCATGCGAGTTCAGGCATTTTTCAAGACAAGAATGATGATGTTAGTCTATAAATGAAAGATAGAACCTCTAATACACTACAAGAAAAAGTGACCCGACTGACCAGCACTTGGGCAGTTTTGGGGCAGCACTTCCGAAGGTGAACTTGATGATCGTAAATGGTTGTAAAAGTCTGTTGTAAGCTAGTTTGATGATTGGTAAGCCTTAGAGCTTGACCAAAAGGCAAATAGCCTTGCCAAGGAGAAAAAGTGGTTTTTGCGGGATTGGACATTGTAATCATATTTTTATGAAACATAATATCTAGGCGAACTCATTTTAAAAGGGAGTTGCCCCTCCCTTGTATGTATGGGCGTACTTGTGGATTGATATTGATGTTTATGTTTTATTCCGCACATTGAAAGAACATTTGTAATATAACTAACGAATGTTGCTATAGGCGTAGTCTGGGTACTTGAGTATTTAGAAAAAGAAAAAGTACGGCGGTGCCGCACCTGCCTACAAGACGTGGTTGGAAGACACCCGTGGTGTAGGGGCGTGACACATATCAATAGTGGGTAACACGAGTTTCATTAACAGCCATACAAATCACGTTATAATCGGATTTGACAAGTGTCAACTTTTTTCATTTTATCATGCTTAGGTTGTTGCATGCGTGCATAATAATTTGTTTAGTTTTGTTCTCTCTTACCTCTTCAACGAGAATACTAATCACATTCTACACTCTCGGTCGAGAGTTTTCTAAACTCTCGGAAAACTCTCGGGGTGAAAACTCTCGTCCGAGAGTTTTTTAACTTTCAGTCCAGAGTTTCCACGCGCGGTAAATCTAACTCTAGGCGGGTTAAACTAGTTTTAAATTTCTCGGTCGAGAGTTTGAGAAATTTCTCGTCCGAGAGTTTCTAGTCAACGAAAAACACACAGAATTCTGCAGTTTTCAGGAACCTGCAACTTTGGAGGGGCAGAACACCTACAAAAAAAAAAATTATATGTCGGACAAAGTACCATTAGATTTATCTCTGAATCTAGTTTCTGATGATATGAGATTTGTGGAGTTTCATTAAAAAATTCAATTTTTTATTAATTTTTTACTAAACTGTGTCACTGTGGAATTTCATTGTTCGAAAAATTGCATTGAATGAAAATTCAATAACTTTCAAATGAGGACACCAAAAAATTCAAAAAAATCATACTGCACTTCCTCTCCCTGTCTACTTCAAAAGGGTACTCTCATTTTTCTTATTGACGATCACATTGAAAAGAAAATCAAAGGATGATAAAATGTACTGAAACATCACTATTTTTTTGTCTTCGTCCATTTAAAAAAACAATAAAAAATAGTGATTTAATCCGAAAATTACTGAAAAATAGTCTGTGCACTAGTGCAATATATCCAGATTATGATGCTATGGTTTTTTTCCAAAAAATGAATAACCTTCCCTAAAAAAAGTAAAGGATGATAAAGTGACTATTTATGTTTGCCTGAAAATTTCAAGTATATGCAGTTAGTAAACAAGAAATTTACCCCTCTATATGTCAATATTTTTTTTTTTTTTAAATATGTGTATGGAGGTAAGACAATTCTCTACAATTCTTGTTTTTATGTCAAAGCATAGTTTGCAATAAAAATATGAGTTTAGTGGAGTTGAAGTTGAAAATCATAGAAAATTACAATTTTCAACGTCAAAAAAGGGCAAAAAGTGTTTCCCAACTTCACATTGTCACCCTTTACTGTTTGTAGGACACATGCTCAAGCAAATACCCCATTTACTAAACCATTTGTTATTTTGTCGCATCTAAGTCTTCAGTCTTTTGCACAATCTGTCACTAACCACAACCTTAGGCCATCTACCCTCTTCCATTTGCTCAATTTTTTTCAGATACCTTATGACTCGCACCATAGCAATTGCTTCAATAGGAGCAGCCCCTGTTTCACTTAGCAGGATGGCATAAGGAACTGCACTTTTAATTTTGAATTTGTTTGTAATCAAATGTTTCTGAATTTTTTCAATTTGTTTCCACTGCATCTTGGTTGTGCTGCTGGCCCACAGTTCACAACCGTAGAGAATCACCGGAATCACTATAAGCCCAAAAAGAGTTAGAGTGGTTTTCCAATCCCACAGCTCTGCTTCTCTGCACCTGTTTTGAAGAGCATAAAATGCTTTCCAACCCCCTAAAGTTATTTTCTTTCTACAACCATCCCAACTTAAATTTCTGTTGAAGTCAATTCCAAGGTATTTGTATTCTGCAACTTCTTCTAGAACGCTGCCTTCAAAATAAAACTTATGTTGGTTATGCTTTCTTTTGTTAGAGAAAACCACTACTTTTGTTTTGCTAATATTGACTTGCATCCCAACCCTTCTACAAAAATGCTCAAGCGAACGTAAATGCTCTTGCAAACCAAGAGCCGATTTAGCAATCAATATAAGGTCATCTGCGTACAAAAGAAGCCTGATAACGAACTTGCCCAAATGGATACCGTCACCCCCTTGCGAATTTAGCCACTCTTCAAGCTTGTCGATATATAACCCAAAAAGGGTAGGAGACAATGGGCAACCTTGCTTGGCTTGAAATCATCGCTTACAAAACTTTCGACTGAATTTGAAGTGCAGTTTGTTTCACCTCTTCATACAACCTATGCACAGCTGCTCTCAAATGCTTGGGAACCCCGAGTTCCTCCATTCTGCCCCAAAGCTTATCCCTAGGAACCGTGTCAAAGGCTTTTTCTGAAATCAACAAAGCAACAAAAAACTTCTTCCTTATTTTCCCAACCTTTTTCAATGATGTGCCTTAAAGTTATACAATGATCAACTGTGGAATGTTTAGGTCCAAAACCTGCTTGCCCTTTAGCACGTTTATTTCTTTCTTCTGCCCACTTGCTAATTTTCTTTTCCAACATGCTTCCAAATAACTTTGCAAACAAGGGGTTTATCATTATGGTTCTATAATTGGAGGGATTATTGACGTCACCACTCTTGAAAAGAGGTATTGCCATACTAGTTGTCCAATCTGTGGGGAACCCCTGTTGTATGATGTTGTTGAAAATTTTTGTGATGTGAGGTGAAAGAATTTTTAAGCCCCACTTTAGATACTCTGCTTGGAGTTCATCTAAGTCTTTTGCTTTTCCAGCACCCAACTTCTTGATACCCATCTCTACCTCTTGCACCGTGAAGAGTTTTGTGTCTGTGTTGACTAAGGGAGGAGGGTCAACCTTGGGATCCTGCTCATAAAGTTGTCTTGCATAGTCAAACCATTTAGCAGTTGTAATGTTGTTTTCAGTTTTCACCTTTTTCGATTGGAGCTCCTTCCAAAATAATTTGGGGTTATTTTTCCCGAGGAAGATTAGTTCTTCTCTCCTTGAAACCATGAAATCAGTTTTTTTCTTTTTTACTGTCTACTTGTAAGCTTTGAGCTTTATGCTATCCATGTTTGATTCCTTCCACCTTCTCCTTTCCTTTTTTCATTCCTCGTCAAACCAAGCATTAACCGGAAAGAAATTTGTTTCAGACTTTTTAATTTTTTCTCTTTTCCACTCCACAAGTGTGCTTTGAATTAAATGTGTTAATCTGTGACTATGAAGGCCATGAGATGGGATTTCCTCCTTCTTGAAGAGCCTCTCTAGCATCATTTTGAAGGTATTACAATTCTCTGGATTCAAAAGAATTCTGCCCTTTGGGGGGTTTTGTTGAACACACTGATTTTTTGACCCTAATTGCTTCTTTCCGGTCCAAGAGAAACTTAAATAGATTGGCTTGTGATCTGATTTTAAGTCCCAAATTTGATCTCCAATCAACACTTCCTCCATTTTCTCACACAAACTATGTGAGCAAATTACATAATCTACTACACTTGCTCCATTGTAAGTATTGCAAGTGAGATTACCGGACTTTTCCAATTTAGTCAACCCATTACAAATGACTAAATCGAAAGCCCCACATAGCATAAGCAGTTGTTCTCCAAATATATTGCAGCCTTTATCCTCTGAAATTCGTTTCCACTGATGATTACTCTCTTCTGTAAGCCAGATAGGGTCACTGTCTTCTTTACAACAAAGAATGCTAGCTTGTTCACTTGCAGTTCTAGCATTGAAATCCCCCACTATAAGAACTTCACCTAGCTGAGAATATATTGCAATATCCGTTTTTAGGGCTGCAAAGGGATCTTTGTGGTCAAGCCCTCTACTTTTGTAGATTTTTGAAACTTGCGACGCAAAATAGCATGCTGCAATTCTAATGTGATTTCCATTTTCTGATATTTTAAGCCAAACAAATTGCTTATTTGGGTCTTCTTTTTCTAGCTGAATGAAACGACCTTCTTTTTCTCTTACTAATACCATGATACCCTCGTGCCCTTTGCCATTCCCTGCTGCCTTGTTCCACACTGCTATCTTCCAGTACCCTTCAAACAAAGGTGTCTTACACCCTTCATGCTCATGTGTTTCTATGAGGCGAATTATGTCTCTACCTTCCGCAATAGGCCCTAACCCAGGTCCTCGTCTCCATGGTAACCCCTGCAGTTCCAACAAACTAATCTTAAGGAAACCTGGGTAATACTTGATTGCTATTTGTTTTGACATGCAAGACTCACAGCTGAGTCTTTGTCCCTGCTTGCCCATAATGACCTTGCTTCCTCATTTCTTGCTAAAGAGTTTGTTGCCTCTTCTTTGTTATCATTTTGTTGCCTTGTTTTGGAAGGAGGTCCAAATTGCGCAATCACGGCTTTACCTTTATAAATCCATGCTCTTTTTCCCTCATCTCTTGCTGCCCTAACTTTTGTCATTTCATCCCTCCTTTCCTCTTGTTGTTTTACAGTTAAATCTTCTTCTAGAAAAAACCGAGAACCCCTTAAGAGTTGCTTCTTGCTTAAAATGATATCATTATCACGCAAGTTGGGCATGATGACTTTTATGGGCCTGGCTCTCTCACTGTTAAGCTTACCTACTCTCCATGCTTGACATATTTATCCTTGCCATTGGAGCTTGTCTTTCAAGAAGTCTCTTGCAAGGTCAAGAGTACATTCATTTTTCCCATACTCTTTCACCCCTTTAATAATTATGTTTGTTGCTCTATCCAGTATTTCCTTGCTTTCTCTATCTTGCATGTTGTTAACCTGAATGTTTGTTACTTCTTCCCTCTTAGCAGAATTTCCAATAACTTGAGCCCAAGTTTTGGAAAGTTTTGTGGGATCTCCTTTCCTCCCTTCTCTTGATGTTTCTTCATTGTTGTCTATTTGAGCAACTACTTTCCCCTTATCCTGGGATGGCTTCGCATTCATCACCTCTGTATTCTCCACTGCAAATTTCTTCATGTTTTGTACCTTCGCTTTCATGCGTTGCCATTCTGTTTTCCATATTCGGAGAGCTTCCTGCAGTAATGCCACTTGTTCCTTTAGAACTTTGTTGCTTTCTACTAAAGCCTGATTTTCAGCTGTTATTATGTGGATTGTACAATCTCTTTCCCGCTCTTTAGTTTCTACTACTTCCAACCTTTCTTTTACATTTAAGAGTTCTTTCACATAAAGATCAAATGACCAAGTGAGAGGTGTGGATGTGGGACTATATAAAGCATAATCATCACTAACTTTTTTTTTTCCTTTGGACTTGTTGCCACATGTTTGCGAAGACGACTTGTTTGAATGTTGTTTCTTGCAAACAATACTCTCCCTTTGAGACATTTTTTTCCTTGTCTGCTCCCATTTTAGACGAGCTAGTCTCCTTTTTAAAATGTTCTGATAATGTTTGGCATTGACCCAAACCCACTTCCCAGTTTTTGTTGATGAGGCAATTTTCACTTGCCCTATATCATTTGTTTCCACGGGTTCTAAAGTTTCTTGTCCCATTATTCTCTGCCCAAAACTGACCCTTTGTTTTATGCTTAACTCTTCAATATCTGTTGGTCTGACCACTGAAAACTTGTTGCTCCATAATAAATGGAAAGTATAAAAAGCTTAATGTAACAGAAAATTGAAGAGGGGTGAAATTGACCTAACTTATGACTCAAATATCCACTTGTTCCATGACCTAGGTTGAGAGTTTTTTTTTCACAAGCCAAAACAAAGAGGAGATAGAAATAATCGAAACACTGACTATTGATCTATTGATTCTTTTTGTTATTGTCTCTCTATCAACTCACAAAATAAGTAGAGCACACATATTGTTACTATTTCATTCCCATTTAATTGGTTGAGATATTGATGTGTTCGATCTCCTTTGCTTGTTTAATAATACCTATGTCTTCTTTTGATGTGATTAATTTATGATGCATGCTCAGTAGATTCATAGAAAAATGGTTGATTGAGATTTGATAGGTTGTTTAATGGTATTTATATCTATGTCATTTCCTTTATTGATTCGATAGTTATTCAATGGCCATGGCTATTCAATGTTGGAACTCGGGAAGGAGGAATATTAAATGCAAATACATTGAATGAGTGAATGAGCTAATCTGTCATTATGTCATGGGAGATAATGAGTACGACTTGAGAATCTCTGGATCTATGGTGGGAGATAGCAATCCGTTTTTGTTTAGCTCAACAGGTTGAACAAGTAATATTGCATCCCTATGTTCTGAATGTCATTCTCCAACCCACTCGCAGGTTCGAGATATAACCCTGCAATGAGTTTTCAAGAATAAGGAATTTTCGCATAGCACGAGTGGTAGTCTATAAGTGGACAAGTGCCATACCACATGTGGGAGTTTTTAATTAGTCGAAGGAGGATGAAATTGGAGTGTTGCAATTCGCTGGGGTGAATAATGTCTACTCAACGCAAGTCTGTAGAGAGAACGTCTTTCAACGTAATTAATAATTACAATTAAAATTAATTATTGGAAATAATTTATCTTTTTGGTTTAAAAATATGTAATATTTATAATTTTGAAAATTAAAAAATAAAATTGTAATTTATAAATATATTATAAATTTATTTGTGAATAAATTATTTTTAATAATTATGAAATATAATTAGATATGATGACAATGATAATTAAAACTAAAAATAGTTTGTTGAACGTGAAGAAGGTAAGATTTTTTTTTTGTATTTGACCTAATTAACAATAATGTTCAAATATTATCATAATTTTATTTAATAAAAAAAATAAAAATAAAAAAGTTGATAATGTAATTAATATTTGAAATGTAAATTTCATTTGAATATATGTTGGACACTTTAAGAAAAAAATATTTTTATCTTTGATCTTTTTAGTGTCACTAATGTGACAAAGTTTTTCATCTTAAAGGGTTTATGGAATTGATCAACACCTAATTTCACTATGGAATTTATAAGAATTTTTTTTAATGTTAATATTTTTTATTTTCTTCTTTACACTCATCAAGACATGGAGATACTTTTAACTTTTGACATTTTTTTTGATCACCTCCTTATAATATATTAATTTCCTTCTTCCCTCAAAACATTATCACATTACAACTGGTTAACTTTTGACATTTGTTTTGATCGCCTCCTCATAATATCTTAATTTCCTTCTTCCCTCAATTCATAATCACATTACAACTGCTTAAATTTTAAGGTAGTGATATTTTTAAGATTATTCTTACTGTGCAAAATGATTTTATCCTTTATCCTTTATTCTCAATGTTCTAACCAAGATTGAACATCCTTATGCCATCCATGATTGCGTTGGTGTTTTTAGTTAGAGTTTGAAGCAATTTTAGGTAGTCCTGTGTCTTGCATTTTGTTTAATATATTTTTATACATTAGCTACATGGTCATAGCCATGCTCTAAATGGGAGAAATGTTTAATTCAATGAGAAAAATAGGGCATCGTGTATTTCCTTTAATTTTGATATATAAATTATAAATTTCTTTTAGATTTGTTTTATATTTCTTGGTGACTATATAGAGATATTGCATCTTCAAATCTCACATTCACATGAAATAATAGAAATAATGAGATTCCAAAAAAAAAAAAAATTAATCCACCCATATAAAATAATAAAGATAACCAAAATTATAAAGATGCTTTTTTTAATCCATTTATATAAAATAATAAGAATAACCAAATTTTCAAAAAAAGTTTTTTTAACCTCAATTCCATAAATACATTAATTTATAATGCTTTTTATATTTATAATCAACTTCCTGCATTTTCTCAATACTATCATTTTAGTTGAAATAATAATGAATATCTATTCCAAAATATTCTATTAATCATTTTCTCAATGTTATCATTTTAATTAAAATGATGATATATATCTATTACAAAATATTTGTTAAATTGAACTTATAATGATGATACACATTCCAAAATTATTCATAACGAAATATTCCTTGTTATCATACAAAAATATTAAAAAAATATCCTATGTGATATTATCATTAAATCCGTTTTCTTAATATCCAAAATTATATGCATATTGTATGCATAAGAAGGGATTTATTTAAAATTATATAATTTATTTTCGTAAAATGAAATTAAGAACCATGTTTCCTATTCTTATTTATTTATTTGTAGTTTAATTAGGTAACAAATTTATTTCCAAAATAGCGGAAATTTGAGTATGATTTTTGCTAAAATTTGATAGAAATTATGGGTTATAGCTGTTAAATTTCAAGATTTTGGATGACTAGAAAATTTTGATGGTGTTGAATCTATTTCCACCATTAAAAAATAAAATAAAATAAAAAAATGATTCAAATAGTTTAATGATCAAATTTTAAAAAATAAAAAATAAAAAATAAAAAAACATCAAAATCTCCAAAAATAACTTTCTAAACAAATTTGAAATAAAATTTGTAACCTTAATAAACAGCAACGCCATTATTTGATTCCTTATCGTGCAGCGCAGGTGCAATGTCATCCACACACAAAACTGTACATTCCTGGGATGAAATTTTAATAAAATAGCATAATTTATTGTTCATCACAAAGTCAAAATCCTCATCAGAATAATGTGATTCAACATTTTAGATATCTAATTTCAACATTTTCTCATCAAAATCTTATACTCAAAACCAAACCATGTACGGTAAATCGAAAACCATCAGAATAAACACAGTTTCCAAAATGTGCATCGAACAATTTAGTGTGTGGACACAAACCTTCAGGGCAAAATTCACACACAACATCATTCCCAATTTTAGAACAACACGACGCACACCCACGGCTTTGAAACGGTAACGAACAACAATGGGGGATATGAATGAGTGATAATTTAACATCCACGAGACTAATAATAGTCTATGGGACTACCAACTTCCTTGTTTTTTGCCTTCTGTAATTCAATCCTTTTCTTACTCAAATTGATGATGAGCTGACCCAACCTTCTAACAATTTCCTCACTGAAAAGACAATGCCATGGAATTGATGCTAACATACTGAGGTAATTGTCCCTGATGTCTCTGAAAGCATCACATTCCAAAATGAAATGTTTTTCTGATTCCACAACCCCGGAAGTGCAAAAAGTACATACCCTTTCTTCCCAAGCTTCCTTAGGTCTCTTCCACCGTCTTGTTTCACACCGAAGTTGATGTGAGTTAGTTCTTAATTGAGCAATAAGAACCTTTTCACTCCATGGAATGCTAGCTCCAATGTACTCTTTTTGTTGGAGATCACAAGTGGGGTTGAATTCCTGAACATAATACTTCTTCTTTCTACCCAACTCTTTTCCCCGTATACCCTTACGGAACTTCTCTAGCACAAAATTATTTAACTCCTTGCTATTTGTGGGACATGCATTAAGGTAAATATTCCATTTTTGCATCCATTTGTTGTTTTGTCTCATCCATGATTTCTTTCTTTCACTCGTACCTTCATTGAAGATAACTGTCGGCCAGCTACCTCCTCCCATTTGCTCAATTCTTTTTAGATACCTTATAAGATGCACCATGGCAATTGATTCGATGGGAGATGCCCCTGTTTCACTCAACATTATCTCATAGGGAACCGAACTTTTTATTTTAACTTGCTCATGATCAAGCGTTTTTGAATTTTTTCATTTTGTTTCCATTTTTAAACAGGGATGTTGCTAGCCCACAATTCACACCCATATAATAGCACTAGACAGACTAGGAGTCCAAAAAGTACTTTGATCGTGTTCCCATCCCATAAATCTGCCTCTCTACATCTATTTTGAAGTGCATATAATGCTTTCCACCCTCCTAAACTTATCTTCTTTCTGCAATCTTCATAGTTAAGCTTGTTGTTGAAATCGATCCCAAGGTACTTGTATTCATTTACTTCTTCAAGAATGTTGCCTTCAAAGAAGAACGTATGATGGTTTTGCCTCCTTTTATTAGAGAAAATCATTATTTTGGTCTTACTAGTATTAACTTGCATCCCCACTGCTTTACAAAAATGCTCAAGGTCATATAGGTGCATCTGCAATCCATGGGTCGATTTAGCAACCAGCACAAGATCATCGACATATAGAAGAAGCTTTATCACAAACTCCCCCAATCGAATAACATCCCCACCTTGCAAATTTAGCCACTCTTCCAGTTTGTCAATATATAAACCAAAAAGGGTAGGGGATAAAGGGCAACCTTGCTTGACTCCGATGTCACTTCTAAAAATTTTTGAAATGCCTGTTGAAGTTCTAATTTTGACTTTCACCTCTTCATAAAGCCTATGGACAACAACTCTATATTGTAAAGTAATTTCAAGTTCTTCCATTCTACGCCACAACTTATCTCTAGGGACCGTGTCAAATGCCTTTTTGAAGTCAACAAAGCAACAAAATACTTCTTTGCTCCCCCAAACCTTTCCAACAATGTGTCTCAGCGTGATACCGTGATCTATTGTAGAATGCTTCGACCTAAAACCTGCTTGCCCTTTTTCCCTCTTTTCTTTTACTTCTGCCCACTTACTCGTTCTATTTTCTACCATGCCACTGAAAAGGTTTGCAAACAAAGGATTGATAATAATGGTTCTATAGTTGGAGGGATTATTAATGTCTCCACTTTTAAAAAGGGGAATTGCTAGACTAGTTGTCCAATCCCTTGGGAATCATTGTTGAATGACGTTGTTGAATATTTCCGTGATGTGCAGTGCCAAAATGTTCATTCCCCGCTTTAGATATTCTGCTTGAAGTTCAACCAAGTCCTTTGCCTTCCCTGTTTTCAACTTTTTAATTCCTGCCTCCACCTCATGTACTGTGAAAATCTTTGTAGATGTGTTGATCCTCGAAGGAGGCTCAACCTCTATTTATTTTTGATAGAATTGTCTTGCATAGTCAAACCACTGATTGGCTATAATATTATTTTCAAATTTCTTCTTCCTCGGTTGAAGTTCCTGCCAAAAAAGTTTTGGGTTATTCTTGCCTAGATATATCGGCTCTTCCAGCCTTATTTGCATGAACTCATATTTTTTCTTTTTTTTAAATATACTTATATAACTTTACATTCATATTCCTCTCTCCTTCCTTTTTCAAGGTTCTCCTTGCCATTTTGCATTCCTCATCGAACCACACATTCACAGGAAAAAAAATTGATTCTGATTTCCTATTTTTTGCTCTTTTTCACTTTTCAAGTGCACCCTGGATTATATTTGTTAACTCATGGATGTTGAGGCTTTGGGGACCAATTTTCTCCTTCTGAATTGATCTCCTCAACATTTTTTTGAAGATAGTGCAATTTTCTTGTGTTAGAATAATTTTGCCCCTTGATGTTGATTGTTAAGAACATTGGGTTTTCCTCCTATTTTGTCTTTCTTCTAACCAGGATAACTTTATATAAATTGGGTTATGATCTGATTTTAAGTCCAAAATATGCTCTCCAATCTTAACTTCATTTATTCTTTCTATTAGGCTTTGTGAACCAATAACATAGTCAACGACACTTGCCCCATTGTATGTGTTGCAAGTGAAGTTCCCAGACTTTTTCCATCTATCTAGACCATTGCAGATAATTAAGTTGAAAGCACCACACAATGTAAGCAACCCCTCTCCAAAATTATTACTAACTTTGCCATCTTCTGAACATCTCAACCATCGATAATTATTCTCTTCAATGAGCCAGATAGGATTGTGATCCTCTTTGCAACAAAGAATACTAGCTTTTTGATTTATTGTTCTAACATTGAAATATCCCACTAAAAGAACTTCTCCCTGTTGAGAATATGTGGAAATATATTGCCTTAAACCTGCATACGGATCTTTGTTATCCAATCCCTTATTTTTGTAAGTTTTTTATACTTGAGGCACAAAATAACATATTGCAATTCTTAGGCCGTTCTCATTCTCTGTTATTTTGAACCATAAATATTGTTTATTTATATCTTCTTTCACTAACTGAATGTGATGACCTTCTTTTTCTTTCACTAAAACCAGTATTCCTCCGTACCCTTTGTCATTTTTTGCTGCCTCGTTCCAAACTGCTAACTTCAAATAACTGTGAAACATAGAAGTTTTACAACCATCATGTTCATGAGTTTCAATAAGACAAATTATGTCTCTACCTTCTGCAATAGGCCCTATCCTAAGTCCCCTCCTCCAAGGGTAACCTTTACTGTTCCAACAAACTAGACTTAGGTAGACTTGGGTAGGATTTGGTTGCTACGCAGTTTGGCACACAAGACTCGAATTTGAGTCTTCACCCCTTTTCATCCATGTTGATCGTGTTGTTTTCCTCCCTATTATAGAGTTACATGTTTTTTCTTTATTGTCAGCTTGTTGCCATGTTTTTCCATGAGGTCCAAACACTGCAATAACATATTTACCATTGTACAACCATGCTCTTTTCCCTCTTACTGCTCTAACTTTCTCCACTTCTTCTCTTCTCTCTTCTTGTTTCTTGCTAGTTAAATCTTCATCTAGGAAGAAGTGTGAGCCTTTCAAGAGTTTCTTTTTGCTTAAAAGATGATGTTTCTCTTGCACAGTTTCCATGATGAATTTTCTAGGTCAAGGTCTTTTCACCTTCCTTGCTTGACAAATTTTTCCTGTCCACTATAATTTCTATCTCAAAAAGTCCCTTGTCAAATTGAAAGTGCTTTCATTCTTTCCATGGTATCTTCTTCCCCTGATAATAAAGTTTGTTTCTCTCTCTTTTCTTTCTTTATGTTCTCTTTCATGTGCTCTACGAGAACTTACATCTTCTTTTTCCTCTATCATGTGACCATTAGTGTCCTCAACCCTATTTTTTATTTCTTTTGGAATGTATGTCTTCTTGTTCTCTTCTTCCTTCTTTTCCGAAAGGACTGTTTACTGACCCATTTGTGTATCTACCTAAGTTGTTTTAGATATTATCACATCTTTGTTTTCTTCCATTGCGTCATTCCTGCTTTGCCATGTTGCCTTCATATTTGCAACCACTTCATCTGCACATTGGCAACCTCCCTTCTGAGGCACTAGCGTGGCCCTTCGCTAAAAACTGTGTATACAAACTCCGACTTGCTCTTGAATTTCCCGTTTTCGAGCCATCTCTCTGGCTTGAACTCACGTAAATCCTTACCCCAGATGCTCTCCATTCAACCCATGGAGTATAAAAGGCACAACATTGTAGACCCCATCTTCACTTTCGTCCCGTCCGGCAAGATCTCGTCATCGACAACCTCTAAAATCTCTACAGGAACCGGCGGGTACAGTCTCATGGATTCCGACAGCGCCGCCTACAAATAATGTAGTTTTTTCAATTCATCCACACTAAACGGCACCGAGTAAGTGTCGTTTTCATCTTTTGATGACCGGGATCTCCGGTTTGCCTTTCATCTCCAACCAAATATTTTCTTTGACACGCAGCTGCTGCTGCAGGATCCAGAAGAACCAGGGGAGCGTTGTGGCCATCATATCCCTGCCTACCATTATAAGGCTTACACGGGGGGCTCTTAACTCTTCTTCAGAATACACGCCGTTGTTTTTCTGAATTTTCACCTGAAGAAGCAGAGGCAAAATGTTGAAAGGCCAGCACAATTGGTTATTCTGACGTGCCTGCATCTCTCACCTCTTGATATCACAAATCTCTCCGACATAATCATACGCGACTCTTTGATCTTTACGTAGTTGTCGCTACATCCCCAAATTGAGAAACCTCAGTGTCTTCCAGAAAAGTGTAGGCACAAGAAACTACTGCTGATAATTGATAATTATATGGAGGTTAAATCCCTACCATCTACTTGATAATTATTGATAATTAAATTAAAATTTTAATTTTTTTTTTAATTTATTAAAACATATATTTTACATATCTTTATAAAAAAAACATTTTTAAAATCAAAATTAAATTAAACAATAAATTATTCCACAAAAATATTTTATTTCAGAAATAATAACAATTACTAAATTTAATATTATATATAACTTTTTAATTTTTTAATAATAACTTTATATTATTTTTCAATAATTTTAATAAATTCATTAAATCACATTCAAATCTTACACGAGCTTTAACATGTTTATGAAAATGACCCGGAAACAGTTTAGTGAGAAGAAAGAAAGCCTCAAGCGTAAGAGATGCCTCAACACTAACGGTAACACCTCGCCCACTTGTCCAATATTTCTCACTCCAACTAGTATAGTAAAAGCAACGTAGATAAAATTTCCACTTAAATTTTTTACTATAAAATATGTCAGTATTCCTATTTTAAATTTTTAAAAACATTTAATGTCAATATTATGAATTTGAAATTCATAGTAATAATATTAAATTATTTTATTATTTATATTAAAAATTTATAAATTTATAATTTTTTTATGAAATGAATATATATGAAGATAAGTTTGCAAGTCGTAATTTTCATTAATTGTAAGGAAAATTATATGTTGCATTTGGAGCAGATTGCTTCAAGCATACTTTGTAAGCTATCAAAAAATATCTAGAAGAGTTCTGTTAACATAACAGCTCAGCAGTAAAAACAAATATTTACAAAATAAGCATTTTGCGTGCCCAAATAGAAATATGGTCATCAAAAACTATCAAAGTCTACATGCAAAAATCCTCTATGAATGGGCGATTGTAATGTTGATATGAATCCGGCTGGTGGTGTTTTGTAATATGCCATTGTCCCCATGTTAAGTGTGTGGCTTCTTTGGACAAGTGGTCAGCATCCTGATTCCTTTGCTTGTAAATGTGAGTGACAGTAATGATATCAAAATGATTTTTAAGAGCAAGTACTTCATCCAGCAAATTTCTAAGAGAGTGTACATGACATGTAGAAATATTATTGAACCAGTTAATAATGATCTTTGAGTCCCCAAAGATATGTATCTTGTTGCATCTTTTCTCTAAAGCAAAAATAAGGAGCAGTCTGAGATAGTTGAGCTTTGAGTAGTTGTTAGCTCCCGGGCCCAAACCCGTTTTGATATGATAGAAGTGTTGGTCAGCTAGGTACAAAATGGCTCCACCACCGCAACCATCAATCCCGACCGCACCATCAAAATAAGCCCAAGGGAGATTTTTTTCAATGACTTTTGGCACAATAACTCTTTCTACCTTTGTGCAGGACTCTTTAGGGATGGAGTGATAGAGGGCTAAAATGGAATTGCGAATGGTGTCCCATGATATCGGTGCGCTCTGGAATATGATATGGTTCTGAGTCAGCCAAAGTCCCCAGGAAATCTGTATAAATTATACAAACAATATGTATATTAATGGATTCAATCCAATCATTGTTGGAGATCAGATGCACAGCTAATTAAACAAATACTCAGCAAACAAATCATGCACAGGAAACACAGAGGTTTAACGTGGTTCACCCAACCAATCTGGGCTACGTCCACACAACATAGGCATCGGCAATTCTTTATTAATCAAACAGGAGATTACAAACTCTCACACACCAAACAATCCGTATGGATACCTGTTATATAGCAAAGAGAATCTAACTGCCTCATAAATCCTCTCACATCAAATTTAGGATGCATTAACTCTCTCCCAACAACCTGGAGCTAATCTAGCAACAAATTCCTAATTTTTGTCACCTACTGAGATTTTTGACTATTTTAATAAAACTGAAAATCTCAACAATCTCCACCTTGACAACAATTAGCCTGATGCCCTGTTTGTTTATTATTTTATCTTTTCTGCAAGCCAAGAGAAGCCAAACACCAGCGTAGCTTCTCTAACAAAACTGGTTTCGTGAACATGTCTGCACAGTTTTCCTTTGTATGCACCTTTTCAAGAGAGACTCCCCTTTCAGTGATAACATGTCTTACAAAATGGTACTTGATCGGTATATGCTTTGATTTACTATGATAGGTCGGATTCTTAGCCAAATGTATTGCACTTTGACTGTCACAAAATAACTTGATGTTGTCCTGCAACCTACCAAATTCACCAAACAAACCTTTCAACCAAATCGCTTCTTTGCAAGCATGAGAAGCAGCAATGTATTCTGCTTCAGTAGTGGATAAAGCAACAATGTTCTGTAGCTTTGACATCCAGCTGATAGCTCCACCTGCAAGAGTAAAGACGTACCCTGAAGTTGACCTTCTCTTATCCAAATCACCTGCAAAATCTGAATCAACATATCCGCAAACAAATTCACTACTCTTATTGTAAGTAATACAATAACTACTTGTGCCTCTCAAGTACCGAAGCACCCATTTCACTGCTGACCAGTGTTCTTTACCCGGATTTGCCATGTACCTGCTGACAACCCCAACTGCATGTGAAATATCTGGTCGAGTACAAACCATCGCATACATTAAACACCCTACTACATTGGCATATGGAATTCGAGACATATAATCCTTTTCTTCATCTGTATTAGGACATAAACTTGAAGAAAGCTTAAAATGGGAAGCTAAAGGGACTGACACAGGCTTCACATTGTTCATACCAAATCTCAAGAGTATTTTCTCAATATACTTCTGTTGTGATAGCCACAGCTTATCATTTCTCCTGTCTCTGAAAATCTCCATGCCCAAAATCTATCTTGCTGCTCCTAGATCTTTCATATCAAACGTCCTTGCCATCTGAGTCTTCAACCTGTTGATTTCTTCAATGCTTTTGCTTGCTAAAAGCATATCGTCAACATACAACACTAAGATAATGAACATGCCATTACTTAACTGCTTAAAGTAAACACAATGATCATATTCACTTCTTATATATTTTCGACTCAACATGAAAGAATCAAATTTCTTGTACCACTGTCGAGGCGACTGCTTCAGACCATACAATGACTTCTTGAGCCTGCAGACAAATTTCTTATTGCGATGCTGAACAAACCCTTCCGGTTGTTCCATATAAATTTCCTCATCTAAGTCTCCATGTAGAAATGCAGTCTTAACATCTAATTGCTGCAACTCTAAATCAAGCAAAGCCACTAATGCTAACACAAATCTAATTGAAACAATTTTAACCACTGGTGAAAAAATCTCATGAAAGTCAATACCGGCTTTCTGAGAAAACCCTTTTGCAACCAGCCGCGCTTTGTACCTGTCTTCCGTATCATTCACACCCCGTTTCAGCTTGAAAACCCATTTACACCCCACATTTTTCCTGTCTTTCGGAAGCTCAACCAGATCCCATGTGCCATTCTTACCTAAGGCCATCATTTCGTCCTTCATGGCTGCTTTCCACTTATCACTTTTCGAACCTTCTATAGCTTCCTGATAGCACAAAGGTTCATCGTCATTAGCAGTAAATGCAACTGAAGTAACATAATCATCATACCTTCTTGGTGGCCATTTGATTCTTGTAGACCTCCTTAAGGATGTTTCTGGTGCTTCCACAATTGGCTGACTACCATCTGTAGGAACTTCTTGCCGATCAGTATCTGAGACCTATTCATGATCTAAACCTGAACCCTGTTCATAATCTGATTCTGAAACCTATTCATGACTTGAATCTGAACTATCATTAGAAGTGCTGTCAAACTGAATGTGCTGAAAATCAGATACATCATCCTGTTTCAATTTACTATCTACATCTAACTGTACAAGAGAGGATTCATTAAACTTTACATCTCTGTTGATGATGATTTTGCGGGTAGTAGGATCCCACAATCTATATCCCTTTGTTCCAACACCATACCCAACAAAAATATACCTTTTAGACTTTGGATCTAACTTAGTTCGCTGATGTTTAGGCACTAGAGCATATGCATCACAACCAAACACTCTGAGTTTAGAATAGTCACAAGGGTGTCCTTTCCATACCTCTTGCGGAATCTTGCAGTCTATCGTCGTCGATGGAGATCGGTTTATCACATAACAAGCTGTTGCCACTGCTTCCGTCCACAACTTCTTCTGCAAACCAGCGTTACTCAGCATACTCCTTGCTCTCTCCAAAAGAGTCCTATTCATGCGTTCAGCAACTCCATTTTGCTGAGGAGTATAAACCGTAGTCTTATGTCTCTCGATCCCTGCATCCTTGCAATAGCTGTCAAACTCCTTGGAAGTAAACTCACCACCATTGTCAGTTCTTAAACATTTTATTGTTCTACCAGTGCTATTTTCTACCAATGCTCTAAACTGCTTGAAAACTGAAAAAACATCAGACTTTCTTTTCAACATGTAGACCCACACTTTCCTAGAAAAATCATCAATGAACGACACAAAATATGACGAGCCACCATATGACGCTGTAGGGGCTGGACCCCAAACATCTGAATGAATATAATCAAGTATCCCTTTACTAGTATGTTTGCTTGTTTTAAATTTTTGTTTACTTTGTTTTCCAAACAAGCAATGCTTACAGAAATCTAACTTTCCAGACCTTAGATTAGGAAGTAACTTGCGATCAGCCAAAATCTTCAACCCTCTTTCACTCATATGCCCCAATCTTTGATACCATAAGTGAATTGAACTACTGTCATGTTCAGACACAGTAGACACAAAATCTGACCCTGTACTTCCTTCTAACTGAAATAGATTTCCTACTTTCTTAGCTTTCATAACTAGTAAAATGCCTTTATAGATTTTCATAATTCCACCTTGAATTACAGTTTTATATCCATTCGAATCAAGTGCTCCTAATGAAATCAAATTTTTCCTTAAATCTGGTACATGCCTCACATCATTTAATATTCTAGTTGTCCCATCAAACATTTGTAGTTGTATGCTCCCAATCCCCACAATATTACATGTTACATCATTACCCATGTACACAACTCCATCATTAATTGATTTATATTCCTTAAACCATTCTTTATGGATACACATGTGGTTTGATGCACCGGAATCTAACAACCAATGTTGACCATGATTTGACACATTAATTGATAATACTTCGTCGCTCATACCTGAACCAGATGCCGAACCTGTATCTGTCGTGTTTGCTTCCTTCTTCTCTGTCGATGAAGCTTCTTTAGAAGATTGTTGTCGCTTCCAACAATCCTTCTTCAGGTGTCCAGTTTTCCCACAATGCCAGCACTTCACCTTTGTCTTCTTTCCTTTAGACTTTGAACGAGAGTTGCTATGCTTACCCCCGGAGTGTCTCTCTCTTGAGCGACCTCTGGCCATCATTGCCTCTGATGTAGAGGTGTCAGCATTCGACCTCTTCCTTGTCTCCTCGGACAACAAAGCTCCAACGACATCATCAAATTCAAGGATGTCTGCAGTACTAAAGCTTATGGAAGTAACAAAGTGATCCCACGATTTGAGCAATGAACACAATAGAGTTATTGCCTTATCCTCTGAATCAAATTTTACATCTAGACTTTGTAATTGTACCAATAGAGTATTGAAAACATTCAGATGGTCAGTAATCGAGGTACCTTCCTTCATCCGCAAACCATAAAGCTGTCGCTTTAGGAGAATCCGATTTGTCAAAGATTTCGTCATGTAGAGCTTTTCAAGCTTCATCCACAAGCCTGCGGCGGTCTTCTCTAACACAATGTTGAACAGAACGTCATCCGCCAGACATAACCGAATTGCGCTCAGAGCTCTGTCATCCAACTCATCCCATTCATCCTCCGTCAAGGAAGAAGGCTTTTTGCTTTTCCCCAACAGCGCTTTTGCCACGCCTTGTTGTACCAGGAGATCATGCATCTTTACCTTCCAGATCTCGAAGTTGTTTTTGCCATTGAACTTCTCAATTTCAAACCGAGCATTTTGAGTTTTCGCCATCTTGTATCAGCAAAAAACACAATAATCTCCAGAACCCAACTTTTAAATAAAGAATTTGATTAAAAAATTGCCCTTGCCTAAAAAATGCTACCCTTCACCTTATAAAAAAAAAAAGCCTTTCTCTTAAAGAACCAAATGTAAATGGCATTTACATTTTCAAACATTATAAAAAGCTTTTAATAAAATCGATTTATATATGAATTACAAAACTCCAAATCGATTTACAAAAAATTCCAAATCGATTTACAATATATATCGATTTATGTTTTGTTTTTAAAACATTGCAATTAAAAATCGATTTTACTTTTTTTTTAAATGACCACTTCAAAAAATCATTCTTCACCAATCGTTTTGAATGAACCTTCAAATGGCGTTCAAATGGCGTTCAAATGGCGTTAAAGACTGCATATCGACTTAAACTTCAACGCTGTTCAAAATTTCAAATTCAACGTTGTTCAAAATTTCAAACTGTCAGATTGTCCGATTTATAAATGGCGTTCAAATAGATTATCTGTGACAATGGATATAAATCTGCGACTTCTTCCAAACCTCATGAAGACTCACAAATCTATGCCTTGCCGACAACTTCAATGATCTGCGCACCACAATCGAAAAACCTCATTCATTGATAAGTTCAAACCTCAAACAGTTTAAAAAACTGACATAAACGGCGATTTCAAAAGTATGTTGTCAATTTCAGCATAACAAAACTGCGCACCATTCACCGACATTCTAATAGTTAGCACGGCAATCGTGACTCGCGGCTCACTTGCGAGTGGGAACAAGCCGACCTCTCGCGACTTGAGTGGCGGTCGCAATCTGTAACACCTCGAACCACAAAAGGTGATGCCATCTTCCTTTCGATACCGCGGTGGAGATGGTCACAACAGTAAACAAATACCAATGACAAATCGTACGGGAAACGAGAGGTTTAACGTGGTTCACCCAACCATTCTGGGCTACGTCCACACAACATAGGCATCGGCAATTCTTTATTAATCAAACAGGAGATTACAAACTCTCACACTTCTCACACCAAACAATCCGTATGGATACCTGTTATATAGCAAAGAGAATCTAACTGCCTCATAAATCCTCTCACATCAAATTTAGGATGCATTAACTCTCTCCCAACAACCTGGAGCTAATCTAGCAACAAATTCCTAATTTTTGTCACCTACTGAGATTTTTGACTATTTTAATAAAACTGAAAATCTCAACAATCATGCGATCTACTAAAGAAAGATATTGAATCCTTCTACAAATCAATTGTGGAAAATAAACGTGATCGCCAATCACAACAAGTAAAGAAAGAAGCAAATCAAACCATAACACAGATATTATCCCGGGGAAAGCTTGTTGCTCAAAACCCCTCTATCTTCTATTGTATATTCACCAAGAAATCGTCATTAGGGGAATTTTGAGGTCTAAAATGGGCCTCCTAAGTAAAAGAGTAAAAAGATTAAAAATTAATAAATTAATAAAATAATAAAACTACTTTTTCAACTCGTATTTTCAACTTATCTCCCAAATTTTTTACTCAAATTTCGAGAGTGAGTACTCGTTGGATGAAAAATTTAATTCTTCATCCAAGGCATACCCATGTTTCATACTTTCGATGGACCATGCTACGCTAAAAATGTGAAATACATTAAAAAAACGTGATTGCAATCACTGTTTTCATGTATTTCTCATTTTTCATGTAGCAGGTTCCATTGAAAGTATGTAACATGGGTACTCTTTGGATGAGGAATTAAATTTTGTATCCAATGAGTACTCTCGCTCGAAATTTGAGTAAAAACTTTGGGAGATAACTTGAAATACGAGTTGAAAAAGTAGTTTTTTATTTTTTACCTCTAAAATTTGATGATGTCATCAAATCTTATTTTATTATTTCCACTATTATTTTATAATTTCCTTAGGAGGCCCATTTTAGACCTCAAAATTCTCCTAATGGAAATAATTACAATGCACTCTTCTCACAAGAGTTTGTTACACTATCTTGACTATCTCACACTGATCCAGATAAAATCGACCAACACTTAGCCAATTTCCTGCCTCTAATCATCCTGCTTTTCTTGCGCAATTCATGTGGAATGTGATCCCTATTCTTTAGGAAATTCAGCCTTCCAAAATTGCGCAATGCTCATGGGAAATCTTATGATCGTCTCACTGCATGCGGGCAACCTACTAATGATACAACTCATAGTTAACATCCCTTTAACCTTTGTCTCAATTAGGTCTCCACTGGAACTGACATGCATGCAGCTATTAATAGTAAATCATCAGTTGCATGGCAAATCATTGCATGTGAATTAAATCTGATTTAATTCACTTGATCTCTCACTAGTGCAACAAACAGTTACAACTAGTTCAACTGACTTTAACTCAATTAATTGAGTTAACTGATTTCTCATGCATTAAACTAATGAACTAAGTGCAATTAGAACTCCATAACTAATAGAATCACTCTGGATGCCTCACCAACCACCCTCAACTCGAATTTCATGAGCTAACTGAGTTTATCACACTTAGTTAACTATTACAAGTGATTATGAGATAAGATTACATTTTATTGTCCAATTTAATTAAGGGAAAATTAAATTAGACACACATTTCTTGTTGAATTTTCAACACTCCCTCTCAATAAGAAACGGATTATCAGCTACCCCGATCCTGCCTCTATGGTATTCGAATTTTCTCCTGGCGAGCACCTTCATCATAATATATGCAACTTGATCTTCCGTGGGAATATATTGAAGTAACATAATGCGCCTCTGAACACAATCTATGAGATGGTGTTACCAGATGTCTATGTACTTGGACCTATCATGGAATACTGGATTAACCGAGAGTTTAATGCAACTCTGGTTATCACAATGTATCATCGTCGGATCCATCTGAGAACCAAACAAACCAACCAGAATCTTCCTCATCTAGATGGCCTCACATGCAGCCTAACTTGATGTAATGTACTCTGCTTCAAATGAACTGAGTGTCACATATCGTTGCTTCCTATTGTACTAAGAAACCACTGTCGATCTTATGCTGAAGATCCCTCATGATGTGTTCTTTCTATCTGATGGACTACCTACCCAATCTACATCGGTGAAGCCTTGAAGCTTCACTCCCTATGTCTGTTTGTACCATAATCCATACTCTGTAGTGCCCATGAGATATCTGAAGACATGCTTCCCCATCTTCCAAAAGAGCTTGTTCGGCTTAACCATAGCTTGACTCGGCATTGCGTTGGTGTTCACCAAGTACATCAGTGAACCCACTAGATGCTTGTAAACAGTAGCGTCCACTACCTCCCCTGAAGTAGCATCCTCCTTCCTCCAATTTCCTAGAAGAGGAGTCTCCATGGGTTTACAGCTCTCCATGTGAAACTTACTCAGAATCTATTTTGCATACTTAACTTGAGAAAAAAATAGCTCACCATCACGTTGCCATATTTCCAAACCAAGGAAATAGTAAAGGAGTCCCATATCCTTCATTTCGAACTCTCTTGCAAGATCCTCTTTTCAAGAAGTTATCAGCTGCTTATCACCTGTCAAAATTAGATCATCAACATAAAATATGATAATCAAGATCTTATCATCAACCACAATCTGGTACAGGTTCGCATCCGCTTCACTCTTAGTGAAGCCCAACCCAGTGAAATAGCTTTCAATCCTAGTTTACCAAGCATGAGGTTCTTGCTTCAACCCCTACAATGCTCTCTTGAGTCTTCACACATGTGACTCACTGTCAAATATCTCAAAACCTTTTGGCCACTCTATGTACACTTCTTCCTCAATAAATACATTGAGAAATGCAATCTTCACATCCATATGATGTATTTTCCACCCCATCTATGCTGAGAGTGAAAGGATAGATCTAACTGATGAGTACCTCACAACCGGTGCAAATGTTTCCTCATAGTCAATCCCCTCAACTTGTGAGAATCCTCGGGCTACAAATCTAGGCTTGTACTTCTCCACACTCCCATCTACCACCTGTTTCACCTTATAGATCCATTTAGATCCAACCACTGATTTTTCGACCGGTCTTGGAACAACTTCCCATGCACTTTTCTTGACAATGGAGTCATACTCCTCAACCATAGCATCAACCCAAATTGGTTGTTGCACTGCTTCCTCAAAGGAGGATGGTTCTACTACAATACACTTGCTCATAAGAGCCATGTATCCAATAAACCTATCTAGAGACTGTATTTTTCTGCGCAGTGAAGTTGGTGCTCCTTCATGTTCTGCTGCATCAAGTCTCATTCTATCAGCTTCTGTGGTGCACCTTCTATTGTTTTTGGTGGATGGCTCTGCATGAGTGTTTTTTGCCACTCCATGATCCTCTGCATGTGGCTTCTCCACATCTTGAGATTCATTCTTTGGAACCAAGAGTTCTTCATCTGCATGCAAAACCAGCTCCCTCTCAAGGAACAATCACATGGCTTTCTCCTCATCAAATTTTATATCCTGTCTCACAACAATCATCTTGATGTTTGGCTATCAATGTATAGTTGTGAGGAGTATCAGTGTACCCCACAAATATCCCAATCGCAATTGTTGGTTTGAGCTTCTTCTTGGAATCTTTGGTCACATGGCAATAGACAGAAGAGCCAAAAAATTTATCCATGCTCTCAATGGAGGAAAGGTTTAATTCAATGAGAAAAATAGAGCATCATGTATTTCATTTAATTTTGAAATGATAAATTGCATTTGGATTTGTTTTATATTTCTTGGTAACTATATGGACATATTGCATCTTCAAACCTCACATCCACTTGAAATAATAGAAATAATGAGATTCCCCAAAAAAAAATCTCTTTTTTAATCCACTTATATAAAATAATAAGATTAACGAAAGTTTCAAAAAGATTTTTTTTAATCCATCTTTATAAAATAATAAGATTAAACAAATTTTTAAAAAGAGATTTTTTAAACCTCAAATCCTAAAATACATTGATTTATAATTGTTTTTATATTTATAATAAACTCTCCACTTTCATTAAGCTTTTTCTCAATCCTATAATTTAGATTGAAATAGCAATGGATATCTATTTCAAAATATTTCAATAATCTTTTTCTCAATATTATCATTTTAGTCGAACTAATGACAGATGTCTATTCCAAAATATTTGTAAAATTAAACCTATAATAATAATACACATTCCCAAATTATTCATATAATTTACAGCTAAATAGCTTTCTAAAGGAATTTGCGGTTACGCGAGACAACGCCTTGATTTGATGCCCAGTGCTGTGTCATCCACAAAACTGTAAATCGAGAACCATCGTAATAAACACAGTTTGCACAATGTGCGCCGAGCAATTTAGCGTGTGTAGACTCGAACCTTCAGGTCGAAATTCACGCCCAACATCATTCCCAATTTCGGAACGACACGACGCACGCCCACGGCTTTGACACTGTAACGAACAACAATGGAGGATGCCAACCATTTCATCTGCACATTGCCAACCTCCCTTCCCAGGCACCGGCGCGGCCCTTCGCTAAAAACCGGGTATACAAACTCCGACTTGTTCTTGAATTTCCCGTTTTCGAGCCATCGCTCGGGCTTGAACTCGCGGCAATCCTTACCCCAGATGCTCTCCATTCGACCCATGGAGTAGAAAAGGCACAACACCGTAGACCCCTTTTTCACTCTCGTTCCGTCCGGCAGGATCTCGTCATCGGCAGCCTCTAAAATCTCTACAGGAATCGGCGGGTACAGTCGCATGGATTCCGACAGCGCCGCCTGCAAATAATGCATTTCTTTTAATTCATCCACACTAAACGGCTCCGGATAAGTGTCGTTTTCGTCTTTTGA
This sequence comes from Pinus albicaulis, assembly GCA_034641835.2. NCBI lineage: Eukaryota > Viridiplantae > Streptophyta > Pinopsida > Pinales > Pinaceae > Pinus > Pinus albicaulis. The sequence goes on along the minus strand of CM076584.1, from coordinate 540,563,435 downwards.
TGAGCGGGATCTCCGGTTTATGATTCCTTTCAGCTCCAGCAAAATATTTTCTTCGACACGCGGGTGCTGCTGCAGGATCCAGAAGAACCAGGCGAGCGCTGTGGCCGTCGTATCCCTGCCTGCCATTATAATGCTTACACAGGCGGCTCTCAACTCTTCCTCAGAATACACGCCGCCGTTTTTCTGAATTTCCGCCTGAAGAAGCAGAGGCAAAATGGCGAGAGTCCCGTTATTCTGCTTCCCCTGCATCTCTCGCCTCTTGATATCACAAATCTCTCCGACATAATCATACACGACTCTCCGATCTTTACGCAGCTGCCGCTCCATCCCCAAATTGAGAAACCTCAGCGTCTTCCAGAAAAGCGCCGGCACGAGAAACCGGTGCGTGGAAGACCGGATGGACCGGTCAAACGCCTCCGAAAAAGGACTCGGCGGGAGATCGAGGGCCAGCGAGCCCGGGTCGAAGCCGAGCAAAAAATTAGAGACGCTGTCGAACGTATAGCGATGGAAAACGTCTTCCAGATCAAGAACCATGCCCTCTATCGCCGCGCGCTGGAACAGTGGAAGAACCCTCTGCTGCACCAACCTGAATGTCGTCTCCATAACATCGTCGCGGAAGCTGGCGGAGGCAAATAACGTCGACACGGTCGTTCTCAGCCGCCTCCAGATGTCTCCGTCTTGCAGGAAAATTGACTGCTCGCCGAAAACATCGCCGAAGACCTGCCTGTAATAGTCGCCCCTCACGAAGTTATGGGATCTTGTCTTCAGAATGTACTCCACGTTAGCGGGATTGGCAGTCCCTACCCAGTTGGTGGAATATGGTCCTTTCATATGCGTCACGGTGCCGCCGCTGAGGATGACCACATGCGTAATCCACTCGTAGAAACAACTGTAGTTGTAAATCAAGGAAGGGAGGAAGCCCAGGAGAGGCCATCTTTTTGGTGCCTTCTGGGCGCCGAAAAACCAGGCCGCTGAAACACTACAGATTGCTAAAAGCAGTGCAATAATGAGCCATCCGTTTGTGCCTGCGACCACTTCCTCCATCTTAAGAGTCTCAGAGAGACCCAAAGCATCCGGTAAGCCTGACGTGCCTCTGGAGAGCTTGAACCCACGCGCTTAAAGTGCACTAACTAGAATTTAATATATTTTCATGACACCCAACAAGTCGTAGGAACCTATATCAGAGATACCCAAAGCATCCGGTGAGCCTGACATGCCTCTCGGAGCTTGAAGCCACACCGTTAAAGTGCATTAACTAGAATTTAATATACTTTCATGACACCCAACAAGTCGTAGGAACCTGTCAATTTCTGCCTTTATTAAAGCGAAACAAATTTTCTCGCAGCGTCTGTGCAACAAGTCGTAGGAACCTATCAATTTCTGCTTTATTAAAGCGAAACAAATTTTAAGAAATATACTGCCCACAGTTAGATTTAAAGTCATTTAAATTTATTGATAGGTAGTATATTTGTCATCACATTAAATGGCCAATAGGAGGCCGATAAGTAGAGAGATGAGTAGAGAAATAAGTTTTGTTATGAAAATTATTGAAATTGCAATTTTTATTTACATGTCTTCAAATTGCAAATTATCCAATAATTAGATTGTGTAATGTATATACCTCGAGCTACACTTTCATCATAGTAAGTAAAATCTGCCAAATTCTCATCCAAATCACCTTCTTCTTTTTAGAATTTAGATTTTTGTGATTCATATTGATAATGAGATTGTATTTTTTATTAATCACATCATTAGAATGAGGTTTAAATTACTGAAATTGCAATTTTCATTTACATGTCTTGAAATTGCAAATTATCTAATAAGTGGATTGTGTAATGTATATATCTGGCACTACACTTTCATCATAGTAAGTAAAATCTGCCAAATTCTCATCCAAATCACCTCCCTATTTTTAGAATTTAGATTTTTGTGATTCATATTGGTAATGAGATTGTATTTTTTATTAATTATATCGTTAAATGAGGTTTAAGGAAGGCATATATATTTTTAGATTTTAGACTTTTGTGATTTATATGGATAATAAGATTGTCTTTCTCATTAATCACATTATTAAGATAAGGTTGATTAAACCTTAATGATGTGATTAATCCAAAAAGCAATCTTATTACATACATATTTCTCAATTTATAAAATTAAATGTTGATATTAGTAAATTATAATGTAGTTCTCTTCAACATTGATATGTTAAGATTAAAATTTTATTGGGTTTTTAGTTAGATTACAACCAGCCAAGATTCTTCTTAACTTTGAATTTACCAAGCATCCAGACTATTTTTACTCTGCATCTCAAGAGATTTGGTCCCTCAAGAATTTATGCAAATCCAAAGTTAAAAATTGGTCTAGAGAAGTTCTCTATGATATAAATGCATATTATGAAATTTCAATTAAATTAAGAATTTTATAGTATGAATTGGTATAATAATAAAGTTTTCATAAATTCATTGATTTAGTGAATTTAATAACTAACTTCTATGCATTATTTTATGTGATTAGTTTAAATAATATTTTTTATTATTTTTTAAAATAAGTAAAGTGAGCAATCTCAAGGGTTGTAGTTTAATTTATTATCAAATTATGATTAATTTAATATTTTTTTAAAATATTATTTTATTTAAAAGTAAATGTGAATTAACATACTATTGTAGTGGTGAACTTCAAATGAAATAACGTGCAACTATATGATGCCAAATTTCCAACTAATAATTCCTTTATATTTATCAAATAAATCTCATCTTAGTTTGTAGGTTGGTTGATCTATTTATGCTAAAGGAAACACCTTTTAGACAATTCCTTTAGCTAAGTTGATGAAGTAACTAGAAACTTGCACCCTATTTAATAGGTTGTCTTGAACTCAAATTTTGTTTTCCTAAATTAATATGTAGACTTGAGCTTGAAGCTCATGAAAACTTATAGAACACTATTGTTATTTATATATGAGTTAATTTCATTAATTCATAATTTCATATGAACGAGTTTTTATAAATGGAATGAATTTATTAATGGTTTTTTTATGAGTAGATTGCCGATCAATGTCCCATTGACAATCATTGTTGAAATCCAATAGACAATCATTGCGATACTCATTAGACTACTTCTAGATTTTTTTATTTTTAATCAATTGTTGTTGAGTAGTTAGGGTAATTTGAAATATGGGTGGTTGGTGGTTTATTAGATTGTGGGAATAATCAATGTCTTCAACCATGTACAGGTTTCTTCACCATGTAAATTTTTACAATGGTTTGTTGCAATATAAATCGATGATATATACAAGAAGTTATAATACAAATTAGAATTTTGGCCACCAAGAGATGTAAATTCTGTATTGTTGAGGGGGAAATGAACAATATTAAAATAGTCTATTTTAGTGTCAATGCAATTCAAAATATTTCTTTGCAATTTCAAATAGTTTCCCATCAAAGTTATGAATAATTGAGAGTTGATGTCTGGATCATTTTCGTCTATAGTGTAATGATTTCATCTAATGTGTAATAATGTCTGAAACATGTGAGGTTGTGATGAAAATTCAGATTTGGAAAGATATCCATCATATTGTTCATGAATTGATATTATTTTATTTATCTTATCTCATCTACTACTTGGATTTTTTCAAAATATATCAAATATTTGCTATTGGAACTTGAAATACCATCTTTGAATATTAATTGTTCATGAATTAATATTATTTTATTTATCTTATCTCATATACTACTTGGATTGTTTCAAAATCTATCAAATGTTTGCTATTGGAACTTGAAATACCATATTTGAATATTAAGAGTTAATATATGTTCAAAAGGTTACAAAATGTGTCAATTTGACATAATGTAAGTGATTTCTCTTTATTTTCTATCTTTGAATGAAATTTTTTTTACTAATTTTTATCTTCATTGATTTTTTATATGTCAAGATTCTTCTCAAATTTATGCCCTATGGTGTTTCCTTTGAAACATCTCGTGAAATTGCTAGTTATAAAAATAATTAATATAGGTGGTTGTTCCTCATGACATCAGTGGTTGTTTATCTCACCATTTGAAAGGATGGAACAAAATTCTTAACCATATAGATTTAACTATATTTTATCATGGAGATTCTTAATTAGGTCTTGTTACAATACCATGGGCCAATACCATGGTTTATCAATATTACATGCCCAAAAAACAGTGATTCATTTTCTATGAAACTTATTCATGCAATATTTTTTAAATTAATCAATTTAATTAAAAGGAAAAAAAAATGACATTAGGAGTTAAATCTCAACTTTTGATTTGTGTATACTACTATGAATATTCTATAAAATTATGTGGAGGTTAAATCCCTACCATCTACTTGATAACTATTGATAATTAAATTAAAATTGTCTTAGATCTAAGACTTTTGTGATCCATAATGTAGATAAATCTAGACCTGTTGTTAACACAATAGGTGGTCCTACCTATCTTCTTACTAAATTCTTAGCCCAAAATCTTAAGCCTTTGGTGGGCCTCACCAATTCCTATATTGTTAAGGATTCAGCTTCCTTTATTAAGGAATGGAAAGATATCAGGTTGGAACCTCGGGAGTTGTTGGTAAGTTTCAATGTGGTGTCCTTATTTACCAAAATCCTCATCCAAAAATCCATTGGTATCATTAATCGTATCTCAGACCAGGACACTGCTAAATTGGTTGGTCTTTGTCTCACCTCAACTTTCTTCAGCTTCCAAGGTGAGTTTTATGAGAAAACTTGCGGTGTTGTGATGGGCTCCCCTCTTTCCCCTGTACTTGCTAACTTATTCATGGAATATTTTGAAACTAAGGCCTTAGCCTCAACTCAATTTCACCCTAAAAAGTGGAAGAGTTGTATGGATGACACTTGTGTCATTTTTCCCCATGGTCGTGAGAAGTTAGATTTGTTTCTATGCCACCTTAATTCTCAGTCAGATTCCATCAAGTTTACGATGGAAGTAAAGGTAGAAGGTTGCCTTCCCTTCCATGACATTCTCCTCTCTAGAATGGATGATGGTTCTATTTCTCACCAAGTGTTTCACAAGAAAACTCACATATAACAATATCTTCATGCTGGTTCTCATCATTTTCTTGCCCAGAAATTTGGTGCTCTTTGCACTCTTGCTACCGGAGCTTTGAGAATCTCCGATGACAACCACCTGGAGTCTGAGAAATCCCATTTTCTTGATGTCTTTGAAAATAAATGGTATAGTAGAACCCAAGTCCTTAAAGCCTTTCAAAAATCCTACAAAGTGTTAAGTGGAAAAACTACTCGTGTGGATCCTATCTCTAAGGTTAATCTCATGTTTATCCAAGGGACCACAGACAGGATTGCCCATGTCCTTAGAAGTAATAATGTCTCCTCCTCGTTCAAACCTCTTTGTACCATTAGAAATTATCTCGATTCTGTTAAGGACCTTGTCGACCCTAAGGATAAGAAAGGGGTCTACCTGGTTCCTTTTTCTTGTGGTATTCCATATATTAGAGAAACAGGTCGATCCATTAAGCAAAGAATCCAAGAGCATATTGCAGACATTAGGTACAATCGTCCTCGCACTTCATCTCTAGCAGAACATGCGGAAAATTCATGTCACCATGTCTGTATTGAGGACTCTAGGGCCATTGCTAAGGTGGATCATTTCCACCATAGGAAACTTAGAGAGGCTATTGAGATTGAGAGACACGCTAGGAATCTCAACAAGGACGATGGTTGGAAATTGAGTAAGAGCTGGATTCCAGCCTCTCAATGTGATTCCCTCCCGTCTCACTTGGATTAATTGAGTAAGGTTCCAGCTCTCTCGATGTGATTCCCTCCCGTCTCGCTTAGATTCTTATTTAGTTAGAGCTCTTAATTTCGTCTGGTTTTATTCCCCTTATAATTTTCTATTTCTTATTTTCTTCCTTATTTTATTAAAATTTCCATAGCATTTAGTTGGTTTTTATTTTATTTTATTCTTAATCTTTCTTCCTTATTATTATAATAATTTCCATTTTAATTTATAATATTTGGATTCTTTTTTAACCCCCTTTACCCTTAGTTAAATTATATAAAATTCAAATAACCTATTTTTATTCTTAAACTTTAAATATATATATTGATAATAAAATAATATTTTGATTATAATTTATATATAAAATATGAAAATTCTTTAGTATTAATTTATTGTAAATTAAATTAATTAATTAATTTTCTCTAACAACTAATTTTATTTTTATCCTTTAATAATTAACTAATTAATTACCTAATTCACCTTATCCTAAACATATCGTGAAGATTAACCACATCAATTTGTTAGAAAAACCATATCTTAATAATGTAATTAATCCCAAAAAAAACGTTTATTTAGATTAAAATTCTCATTTTTTTAATTTATTAAAACATATATTTTAATAGATATATATTTTACATATTTTTATAAAAAACATTTTTAAAATCAAAATTAAATTAAACAAAATTATTGTAAGAAAATATTTTATTTCAGAAATAATAACAATTTCACTAAATTAATATTATATATAACTATTTAATTTTTTAATAATAACTTTATATTATTTTTCAATAATTGTGTGATTAAATCACATTCAAATCTTACACGAGCCATTTAAACATGTTTATGAAAATGACCCAAAACAGTTTAGTGAGAAGAAAGAAAGCCTCACGCCTGGCTCAGTACTTAACGCTAACACCCTCGCCCACTTGTCCAATATTTCTCACTACAATTAGTACAGTAAAAGCAGCGTAGATAAAATTCCCACTAATTTTTTTACCGTAAAATATGTCAGTATTCATTTATTTTTATTTTTAAAAACATTTAATTTTATTATTATTAATTTTATGAATTTAAAATTTAAAATAATAATATTAAATTATTGTATTGTTTATATTAACAATTTAAAAATTATATATATACATATGAAATGATATATTTGAAAATATGTTTGCAATTGACTTATACTTGAATGAAATATATATTCCCACCCTCAAACATTTTAATAATTTAGATCATTTTCAAGATATTCCTTTATATTATTAAATTACAATTAGACAACTTGCTTTTCAAATGTATAACGTTAAAAACATCAAATGAATAAGGCTTGAACAATTGGTAGGTTAAATAGTTCACCTTTTTTATTATTTTCAATTTGGAAAACTTCAAATGATTAAGGTTTTAACTATGGTAGGTATATGACTTTAAGTGATTGAAGTTCATATTGTTAGATATTTTCCACATATTTTAAATACTTGGGGCTTTAACAAATAATAAATGCAGCTGAAATAGTTTACTTTTTACTCATTTCCACATATGAATGTTCATAATTTTCCAAATATGTAACTTTAAAACTTTGAATTATTAAAGCTTTAAAAAGTGGTAGGTAAAATAGTAGCTCTTGTTTTATGTTTTCCACCCATTCTACATTAAACGCAAAATAGTACATTTTGTTAAATGTTTTCAATGAATGTAGATATATAGTACATTTTGTTAAATGTTTTCAATGAATGTAGATATATAGTACATTTTGTTAAATGTTTTCAATGAATGTAGATAACGAATGTAGATAACGTAATCTTATTATCCTTATATTGAGAGAGTGAGGGGTAGTTGTATTTTATAATTATGGTTAATGGATATCATTTATGAAATTATTGGTGTATTGATGACTTAGTAGTGTTTAACTTAATATAATGAATATTATATTATTATTCAAAAAAGAATAGTATTGTTATGGTTTATTTAATATTTAGTGAAGAGAATTTTTGGTGTTTTTCCACTTTGATTTATTGATAATATTATGAAATGGTTTGAATCACAAATTTAAATTGTGAATTCTCCATAATATAATTGTTCCAAGGTTTTCTAAGGTGCAGAATTGATATATACAATAAAAAACAGATTCAAGGCAATAAAACTTATAATGTTTAAACAAGGTCATTAACATATAATAATAAAAAGATACTTTTATTTGTGGATTTCCTTTTTAAAGGGGTTTTTATTTGTAAAAGAAGATTATTTTTTTAATTTGTGCATGATTTTTTAAATTTTATAAGTTTTAGAAGAATTGATAATTTTTTGGGATTAATGGGGTGAAACTCAAAGACACACTACGGCTATAAACCTCTATTGACAAGTTTCTACCCAAGGGTCATCTACCCTTCTAGCTTTATTACAATGGCTAACATGTCTCTTTGCAAGAATTGAACCCAGAAAAAAAAAGGGAGAACAGGAGAACAAACTCCCCTCCACGTACCCAAACTAAAACCCAAAGCTACTTCTTAATATGTTTTGTGAAATAATTCTATAAATGTTAAAATTTATATTGTTAAGAATAATTTACATGGAGAAAAATAGTTCATTGTGAAATTAAAAAAGGGAACATTTCAATATCCTCATTTTACACTTGTATTCTTGAAGTATCATCCTTCATTGTTAGCATATCTACATAACTTTTATATGGATAATACAAATAAATATCCAAATAATCTAGTAGAGTTGGCTTTGACCAGTTGGTGGAGTTGACTTCAACTATGGTGAAAAAAGAGGAGTGAGAGGATGGTCCTAGTGGCTATAGTGAATAAAATTGGCCTAGTGGCTATAGTGAATTTATCTCAACTCAGATTTTAGTTTGGACTTCAGTGGAATGTCGTTTGACTTGCTCATTATTTTCGACCAATGGGTCAAAAAAGTAAATATTACAAGAAATGCATATTATTTTCTAGCATTCCAACTCTAATTTATGTTTCCAAGCCTATAATGAACATCAATTATATATGGAGTCTTGTATAAAAATGAAATTACAAAAAGGATCGTTGGAGTCTTTAACATATAGTTGAGTTTGAGTCTAAGTGCAATCGAAATTCTAAGTGAATTTTTGTTACTTGAAAAATGAAATTCTATTGTTGACTAAGTTATTTGAAGTCATTTTTCATTATTGAAAAATTTAAAGAAAATCGATTCTATCTGACATTGGTTGATTTCTGGTCGACAATGTAAGCCATGCACGAGAAAATTTCTTTGTATTGAGTTAGTGAGTTATAGCGAGTCCTCTTTCATGTAGTATTGAAATTGTAGACTCCAATATCTTACTAAAGAAACTAGAAAAATCAAAGTCATGTTCATAGCAATAGAAAACAAACAACAACAACAAAGCATTTATTATATCCAAGAAGAAAATAAAATGAGCAACATAGACAATTTTGCAGCATGATTATATAGAGTACAGGCAGCAACAAATATGAAGCAAGAACAATTGATAATGAATTTTGTGTAGAATTCAAGAACAGGAAACCATGTGAGCATAATACACAAAGAGATAGATCGACAACATGATGACATCAAAAGAATGTATGAATTGAGCCACCCGGTATGAAGTTGCACAATTGTTCATTGGGTTGTGACAGAAGTAAAAAGCAGGATGGTATGATATGGAAGATGTTCACTTATTTTATGTGAATGAAAAACTCTTAGGAGCGACAGTCACGCACTGGACTCATCCATAAAGAGGAAAAGGCGACGCCCCAGATTGGAGAGGAGTTGCCTTATGGTTCCTGGTCGCAATAACAGTCCATATGGTAAAGAGACTGTAGAGAATGTGAATAGTTGAGATTTGCAATAAGTGGCCACTAAAGTAGAAGTCACAGTATGCCTTGTACATGTGCATCTCTCTATCCAATTAGTGGCTATTGTGGCTAAGTTACTTATGTAGGCTCGTACGCATGGTTGATGTACAATAAGGATACTTATACAAGAAGTAATGGTCCAAGACATTATTGCATCCTTGCTCGAGATGAGCAAGGCATTGAGGGTGGGGGAGGCATTGAGGGGACTCTTAGGTCTATGTTTTCCATCATATATAATACACTAAGTAAATTTAAATAACGTAAATGAAAGGTTGTTTGAGAGCAGATACAACTGTTCAAACTATATAATCCATGTACAAGTAATCATGAAGTCTAAAACAAACTTGGCTTGAATTCCTTCCCAAATTTTGTTCATCTTTGTGTATGTGTGTTCATGTTGTTGCCAAGATGTAGCTTATTCTTGTACGCTGTAAGTTAGGATTACAACACCAATGGAGCAAAATTTATAACTTTCAAAATTTACATGGGGGGAATTGATAAATAATACTTGTTATAAGCAGTTCATTAACAACTTCTTCTATTTGACAACCACTCATCTAGATTTATCATATGTAGTTAGTATTATCTCAATATTTATGCAAGCACCAAGGGAAAGCCATTGGAATGTGGAAATGTGATATGATGTCAGGTATGAAGATGAAATATTATATATATATATATATATATATATATATATATATATATATATATATATATATATATATATATATATATATATACATACATATATATATACATACATAGATGCAAAATTTGTTGGAAATGTTGATGACATAGGATCAACATCAAGATATTTGTTGGAAATGTTGATGACACAATAACGAACAACAATGGAGGAAGCCAACCATTTCATCTCCACATTGGAAACCTCCCTTCCAAGGCACCAGCCTAGCCCTTAGCTATAAACCGAGTATACAAACTTTGACTTGCTCTTGAATTTCTCCGTCTTGCAGGAAAATTGACTTCTCGCCGAAAAAATCATGAAAGACCTACCTGTAAGAGTCGCCCCTCACGAAGTTATGGAATAAATGGTTGCTTATCTCACCATTTGAAAGGATGTCGCGAGTTCGAATAGCCGCAAGAGGAAGAAGATGAAAGAGGATACACTAAGCAATTGTTTTTTTTAAATAAAAATAATAATAATAATAATTAATTTATAAGTTAAACATATATACATTAAAAAAAAACATGGAACAAAATTCTTAACCATACAAATGTAACTCTATTTTATCATGGAAATTCTTAATTAGGTCTTCTTACAATACCATGGCTTCTTAATAATACATGCCCAAAAAACTATAATTCATTTTCTATGAAACTTATTCATGCAATATTTTTTAAATTAATAAATTTAATTAAAAGAAAAGAAAAAATGACATAATTACTTAGGAGATAAATTTCAACTTATAATTTGTGTATACTATTATGAATATCCTATAAAATTATGTGGAAATTAAATCCCTATCATCTACTCGATAATTATTGATAATTAATTAAAATTATGAGTTTTCTTTAATTTATTAAAACATATATTTTAATAAATATGTATTTTACATATTTTTGTCAAAACCATTAGCCATAGTTCTACATTAAATGAATGTAGATGATGTAATCGTATTATCCTTATATTGAGTGAGGGGTAGTCGTATTTTATAATTATGGTTAATGGATATCATTTATGAGATGATTGGTTGTATTGATGAGTTCGTTGGGTTTAATTTAATATAATGAATATTATATTATTATTCAAAAAAATAGTGTAGTTTTAGTTAATTTAATGTTTATTTAGGAGGATTCTCTGGGGTATTTTTCACTTTGATTTATCTATAATTTTGTGTATTTGTTTGAATTACAAGTTTAAATTGTGAGCTCTCCACAATATGACTACTCCAGGGTTTTCTAAAGTGTAAAATCTGTGTATACAGTAAATAAAAAAACTGATTCAAAGCTCCATCATTTTCATTTTCACTAGATTCGAAAGAAAAACTCCAAAATTTATAATGTTTAAACAAGAGCATTAACATATAATAATAAAAATATACTTTTATTTGTGGATTTCCTTTTTAAAGGGGGTTTTACTTGTAAATTAAAGATTATCTTTTTAATTTCTGCGTGATTTTTTAAGTTTTACAGGAATTGACAATTTTTTGGGATTAATTGGGTGAGACCCAAAGACACACTAGGGCTATAAACCTTTATGTACAAGTTTCTACCGAAGCACCATCTACCCTTCTAGCTTTGTTACAATGGCTAACATGTCTCTTTGCAAGAATTGAACCCAGAAAAGAAAAGGGAGAACGGCAGAACAAACTCTGCTCCCAAGCACCTAAACTAAAACCCAAAGCTACTTCTTAATATGTTTTGTGAAATAATTCTAAAAATGTTAAAATTTATATGACTAAGAATAAATTTACATGGAAAAAAATAATTCATTGTGAAATTAAAATAGGGAACATTTCAATATCCTCATTTTACACTTGTATTCCTGAAGTATCATCCTTCATTGTTTGCATATCTACATAAATTTTATTTGGATAATACAAATAAATCTCCAAATAATCTAGTCGAGTTGGCTTCAACTAGCTGGTGGAGTTGACTTCAACTATATTGAATAACACAAAGAGTGAGAGGATTGGCCTAGTGGCTATAGTGAATTTGTCTCAACTCATATTTTGGTTTGGACTTCGGTGGAATGTCATTTGACTTGCTCATTATTTTCGACCAATGGATTGAAAAAGTAAACATTACGAGAAATGCATATTATTTTCTAGCATTCCAACTCTAATTTATGTTTCCAAGCCTATCATGAACATGACCTATATATGGAGTCTTGTATAAAAACAAAATTACAAGAAGGATCATTGGAGTCCTTAGCATATAATTGAGTTTGAATCTAAGTGCAATTGAAATTCTGAGTGAATTTTTGTTACTTGAAATATGGAATGCTATTTTTGACTAAGTTATTTGAAGTCATTTGTCATTATTATTGAAAAATTTAAAGAAAATCAGTTTCTATCTGACATTGGTTGATTTCTGGTTGACAATGTAAGCCATGCATGAGCAAAATTCTTTGTATTGAGTTAGTGAGTTATAGCGAGTCCTTTTTCATGTAGTATTGAAATTGTAGATTCCAATATCTTACTAAAGAAACTAGAAAAATCAAAGTCATGTTCATAGTAACAGAAAACAAACAACAAAAACAAAGCATTTATTATAGCCAAGAATAAAATAAAATGAGCAACATACACAATTTTGCAACATTAGCATATAAAATACACGCAACAATGTTGTGAAACCAGCTCCAAAAATAGAAGAAAAGAGATATCAACGCCTTAGAAATAAGCCACTTCGAGGGGGCAACCTCCAATACATTACATGAATGAACAATTCTTGGATGATACAAATGAAAAAACCTCCTTTCTATATATAGGAGTCCATGGGACCACAATATAATCCTAGTGGGACCACAATGTAACCCTATCCGACCTAACAATAATAATGTAAGGGCACAATAATAACAATATGGGGGTTACAGGGGTACAACAATAAAAATAAGGGGGGCTACACTAACATAATAAGGGACTACACTATTAAGATAGGGACTTAACATGCCCCTCTCCTTCAAACAAGTGTTGTCCTCAACGCTTGATTATTTCTTGATGCTTCTGTATAAAATTCTCATCCTCCCATGTGGAATATTCTACGGGAAAGTTCATCCACTTGCTGAGATACTCTGAAATTGATCGTACTTGTCGAGTTCTTGTTTCTGTGACTGCTTCATAACTTCTTTCGATGTGATGTTGATATTCTTGTTGTTTCATTAGATTCTGCACCAAAGTTAGGTTATCCTTTGAGAGTTGGAGAACTTGATGTTGATGCTCGATGTGATCTTCCACTAATTTATCATCCATATTAGCTATTATTTGATCCTTAAAACCATCCAAATTAGCCTCCATTTATGCTTTTAAACCATCTATGTCATCTTCAGTTGCTCTTCGTAAGATTGAAATTTGTTGCACTTGGTACCGTAATTTTGATATCTCATACTGTAATTCTTCCTCTTCATGCGTCATAGTATAGATTTTTGAGGGCTTAATGGGTATGGAATTATTTTTTGGAGGCATTATAGAACCCAATACTGATAAAAATTCTAAAATATGCCCTTGGAATCACTTCAAACTGCTTTTTCAAACAAACGTTATGCAATTTTAAAAAACCAAATACACACCTTATTCTTGCTTTTGAGGAGCTCGATATTGAAACTGAATTATCTCTGTGATTTGGGATCTTCAATATCTAAAATTTGGCCTTGAGGTAGCCCTCTGAATCCTCTTTCGAATGCCACAGGTCTAACCTGATTTGGATTCTTCAAGTCAATTTTATATCCAGTCTCCCACAATGACCTAATTATGGATTGGTTCAGTAGAGCGAACTGGTACGACTTTCCACATGTCATTGTTTGATTCTTTGGCTCTTAAATTGATAGACAGGAAACTACAGTCCGTGTAATTCCAGCCACTTTTTACAGAATTCCAATCCGATGCTCAGAGAAAGAGAGTTATGAAGATTTTCCCACGATCACCTCTTTGAGATGAAATTTGGTAGCCTGAAAAAGACCTAACTTCCACAAATCATATCTTCGAAAATGTTGTGAACCAAGCTCTAAAATTTTGCGACAATGTTCCTCAGGATTTCGGCTTCGTACTCTAAAAATTTTAGCTTCTGAACCTTCGTAGAAAAATTTTTATAGTGAACATGCCACGATCACCTCTTTGGTGTAGCGAAACCCTAAAATCCAAAGTTCCAATACCAAATGTTGTGAAACCAGCTCCAAAAATAGAAGAAAAGAGATATCAACGCCTTAGAAATAAGCCACCTAGAGGGGGAAACCTCCAATACATTACATGAATGAACAATTCTTGGATGATACAAATGACAAAACCTCCTTTTTATATATAGGAGTCCATGGGTCCATAATGTAATCCTAGTGGGGCCACAATGTAACCCTAGCCGACCTAACAATAATAATGTAAGGGCACAATAATAACAATATGGGGGTTACAGGGGTACAACAATAAAAATAAAGGGGGCTACACTAACATAATAAGGGACTACACTATTAATATAGGGACTTAACAAACAACAAATATGAAGCAAGAACAATTGATTAATGAATTTTGTAATAAAATTCAAGAACAAGAAACCATGTGAGCATAACACACAAATAGCTAGATGAACAACAAGATGACATCAAAAGAATTTATGAATTGAGCCACCCAATATGAAGTTGCACAATTGTTCATTGGGTTGTGACATAAGTAAAAATCAGGATGGTATGATCTGGAATGTTCATTTATTTTATGTGAATGAAAAACTCATAGGAGAAAAAATCACACACTGGAGTCATCCATAGAGAGGAAAAAGGGACTCCCCCGAATTGGAGAGGAGTTGCCTTATGGTTCCTGGTTAGAATAGGAGTCCATATGGTAGAGAGACTGCAGAGAATGTGAATAGTTGAGATCTACAATAAGTGGCCACTAAAGTAGAAGTCAAAGTATGCCTTGTACATGTGAATCTCTCTATCCAGTTGGTGGCTATTGTGGCTAAGTTACTTATGTAGGCTCGTATGCATGGTTGATCTACAATTAGGATACTTATACAAGAAGTAGTGGTCCAAGACATTATTGCATCCTTGCTCGAGATGATCAAGGCACTGAGGTCGGGGGAGATGCTGAGGGGCCTCTTAGGCCTATGTTTTCCATCATGCATCATACACTAAGTAAATGTAAATAACGTAAATGAAAGGTTGTTTGAGAGCATGTACAACCGCTCCAACTATATCATCCATAATTATGCATGAAGCCTAAAACAAACTTGCCTAGAATTCCTTACCAAATTATGTTCATCTTTGTGTATGTGTGTTCATGTTGTTGCTAAGATGTAGCTTATTCTTGTACGTTGTAAGTTAGGATTACAACACCAATGGAGCAAAATTTATAACTTTCAAAATTTGAATGGGGGAATTGATAAATAATACTTGTTATAGAATTTCATTAACAACTTCTTCTATTTGACAACCGCTCATCTAGATTTATCATATGTAGTTAGTATTATCTCAATATTTATGCAAGCACCAAGGGAAATCCATTGGAATGTGGAAACTAGGGTTCTTAGATATATCCAAGGTATGAAAGGTTATATATATATATATATATACTTGTTAGATATTTAGATGCAAAATTTGTTGGAAATGTTGATGACATTAGATCAATGTCAATATATTTGATGAATATCAAATCAGAAATTATTTATTGGAGTTGTAAGAAGCAAACTACAATGGTAATTTCTTCAAGAGAGGCAGAATATATTTCAACATGGAAAACATCATGTGAGATTGTATATTTAGTTTGAGTTTTACAATATTTGGGGATTCATCAAGTAGAAGCCACTTCATTGTTGATTGATAGTCAACTAGCCATTAAGCTTGCCAAAATTCTAATTTTCCATTCCAAAACAAAGCATGTCGACACCATATATCATTACATCAAGACACTCATTGCAAAAGGAATCACCAAACCAAAAATACTATCCTTCATAAGATTGAATCTCAAATTTCTTCACAAAATCGGTTGGTAAGATCAAATTTACCAAGTTTAGAGAAGAACTTGGTATTTGTTCTAATGTATTTTGGGATCAAACTAGGGAATGTTAGATATTATGATCCAAACTACTTATATTAAAGCTATATAAAACTATGGTTAGGCTTTTCTATATTATTAGTAAAGATCTAGAAAAACATCATTACTTAGAATTAAAATTAGAAAAATTATTAGTACTTCATTTAATGTAAATGGACGCTAATCATTTATGATAACTTTTCCATAGCCAATTTATTTAATGAATAAGCTTATTTAAGTCTTTTTTTTCTCTTGATGCAAGAGTATTGAGTGATTATTGTAAGCTCTTGCATCTTTATGTAAATTTCTTTTCCTTTGGTTAATAAAACTTTTTTATTTAAAGACACTTTTGTTATCAATACTCCAAATAGAAGGAATCTCCTGGCCTAGAAAAAATATATTGTAAAAAGAATGTCTAGAAAAAAAAGGGAAGCAAAGGCAATGCAACCAAGACAACAATTGAAAATGAAAGACGAGAAAAAGAAGTTGCAACCAATGTAGCAGCAAAGGAAGAGAAAATAAAACAAGAGGTTGAAGTTTTGGTGCTTCAATAGGAAGAAGAATACAAGAAGAAAAAAGAGGAGAGGAAATCTAAAAGAAGGAAGTAGAACAAAAGAGCACTAAGAAGGATCAAGAGGATAATTTCAAACTAGAATAAGAAGAAAGGCTTAAGAAAGAAGAAGAAGAAAAGAAAGCTCAGGAGGAGGCACACGATACAAACCAAATGAACATTGGACCATCAAAGGTTACAATTGGAACTTCAAGAAACAATCTAATATGAATCCACTTCCTTCTTTGTGAGCTTGGATTGGGTGAATTCACCACTTCCAAATCTAACAAAGTAACCATAATTCTTTTATTTTTGAAAATTTAGAACAAGAATTGTAAGGAAATCTCACAAAAGCATTGCAGTCCTAGGCCCGGGCACCAACACTCTCCATAACCAATTATCATGGATACTAGAAAGGACCCTCTAGCCTTGGCACCAACTAGAGTAGCATTGTCACAAGCTATAAAGCAAATGTAAGGAGCATCACACAAGAAATTGAAGAATCAATTTAAGGATTTGAGAGCTTGGGTAAGAAGCACTACAAGGTTAATAAGACATTTTGTAACAAACCCAAATCCTACAGTACTTCGAGGAATGGGGTCATATTTTCCTCAAAATGCATCCTAAGGTGATTCATTGTGACATAAGTCAACTTATGTAAAATAGATGTCCATGTTATATGACTCAGGATCTGTCATTCCAAGTGATACATTAGGATGATCTTCTTTCCATTGACATTGTTGTGTGTGTCACATTAGAGTCTAATTCTTTAGCAACACATAGGTTCGTGTAAATTAAATCTCTCCTTTCTCAGTGAAACACGATCAAGTATCACAAGGAAAGTATATTTTTTAGCGATACAAGGGATGAGCTTAGTTTTGGTGTTGGCTATAACAATTTCCCCCTTTGATGCCCATGCTCATAGGACCACTCCAGCTATGGAATGTAGGCTTTTAACCTAGGTTCTCAAAGTGTGTTATGGCCACACAAATGATGTTCCTTCAACCATCTCGATTCTTTATAGACTCACACACAGGTATAATATCAAACTATGATATCATAGCTTGGATCTTGAAATATTCAAGGCATTAAAATATTGCTATAGATCAGGTCAAGTGACAAGGTTGGAATCTGCACATTCATGTACGAGCATAACCGACAGGAGAAGTAACTCCTTGGCATGGTCCATAATAGCTCAATTGGTGGGCTGGATTACTCCCACACTAGTGTTTTCTCATGAATTTATGGAAGGGGAGGTTTAGGCATACACTATATTGGTGTTCCTTCATTGCATGGGAGGTATCACACATGTTATGCACCATAGTCGCCTCAAGGCCCATACCTTGTAGTTCTTCCCCCCATTCTTGCATTCCCGCACTATTTTAGTACCCATGTGTCACTTGAAAAGGTAATTCCCTAACGATGATACGCCCATGGGTTGCTCGAAAAAGCAACTTTTGTAGTGATACAGTCTCATGTATCGCTCAACAACTCAATTTCCCAATGATACATAATTATGTATTACACACAAAAGAGGATTTATTTAGCGATGCATAATTCTATATCGCATTAGGAAATGACCTCTCCAACATTGGGGTTTCGATCTTGCGTGATATAATTATTAAATTGAAATCTTGAGAGGACATTCCATCTCATACAAGGGTTTCAATATATTCTATTTTTAACTTTCTTTCAATATGACTACCACCTCCTTCGCTATTGTATAATAGGTACACTAATATATATGCATTACTGACATCAAAGATGTATACATGACTAGTTTTTCAAGTATTAATTTCTCCCTTCTATCTAATCATAACTAGCAATGGATATCGTCCATTGCGGGATAGGGTGAGGAGGAAGCTCATTCTCTCCTAGGTGCCACTAATAAAAAGGTTATGGAGATGGAAATTACTTCTTGGTTGACCCATAACTAATGGAATTTGTTTCACTAGGTGCTATGGTCCCTGGATATCGCAATAGGTGTTATGGTCCCTCAATATCACAATAAAGGTCCCACATCAATATACATATGTAATAATATTCATATATGCATAGTTGGTCTACAGATGGTCCATCGTGGCACTCAAATAACCACCACATAAAGATAGCCAACCAAAGTACATTACATGACTATTATCATTTTATTATAAGGGCTCCAATAATTTAACCAATTGGATTTTTTTCCCTGAGGGAAATCCGACCAGATCCACCCGAAGGGATCACATCTTGACAACCAAACTAATCAAAGCCTAACCCCAAGGGCTTCAAGGAGAATTGACCTCGTGACCTCCCAATGATGAGGTGTTTTAGCAATGGGACCTCGACCGATTAAGCTAACCCTTGAGGCTTCCAATTAGATAGTTAAGATGTTATGTACACATTTAATTATCCTTTGAATTTGGAGTAGGCTAGTGGATATATTACACTACAATTCCTGCTCCTCTGCACATTGCATGTTAATCCTTTACATCCGCTCTATCAGAATCTCATATTCGTATAGTTCTCGGAGATAATGAATTAATCTGGTCCCATGCAAAGCACGGTCAATATTCTCCTAAGGAATGCTACTCCTTCATTTTTTCAGACCATTATCTGTGGCATATCAATTGGTGGTGGAGCTGTCTTTGGAAGCTTAAAGCTCCACCTCGGACAAGATTGTTCATGTGGTGTATACTCCAAAATATCACACCCACGACGGACAACCTGTACAAGCGTTCTTTTCATGGTCCATCATGGTGTACTCTTTGTCACGTCGACTCAGAATCTTGTGATCATTTGTTCCTTCATTGTAACTCATCCAAGGCCTTATGGTCCATGATCCTTCCATCCCTTCACATCAATGCCTGTTGGTCAGGACAATCTCTTTCGGATGCATGGCAGAATTGGTGGACCTATGTCTCACCTCACAAGGCCCGCAATATCACCCTTCTCATCTGTTGGGGGACTTGGCTACTCCGGAATGGATCTATCTTTCTTGACAGTATTTCGCATTGGAAAACTACTGCTTCTCATATCATAGCCATGTACCACAGTCTTCTAGATGAGGATCCCCCATGCCCCCCGCAGTTCATTGTTCCCAAAGTCATCAATTATAATCTCTCATGGGCTTATTTCGACGGTTCGGCGCAAGTTAATGGATGTGGGGGAGGTGCTATCCTACACCTCAATCATCACCACTTCTATAAAATCAAGATGGGTCTAGGTCTTGGGACTAATAATTTTGTTGAACTCATTACTCTCTGTCATCTTCTCCACTTTACATTAGAGCATGGATGTCATCAAATTCAGATATTTGGGGACTCTAAAATTATTATAAATTGGTTCAATCAGACTTTTGAATGTGACGTTCACACGCTGCGGAGTATATTGGAGGATTTATGGTTTCTTAAGTCACAGTTTACATCCATTTCTTGTCAACACATTTTCAGGGAACGCAAACATATTTCCAACGCATTATCCAAGGAGGCCACGGTCCAACATTGGGGGCTCTGGCACATAGAAGAAAAGGCGGATCATCTTCACTACAACTACTATCATTGACCATACATGGACCTGCATGCAGCAGGAAACTAGACAATCTGAACATGACATAATGATTTTTGGGGACCTTTCCTAGGAGTTTAATTTTTGTATTTATTTTGAATATGTGTATATATATAGCCCCTCCGATGGATATTATACTATACCCCCTCGAGGGCCATTTGATGGACTCTTTTTTTTGGAGTGATTGTGGTGACAATTACAAAATATGCTCAAAGCATATATATAAGATGTAATTTTCAACATTAATGAAAATTATGATTTTTCCTTGGGAAAAAAATATTACACTACAATATTAGATGTTTTAAGAAGTCTACAATTCATGTAGTTTTCCTATAAAATTTGGGTTATAGTGGTGAAACTTGGTATCAATCTAGTTTATTCAGTCATGATGCAAAAAATTGTATCAAGATTTATGCTAAGTACAAATTTAATTATCCTTTGAATTTGGAGTAGGTTAGTGAATATATTACACTACAACATTAGATTTTCTAAGAAGGCTACTACTCATTTAGTAATCCTATAAAATTTGGGTTATAGCGGTGAAACTTAGTATCAATCTAGTTTATTCAATCATGATGCAAAAAATTGTATCAAGATTTATATACATCATGTAGCATTGACATGGGTAATATACCAAAACATTTCTAGCTAAAATACATCAATTATTTAAATATGAAGACTTATAAGATAATATTACCTACAACTAAAGAAGTGTGTGAACATTTCTACCCGACCATATGTTCAACTAGGTTTTTCATGCTTACAATTAGTTGTCCCCTAATAATGTAATGATGCCACCAAGGAAATTTACTCAGATTCTCAAGAGGATTTATCTTCTGTGATTTAGCCATTCTTCTTCAGAGGCAACATTTGTAGTCATCTTCTTTCTACTAGACTAGGGCTTCCACAAAATGCTTAGATGCCTTTCGAGCCAGTTGATATTGCATGAAAGAGTGTATTAGCTACCATTGCAATCCCTTAGCATCCTCCCCTCTAAGTGCTTCCTATGCAACTCAACCAACACCAAATTTGTGGCCCTCTTTTCCCAATTTGGGTTTGGGTTTCCCTACCCATAACTAGCAATTAGAATCAAGATTTGGTATGTCCAAACATTCTAGAATGGTCCCTTATCAAATTGAGCTTTATTTATACATGAAATTCACATGTCCTACATACATTTCTCTTGTGAACTCTAATTAATAAATTTATAAAGTATTATTATTTTTAATTAATATCTTTGTAAATCCATTTTAATAATTTTCAATTTAATAAATATAAAGGGATTCCATTCTTGAAAAAAATTAATTAATTACAATGAAGTAAAATGTATAAAAGTGATCACTATTATAAACCATAAAATATATGTAATTAATTTAGCTATATAAATTAAATAGCTAGTAAACACTATAAGCATCAATTTATTATAAGCATCATAATGTTTCAGGATGCAAACGTTATTAAAATTAAAACAATGTAACTAATTTAGCCATATAAATTAAATGGCTAGTAAACACAGTAAGCATCAATTTATTATAAACATCATAATTTTTCACTTACTAAAATTCAAAAAAATCATAAAAACCAACTAAATTAAAACTTTATCTTAAATTATTACTATTATTATGTAATATCCCCAAAGGGGAAATAACCAGTAATAAACAGAAATGCACTAATACAGATATAAACTGAACCAGATAACTGAATCATGACACATGTAACACAAAATCTGAGCCATTTTATTAATCAGAAAGTACATAGAGAGGAGTAAAATAAATCAGAGTAAAGTGCACCTATCCCTGCCCTAGGCAGGTGGAGACCCTCTCAACAGAAAAGTGGCGCTTGTGAGGACGGCGTCTGTGGTGCCTTTCTGCAAGGGGTTCAAGGCTTGTTGCGGGGCTGAAGTCTGCAAACCCTCTCAAATGGAAAACGCTGTCTCTGCCAGTGACAGCGCAGAAACAGATAAAGCACCAAGCCCTCAACTCTCCAGACAGATGAAGCTGCTACAGGATCCTGGAAAACGCTGTTAAGCACTCCTCACAATGATCTGCTCCTCAGATCTGCGTCCCACCTGATGGATCTGAAGCCTCCTATCCCAACTGCGTCCTCCCTTTCCTGATCTGCGTCCTCCAAAACCCAATCTGCTGCCAATCCCTCAGATCTATGCTAGATCTGGAACTATCTCCTCAGATCTGCGGCCTCTGGAGCTGGAGTACGGTGTTT
Organism: Pinus albicaulis; assembly: GCA_034641835.2. NCBI lineage: Eukaryota > Viridiplantae > Streptophyta > Pinopsida > Pinales > Pinaceae > Pinus > Pinus albicaulis. The sequence goes on along the minus strand of CM076584.1, from coordinate 540,540,802 downwards.
CCCTTGGATGCGGACGGATACATCAATATCTCCTCGAATCTTGTCCTCCTCAAGGGCGGATCTACGCAAAACCCTCGGATGTTTGCAATATACAAGGCTAGATCTGCAACATACAGGACTAGATCTGTAAGATCTGTCCTTCACCAAGCTAGATCTGACAAGAAACCTTTCAGATCTGCAATATACAAGGCTAGATCTGCAACATACAGGACTAGATCTGTAAGATCTATCCTTCACCAAGCTAGATCTGACAAGAAACCTTCAGATCTGCAACCCTCACCTCCAAGAATGGACAGCGTCCTCACTCTGGGCTTGATCAGCGTCCTTCTGCCCCTCAAACAGCGTTTTCTCTGCCAGTCTGGAACTGCGTCCTCTTGGACAACGTCCTACCTCTCCTGCAAGGGACAGCGTCCTCTCTTCAGATAAAACAGCGTCCTTCTCTTCAAAGATTCAGCGTCCTCCCTTCTCTTGCTCTGCGCAGCCACAAGAGGGCTTTTCCTCCTCCTCGGATGTGCTTCAGAAATGCTGCTGCTTTGCTACTGAAAAACCTTACTAGGGCGGGCACTCGAAGTCCCCCGAAGCTAAGGGTGAAACCAGAAAAACCTTACCAGGGCAGGCACTCGAAGTCCCCCGAGGCTAAGGGTGAGATCTCCGACAGGAGACACTCGTGCACTAAGCAGTGCTGCAGACCGACTAAACAACCGGCGTGCTGAAGCAGACAAAGTCTAGCTATCAATAAGAATATCAAATCATGAATGATCAAATGAGGTGAGAGCCTCTCCTTTTATAACACCAATCTCCCTCCAAAACTCAACTCACCCTGGATCTGCGCAGTTTACCTGGGGTTAACCTTATGTCTCCTCCATCATATCCACGTGGACCCCTAAGGCCCCCTCTCTAAGTTACAACGTCAAGCTACTAGGAAAAAGAACACTTTATTATAAAGTGAGGTGACTAAAGTGAGGTGACCCCTCTTATTTCTCACTTTATTTATTATTCCTATCTAAAGCAGCACAATAACACAAAAATGCAATATTCCAATTAGCAAAGCTAATTGGGAATATTACAGTCTCCCCCGGCAAAACGTTGCTTGTCCTCAAGCAACTGAAGTGAGGGATGCTGCAAGATCTTCTCATCCTCCCAAGTGGCATCCTCATCTGGCAGATTCTTCCATCTTACCAGGAACTCTCTGATCTTCCTGCTACGCAACTGTCTCTCCCTGGTGTCAATAATGGCCTCTGGCTGCAATACCAAGTGCCCCTCATCATCTGTCGGAGGTAGCTCCCCGGTGACTGTCACATGCTGGCCCAGTGCCTTCTTCAGGCATGAGACATGGAAAATGTTATGAATCCGGCTGCCTTGGGGCAACTCCAACTCATATGCAACCTGTCCGATCCTCCGAATCACCCTGTATGGTCCATAAAAACGAGGCTTAAGCTTCTCTGCCCCCTTCTGTTTGAGTGAAGACTGGCGGTATGGCTGTAACCGCAAGTAGACCAAATCCCCTACCTCAAAGTGTCTCTCCTCTCGGCCCCTGTCTGCATATAACTTCTGCTGATTTTGGGCGGTGGCTATGTTGTCCTTGAGAGTCCGAAGGATGTCTTGGCTCTCTTGGATCCATAGTTTGGCTCGTGGAGCCCTGCTAACCCCAAACATCACATCCACAAAAGACAAGGAATGATATCCATACAACGCATAAAACGGTGTCATGCCGGTAGACATATGATGGGTTGTGTTGTAGCAGTACTCGCCCAGATGTAGCCATTTCAGCCACGCTCGCTGCTGCCCACTGACGTAGTTACGCAAGTAGCCCTCCAGCCACTTGTTAACTATCTCTGTCTGCCCGTCCGTCTGGGGATGATAGCTGGTGCTCGGTGTCAACTCAGTCCCTACTAGTCGAAAGAGCTCCTGCCAAAATCCACCCATAAAGCGGTTGTCCCTGTCACTAACAATGGTCTTGGGTAGACCATGCAATCTGAAAACCTCCCGGAAAAACAACTCTGCCACCTGTGCTGCTGTGTAGTGTGCCGAAATGGCAAAGAAGTGAGCATACTTCGTTAGCCGGTCAACTACTACGAAGATGCGGTCCTTGCCCTGCACTGTGGGCAAACCCGTGATGAAGTCCATCGAGACACTCTCCCACTTCCCCTCGGGAATGGGAAGCGGCTGCAACAACCCTGCGGGATGGTTCATCTCCCCTTTGTTCCGCTGGCAAACCTCGCACTCCCTGACATGTTGGAGTACATCCTCCTTGAGGCCCTTCCATGCAAATCTCTCCCGGATGGCCCTGTACATCTTGGTGAACCCCTGATGTCCTGCCAATAGTGAATCATGAGAGGCATGGAGTATCTTCTCCTTGAGCTGAGATCTCTCAGTCAAGAAGATCCGATCCCTGTAATAGATGACCTCATCTGCCACCCTGTATCTGCTATCCGCTATCTGTCCATCCAGCACCTCGCATGCAAATCTATCCTTGGAATACTCAACCAGTAGTCGAGCCTTCCAATCAGCGTCCAAGCTCATGAGGGATAATGTGGCTGGTCTACGGGAAAGGGCATCTGCTACCACATTGTTCTTCCCTTTGACATACTCTATGTCGAAATCGTAGGCCTGGATCTTGCTGATCCACTTCTGCTGCCTCTCCTGTAACTGCTTCTGCTCCAGAAAGTACTTCAGGCTGTTATGATCTGTCCTGACTCTGAATCTGCCGCCTACCAAGTACTGCCGGAATTTGGCCAATGCATGCATGATGGCCAACATCTCCTTATCATAGATAGGATAAAGTCTCTCGTGTGGAAGGAGCTTCCGGCTCTCGAATGCAATCGGATGACCCTCCTGCATCAAAACTGCTCCAATCCCTTCCCCTGATGCATCGCACTCTAGGATAAAGGGCTGAGTAAAATCGGGCAATGCCAGCACCGGACAACTACTCATCACCTCCTTGAGTTTATCAAAAGCTCGCTGGGCGGTATCCGTCCAACTGAATGCCCCCTTCCTTGTCAGCTCTGTGAGGGGTGCAGCAAGCTGTGAGAAGCCCTTGACGAACTTCCTGTAGTAAGTACAGATACCAATGAACCCTCTACACTCTGTCACATTCCGCGGCTCTGGCCAGTCCCTGATAGCCCGGATCTTCTCGTCATGGACTCTCACCCCGTCCACTCCTATGATGTGTCCCAAATACAACATCTCTGTCAATCCAAGCTCACACTTGGAGAGTTTGGCGGCTTCTTGCTCCTCGGGGATGCGCAAAATTGTCTCCAATGTCTTTGAGTGCTCCTCACATGTCCCTGCTTGTATATGAGAATATCTGTCAAAGAAACCTGGTAGGAACTTCCTCAGTTGATCTGAAGAACCATGGACATGTAAGAACAGTGGCAGTATTTGTCAGTCCCAAATGGCATTCCCAGAGAAACAAAATGCCATAAGCTGACATTTTGAAACAGTCCCAGGAATGTCTTCCCTCATCGTTGTCTTGTGTCTCTGATTTGCAAATCCGTCTTTGAAAGCGTGCTCCTCTCAACTCGTCCATCAACTCATCGATCCTGGGAATGGGGTACCGGTTCTTCAAAGTCTTCTTGTTCAGTGCACGGTAATCAATGCACATGCGTAATGTGCCGTCCTTCTTCTTCACCAGCACTACTGAAGAAGCGAAAGGACTGGTATTGGGCCGAATGTGCCCAAGGGCTAACAGCTCCTGAATGGCCCTCTCTATCTCATCCCTGTAGGCCTTAGGATGCCTATAAGGGGTGGTGATCACTGCCTGTATCCCCTGCTCCAACTCTATCGTGTGCTCAAACCCCCGATCTGGTGGCTGTCCCAGTGGAATATCTCCAAACACTACTGCATATCTGTCAAGAAGAGTCTGTAGATCAGGGTGCACTGCCCTGCCTGTATCTACTATCTCTGAAGCCCGTAGCTCTACTGCCCACTCGATATCTCCCCTGCGGAATGTCGCATCCATGTTGTGTGCCGATACTGTCTGGGGCGGATATGTGTTCTGACCTCGGATCTTCTCATGCCTCCCCGTCTTGGGATCATCCCACTCCATTTCCAAGGCCTTCCAATCTGTGGTGACCTTTCCCAGAGTGATAAGCCACTGCACTCCCAATATCACATTGGTGTCCAGAATGTCCACCACAAAGAAGTGGTCAGTCAACGTATAGGTGCCCATCGTCACTGATAACTCAGGTACATATCGAGCACAGGCCATGGTCTGATCTCCTGGAACCAGAACTGAAAACCCATCAAAGCTCTCTGTGGGTATGCCTCTCCGTGCTACCATCTGGGCATCGATGAAATTGTGGGTGGCCCCATTGTCAACTAGAACTGAAACACGCTGACCCCGTACTGTCCCACGTACGCGCAATGTCAGATACTTGGGGACTCCTCGCAATGCTGCTAGAGCTCCCCCAGTAGGGGCAAATGATGCCTCTCCCGCATCTGGTGGTGGAGGTGGTAAGGCACTCTGCGCTGCATAACACTCTCCTGCCTCCTCATCCTCCAACTCATCCTCTTCTCCGCTACCCTCGGAGAAGACCTCTATGAAATGCGCCTTCCCTGCGGTGCATTTGTGTCCTGGTGCCCACGGCTCCTGGCAGGTGAAGCACAATCGCTTCCGTCTCAGCTCTCTCCTAGCCTCATCATCATGCTGTCCTCGTCCGGGATTCGCCTTGGGAGGCAGAATCCTCATGTCCTTACCCTTAGGCTGGAAAGCCTGTCTCTGGGGATAAGGTGGCCGAGTCCTGGGCAACACATCCTGTAGGTCACGGGCCCTGCCGATAGCATCCTGAAGTGTGGCCGGTTTGTTTGGCCGGACTAGACCACGAAGTGGTTCTGACAGCCCGTCCAAAAACATCGTGATCAACCGAGCCGCTGATATGTCAGGTACCATCACTGAAACCCTCAAAAAGTCAGAGATGTAGGCCTCTGCACTACCTGTCTGTTTGAGCTTGGTCAGCTCGAGGAAAGGCTGATCTGGGTCCTTCTGATCAAAACGTTTCACCACCCTCCTGGTGAACTCGGCATATGTAGTCACTGTGGAATGCCCCAGTGTGGTCAACCCATGAAACCACCAGTTCTGGGCCTCACCCTCTAGATGTAATGCAGCCATCTTAATGGCCTCCGTCTCCGGCATCTGGTTAAGCTGAAAATAGAGGTCTAGTTTTTCCACCCAAGACCTGGCTGTGGTCTTTGGAGACCCATCAAACATCGGCAAATGAAATTTGCGGGCTGCACGGTTACTGTCACGGTGGGAACCCCGTCCCTTATTTCGATCATGAGGCTTACTGCCGCCTCGGTACTGCAGATATTGATTGAAAGGGAGAGCCTCCATGAATTCCGGCCCCAAACTACGCCAATCTGCAAACCAAACTGCATGAAGATCGGGACCCTCATCTCTTGATGCCGTTTGCTCCACTTCCTCTATCGGAAAAGTAGGCATGGTAGGTCGCGTGTCCATGGAATCGGTCTTCTGCGCTGTCATAATGGGTATAGCATCTGGTATGCAACTAGATGTTCCCGATCCTTCCCCTACCTGAAAGACCCTAGGGGGTTCTTTCTGCGTTACCCCTGCAACCTTCCTGGTTACCTCCTGCATGAATGCATCCATCTTTGCATCCATCTTCTCACTCAACTTCTCGGCCAATCTTGCCAACATAGCCTCCATTGGATTCCTCCGTTCGTCTTCTGAATCAGAATCACCTCCCCCAAGGAGAGTGGGGTGACCCCTAGGTGCCATAGAGTGCTAGCACCACAGGCTGAGCCAGATCAGAGCTCTGATACCACTGTAATATCCCCAAAGGGGAAATAACCAGTAATAAACAGAAATGCACTAATACAGATATAAACTGAACCAGATAACTGAATCATGACACATGTAACACAAAATCTGAGCCATTTTATTAATCAGAAAGTACATAGAGAGGAGTAAAATAAATCAGAGTAAAGTGCACCTATCCCTGCCCTAGGCAGGTGGAGACCCTCTCAACAGAAAAGTGGCTGCAACAAGGACAGCGTCCTGGCTGCTCTGCAAGCTGAAGATGAACTGCGCTGGGGCTGAAGTCTACCAACCCCCTCAAATGGAAAACGCTGTCTCTGCCAGTGACAGCGCAGAAACAGATAAAGCACCAAGCCCTCAACTCTCCAGACAGATGAAGCTGCTACAGGATCCTGGAAAACGCTGTTAAGCACTCCTCACAATGATCTGCTCCTCAGATCTGCGTCCCACCTGATGGATCTGAAGCCTCCTATCACAACTGCGTCCTCCCTTTCCTGACCTGCGTCCTCCAAAACCCAATCTGCTGCCAATCCCTCAGATCTATGCTAGATCTAGAACTATCTCCTCAGATCTACAGCCTCTAGGGCTAGATCTGGTGTTTCCCCTTCAGATCTGGACTAGATCTGTCAATATCTCCTCAGATCTGTCACTCCTCAAGCTGGATCTACTGCAAAACCCTCAGATCTGCAATATACAAGGCTAGATCTGCAACATACCGGACTAGATCTGTAAGATCTATCCTTCACAAAGCTAGATGCGACGAAACATCGGATACGCATATTGTACGAGCTGAGGGAACAACATGCGGGACTAGATGCATCTAACTGTCCTTCACCAAAACTGAATGCGACAGAAACCTTCGGATCTGCACGCCCCTCCTGCCCAAGAATGGACGGCGTCCTCACTGCGGGCTTGATCGGCGTCCCCGTACGCCCCCCAACATCGTTTTCTCTTGCCGATGCGGGCCCCAGGTCCTCTTGGACAGCGTCCTACCTCTCCTGCAAGGGACAGCGTCCTCTCTTCAGATAAAACAGCGTCCTTCCCTTCACAGATTCAGCGTCCTCCCTTCTCTTGCTCTGCGCAGCCACATGAGGGCTTTCCTCCTCCTCAGATGTGCTTCAGAAATGCTGCTGCTTTGCTACTGAAAAACCTTACTAGGGCGGGCACTCGAAGTCCCCCGAAGCTAAGGGTGAAACCAGAAAAACCTTACCAGGGCAGGCACTCGAAGTCCCCCGAGGCTAAGGGTGAGATCTCCGACCGGAGACACTCGTGCACTAAGCAGTGCTGCAGATCGACTAAACAACCGGCGTGCTGAAGCAGACAAAGTCTAGCTATCAATAAGAATATCAAAATCATGGATGATCAAATGAGGTGAGAGCCTCTCCTTTTATAGCACCAATCTCCCTCCAAACTCACTCACCCTGGATCTGCGCAGTTTACCTTGGGTTAACTTCATGTCTCCTCCATCACCCACGTGGACCCCCAAGGCCCCCTCTCTAAGTTACAACGTCAAGCTACTAGGAAAAAGAACACTTTATTATAAAGTGAGGTGGCTAAAGTGAGGTGACCCCTCTTATTTCTCACTTTATTTATTATTACTATCTAAAGCAGCAAAATAACACAAAAATGCAATATTCCAATTAGCAAAGCTAATTGGGAATATTACATATTATTATTATTAATTATAAAAAGAATTAATATATAAGAAATATATATAAATTTAACCCAAAAAAAACAAGGAATAAGGTTTTTCCCTGTAGATATTTAATCCCGCTTTAAAATGGAGATTCTTAATTTGTAAAGAGACTTAAATCACTTCATATGTCACTTGCTCAATCAAATGATCTTTTTTTAATTAATTTACTTAAGCTTGAGTGGATCTAATGGTTAAGAACATGTGTTTCCTCTTAAGAGGTCACATATTCAAAACTAGAGGTGTAGAGTATGTATGTCTTCATATACTTAGCAGTAAGTCAAATAGCTACAGGGAAGTGAGTCCCTTGTCCCACAAACAAAAAAGTCTTATACACTAATTTGGTGTCTCCTTTAGCAAGAAAATCTCATACACCAAGTCATATTACAATATATAGACAATCTTATGAGCAACAACTATATTATATAAACATTTGTATTCTCAAAAAAAAAAAAAAATTAACATCATTTTTAATCACAATTTCAAAAATAAAATAAATTTAAATTTTAAATGCTTAAATGAGAATTATATTTTCACTGTAATGACAATTACAATACAACTATCTCCACCACTCTATACAATACGGAGATATTTTCAATGAAGTAGCCCCGTCAGACTCAAGGACTCATTTAACAACGTTACATTGTCATCAACCAGACATGATTCTGCAGAGCAAAAATCTGAAATATTCATACAATAGCATGCCTTATTATCATTAATCACAAGGCAAAATCCTCCTTATTCTGAATTTCCTTTAACATCTCAGACACGAAGATCAACCTAATGGTTCAGCCACACAACTAAGTAAAATTTAACACAATTTCCATACCCAACCAACAGTTCAACGCGCGCAGATTCGAACCTTGAGGCCGAGGTCCATGCCCAACATCATCCCGAACGATGGAGCAACACGATGCGCGCCGACTGCTTTGACACAGTAACGAGCAATAATGGATGAAGTCACCCACTTCATCTGCAGATTGGCAACATCTCTTCCAAGGCACCGGCGCGGCCCTTCGCTGAAGACCGGGAATACGAACTCCGACTTGGTCACGAATTTCCCATTTTCGAGCCATCGCTCGGGCTTGAAGTCGCGGCAGTCCTTACCCCAGATGCTCTCCATTCGACCCATGGAGTAGAAGAGGCACAACACAGTCGAGTCGACCCCTTTTTCACTTTCGTTCCGTCCGGCAGCACGTCGTCGACCGTCGCCTCTAAAATCTCGATGGGGACCGACGGGTACAGTCGCAATGATTCCGACAGCGACGCCTGCAAATAATGCATTTCTTTTAGTTCATCCACACTAAACGGCGGCGGCGGCGGCGGCTCCGAGTCAGTGTTGTTTTCGTCTTTTGATGACCGGGATCTCCGGTTTATGATGCCGTTCAGCTCCAGCAAAATTTTCTGCTCAACGCGCGGGTGCTGCTGCAGGATCCAGAAGAACCAGGCGAGGGCGGTAGCCGTTGTGTCCCTGCCCGCCATTATGATGCTTGCGCAGGTGCCTCTCAGCTCCTCTTCGGAGTACACGCCGCCGCCGCCGCCTTTCATTTCTTTCTCTGCCTGGAGAAACAGTGGCAAGACGCCGGTCGGCCGGCAAGGTTGACCTTCGGTGAAATTATTTTGCGGCGCCGCCGCCGCCTGCTGCATCTCTCGCCTCTTGGTAGCACAAATCTTTCCGACGTAATCATGCACGATTCTTTGATCTTTCCGCATCTGCCTCTCGGTCCCCAAATTGAGAAACCTCAGCGTCTTCCAGTAAAGCGCCGGCACAAGAAAGCGGCGCATGGAAGCCTGGATTGACCGATCAAACGCCTCCGAAAAAGGACTCGGCGGGAGGTCGAGGGCCAGCGATCCCGGGTCGAAGCCGAGCCCGAAATTAGAGACGCTGTCGAACGTATAGCGATGGAAAACGTCCTCCAGATCAAGAACCGTGCCCTCTCTCGCCGCGCGCCGGAACAGCGGAAGAACCCTCTGGTGCACCAACCTGAATGTCGTCTCAACAACGTCGTTGCGCGTTCTGGGCGACGCAAACATCGTTGACACGATCGCCCTCAGCCGCCTCCATGTCTCTCCGTCTTGCAGGAAAATTGACTTCTCGCCGAAAACATCCCGAAAGACTTGCCTGTAATAATTCCCCCTCGCGAAGTTCTGGAATCTCGTCTTCAGAACGTATTCCACGTTGGCGGGATCTGCAGTCACGACCCAATTGGGCCACGCGCCCTTCAGATGTGTGACAGTGCCACCTTTCAGGATGAGCAGATGCGTGATCCACTCGTAGAAACCCTTGTAATTGTAAATCAAGGAAGGAAGGAAGCCCAGAAGAGGCCACCTTCTGGGTCCCTTTTGCACGGTATAAAACACCCACCATGCTGCTGAAACACTAGTGCAGAATGTTAAAAACAGCGCAACAATCAGCGATCCCTCAGTGCCTGCTACTTCCTCCATGATCATAGAGCCAGAGCTAGAGTTGCTTCTGAAGAGCTTGAGCTAATCAGCCCTGCCATGCTTGATGCCTAAAGGTCATTGTCTATATAATAGATTTTCATTGAGTGTATGGTCGCTCAAAGTAATAGCGAGACGCAATCTGCCATTTCTTACCCAGAGTAGAAACTTATCTGTCCTCCCTTTTATTAGTATGACTTGCAGAGATGGAAACTTATCTGTCCTCCTTTTATTAGGGATGACTTGCAGAGATGGAAACTTATCTGTCCTCCTTTTATTAGGATGACTTGTGCTCCTTCTATTAGGGATGACTTGCAGAGATGGAAACTTATCTGTCCTCCTTTTATTAGGATGACTTGAAGAGATGGAGGAGTTTGATAGGCTATTTGCTAGAGGGAAGATTGGTCTTTCAAATATAGGTAAAATTATTTTTTTTCTTTTGGATTTTATTGTGTTAAATAAAACATTCATCTATTACCATTTTTATGGAGATAATTGTAACTAACCAATCAACATTTTTCATTACATTACAGAAAAAAAAACAGACTAGCATCCTCATCCATTCATTTGCCCATTCATTCATTTTGGTATACCAACTAGAATAACAACCCAAGTGAAAACTATAAACATTTCAGGCCATTGGTATCCTTGTTTGTCATTGTAAAATAAATATGGCTTCTTTTGAAGCCCTGTATAGTGTTGATGCATTATTAACAAAATAATTACAAATACATTGAGTTTTTCAGAGTTTAAATCCCACCCTAGGAATGAGAATATTTGGAAGGAGCATTTAAAGATCCAGCGAGGATCTTCTTTGGTTGGTTCACTATAACTCCTTTCCTCATTTTCCATTACCTAGAATTACAGATACGTCGGGTTTTTCAGAGTTTATTTAAATCCCTACCTGGACACGAGAATATTTGGAAGGAGCATTTAAAGATCCAGCAAGGATCGTCTTTGGTTGGTTCACTATAACTCCTTCACAAAGATCCCCTGGTTGGTACACCTTAACTCAGATCATCAATTATTCTATAAACCAGCTGCTATATGACTGGCCTTCGTATGAGTTACAGTATACCAACCAACTTATTGTTTTTATTTCCAAGATGGTATGTGCATAAATTGGTTAACTTAGAACCCACCAACTTGACACAAGCATGAATAAATAAAGCATTTAATAATTTTTTTTATAATTTTAAATATTTATGTGTTTTTTGAAAATATATACATGAATAGAAAAATAATAGATTAAATAATTGGAAACTTTGATAGACATTAATTCATAATAAACATCAAAACTTCTTATTACATAATACATTATGAGAGGTTAAAGTAAGAATGGCTTTGCATTTTCCCTGAAGCTCTTTTCTCTTGAAAGGTACATTGGGGTTCTAGACCAAATCATTGTTGGGTAGCCACTGGTGAGAAGGCCGACCCTATCACCGCATTAGATGAATGGATGGAGGCTCATTTCATTACATTCCCCGTTGGTAATTAGATTCTGCAGGCACGAGCACCTCTGAACTCTCCTTTGACAATTTCTCATGCTCTCCCAAGCCCTTTTCAGATCTCAATCAAATCGATTTCCAGTCATTCAATGTTTTTTAGGTGAGAGCTCCAGATATGGTAAAAGACCTCAAGCTATCGCTGGAACTCAAAACAAGAATACCCTCTCGATTACAACGCCTTCTTTTCGAAGGTAAGCAACTAGAAGAACTCTCTCATCTCTCTGTTTATAATATATGCAGAGATGTTATAGTTTTATGGGCCCTTCAACTGCGTGGGGGAGCTTTGGGAAAACCTTCCTCTTCCCAAGATTTATGCTATAAAGACGTATGAAACCAAGCTCCCCAAAGTGCAATGTTGCCTCAGGCTCGTCCCAAGCCCTCATGCAAGACAGTTGAAGCCCAGGTTGCTCCTAATTATTTTATACTGGACAAAGCTAATGATGTCCCTTTAGTCGAAATTACTCATCCAGATCTGGATGAACTCTATGAGCTCTTGGTAGGAAATGACCTCATGTGCCATTTCAATGGGTTGTGGCCATGCATAGAAGACTTTTACCAATGGATCCATTCGACTTGGACCAAGGCCTACAGGGTCATCTTCTATTCCAACAGTTTCTTCATCATTTTGTTTTCCCATGAAGAAGATTATCATAACGCTCTTTCCAAGGGCCCTAGTTCTGGTGAAAAGATGGGCTCTTCCCGACCCCTTGGTTCCCATATTTTGACCCCTCCACAACAAAGATCACAAAGCTACACATTTGGGTTTGGCTCCCTAATTTGTTGGCCTATCTATGGAAATTTTCAGTGTTTAAGGTATTGAAAGCACCTTGGATTATTTTAGGGCCACAGATCCCTCACAGGGCCGGTGTGGAGTCTACACTTACGGTGGGATTCGTGTAGAATTCGACATCAACAAATGCCTGCGTGACAAAATTAATTTTAAAATATGTGATTTTCACTTGACCCAGTTCTTGGACTATGAGAACACTACTTTTCATTGTCGATTTTTCCAAAACGGGCCATCTTTAGAATTCATGTTCTAAAACACCAGTCAAACGGAAGCCTAGATCTAGGTTATGGTAGCCATGTAGCCCACCTCCTCAAAAGGAGGAGGATTCCTCTTCCTCAAATTACGAAGATAGTTGCATTTGATGACAACATGCTCTCATCGGACGAGGCCCATAATTCAGATTTTGAAAATCCCCGTGAAGAGGGTAAGGAGATCCAAGTTCCTCCAACAAGAATAGAAGAAGTCAATAATAATGCTCTTACGGATGACATAAAGCGCACCCATGAATCAACCTTATCATACTCTAATAAGGATGCCTCCTTAGCTTGTTAAAACAATCTTCAGGTAGCTTTGGCAACCCCACCTCCAGAAGGTTGGGTCAAAGTAGCACAAAAGAAAGGAAATAAATGACTAATTGGTGATCTGCCCGAGGGTGGGTGATTATAATGTTTTTGTTTTTTAGTTTCTTTTGTTTCTTTGGATGAGTAGGATGAGTAGTTGCATAGCCCTAAGCTACCCTGAAAACTCTATCCTTTTATGTAAATATTGTATTTTATGATTCTATAATATAAAGTTCATCTCTAACTTAACAAAGAAAAAATACATCTCATGTTATTAAAATAAAATAAAATAAATAATAAAAAAATTAAAACTTCATTTTAAATTACTATTAATATTATTAATTATAAGAAGAATTAGTATATGTTAAATATTTATACATTTAAAATAACATAGAACAACTAATAAACTAAATTAAATATAATATAATAATAAAATGATTTAATAAATTATTTCATATTAGGAATTTGGCTTCTGTGATCCATAACAGTGTACTATTAACAAGATAAGATGAGAAATGAGATCAAACAACCCATTTAAATAGATAAGAAGAGCTCCAACTAATCCTTGTAAAATAAGGGCTAGTTTGACTCGCGTAAGAAAATTAGTTAATAGTTGTCTTATTATTCATTTATTCATAATATTTATTTAATTTTTTATGAAAAAATTAAATGTTATATAATTTAATACTTATATTTTGAATATAATTTAATATATTTATTTTTTACCTAATATTTATAATATTTATAAGTTAAGTTATATAATCTTGAGTTTAAAAAAAAATATATATATATATATATATTAAATCATAATATAATATTTACCTAATTTATCATAAATAATAATAAGTAAAATAAATAAATAAATAATAATAATAAAAGTAATTAAAAATTTTAAAAACAAAAAGAAGAAAGAAACCGAGAGGAGGGAGAACAAGGGAAGGGAAACAACAACTAAGAGTGAAGGGCGGGAATCCAACATCTGCTAACACTCCACCCATCATCCCTGTTAAGGTTAACTGGCCTCTTTTCGATTTCCAAGGCTTCCCTCAACTTGCGGTGGTGGAAATGGTCAATCCTCGCAATAACCTCAACATATTTTTTAAGGCAAAAAATCTCATCTCCTTAAAGTTTTTAATAAGAACGGTTATAGCAAGATTTAATGTCTTAGAGCTTTTCAAAAATCTGAAAATGGTGCTAGGGTTAAGAAAGATCCTTGTGATCAGTTATCTGGAGTTCAACTTCCGTTTATCCAAGGTACTACTGATAAAATCACTAGGATCCTGAAGAGACACAATGTTTCCTCAACCTTCAAGCCCTCTTGCACCATTCAGAGTTCACTTAGATCGGTTAAGGACCTAATTTTCCCTAAGGATGGTAAGGGTGTTTACTTGATTCCATGCTTCTGTGGGGCACCTTACATCGATGAAACTGTTCGATCAATTAATCAAAGAATTCATGAACATGTCATTGATCTTAAGCATAATAGATCACGTTCCTCTCCCCTAGCAAAGCATGCTGAAAAGACTAAACATCACATTTGCATTGAAGATGTTGAGGTTATTGCGAGGATTGACCATTTCCACCACCGCAAGTTGAGGGAAGCCTTGGAAATCGAAAGAGGCCAATTAACCTTAACATGGATGATGGGTGGAGTGTTAGCAAATGTTGGATTCCTGCCCTTCACTCTTAGTTGTTGTTTCCCTTCCCATGTTCTTCCTCGAGTCTTTTCCTATGCTCTGTCTCTCGACTTCTTTCTTCCTTATTGTTTTTAAAAATTGTAATTACTTTTATTATTATTATTTATTTATTTATTTATTATTATTATTATTATTATTGATCAATTATGTAGATATTATATTATGATTTAACTTAGTAAAATAACCTATTCACTGAAATAAATAGATTTTTTTTTTGATATTCAAAATTATATAAATTATAAATATTAAGTATAAATAAATATATTAAATTATATTCAAAATATAAATATTAAATTATATAATAAATATATTAAATTATATAACCTTTATTTTTTTCATAAAATAAATAAATAAATAAGATGAATAAATAAATAATAAGATAACTATTAAATAATTTTTAATCATATTTCTTACCTGAGTCAAACTAGCTGTTATTTTATGATGTTTTAAAATGTTAAGACATTGTGAAGTTACAAAGCTCGACTGCATGCATCCCTGTGGCTGTTGCACACAGCAGACCTGCGCGCGCCCTAGCCGCCCCTCTCTCTCTCCACCATGACCACTGGAGGGGGATCCGAACCCCTCCCTCTCCCCCCGGAGGTGAGCGCCTTCAAGACTTTGGTGGCCTCTTGCAGCAAACGCTCTTCTTCAACAATACAACAGAAATTTGTTAAGAAAATGGATAGTATCCCCTTGGTGGCCCTCCCAGAAAAAGAAACATGTAGATCTGCACTGAATCTCGCAGAGAGAGGCCTCATAGGGCAGTTCACGGCCCTCTGGCCATCTCCCAAAGCAGTGGAAGACTGGGTTTAGAGGAACTGGATCCCATTAACCAAAGAAGGCATAAAAAGCTATTTTGTTGGCAAAAGTTTCTTTGTGTTTTTTTTCAAAAGTGCAGAGGACAGAAGTCTCATTTTTAACACTGTTACCGATGAAATAGGTAACCTGACCTCAAAACGGGAACTCTAGCCCAAAAAGACTTAAAAAACATGAAAAAACACCCCAAAAACAAAAGAAGTGTATTCCAGAACACACTTGGTTTTTTTTTAAGGTCAAATTTCAACATTTTATAAAATTATGCTAAAAACAAAATTGTTTCTTGAAAAAAGATTGAAAAAACACCCTCAAAACAAAACCAATTGATGCTGGAATAACAAAAAAAAAATTGTGTCATATTTTTGACATTTTTAAAAATAGAAATAACATTTTTTAACTTTTAAAATTCAAACATTAAAAAAAAACCTAAAATTTAAGAAAAATAAATAAATTTAAAAAATAAAAACATTTTAAAGCTTAAAATTTAAAAATATATAGGAATAAAAAAATAAAAAATAAAAACAAAATAAAAATTTTAATTCAAACATTAAAAAAACCCTAAAATTTAAGGAGAAAATAATAATAATAATTTAAAGATTAAAATTTCAAAATATATAGAAATAAAAAAATAAAAATAAAAAAGAAGAAGAAGAAGAAGGAAAGAAATTATAAAAAATAAAATATAGAAATTAAATTTAAAAAAAATAAAAAATAAATAAATAAATGTTTATTAAATTAAAAATTAAAAATTAAAAAATTAAATTTAAAGAAATATATTAAATTTTCAAAAAAAAAACATTATTTAAATTAAAAGAAAAAAAATGAAAAATTAATTAAAAATGAAAAATTAAAAATAAAATATAATTAAAATATTAAATTTAAAAAAATATATATTAAAAAAACAAATAAATTGTAAAATATAAATTAAATTTAAATTATAAAAAATAAAATATATATATATGAACTTAAATTAAAAATATATATATTAGATTTTATTAAATTTTAAAAAAAAATGTTAATATTAAAATAACAAATTAAAAAAATATATAAATAAATAAATGAATAAACAAATAAATTTTGAAAAAAAAAAAACATTGTTAAAATAAAAAGTTAAAAAACTTTAAAAATCAATTAAAAATGAAAAAGATATATTAAATAAAAAACAAATTTATTTGAAAATATTACGTTAAAAAAATAAATAAATAAATACACAATTTTATTGAAATAAAAAATATATATATAAATTTTATGTAATTAAAAAAAATAATAATAATAAATAAATAAATAAATATTAAATTCAAATAAATTGAAAAAAAATACAAAATTTATTAAATTTTAAAAAATTAAATGAAAAAACTAAACATAAAATTTAATAATTAAAAAAATAAATAAATAAATACAAAATTTAATAAAAAATTATTAACAAAATTTAAGAAAATAAAAAATAAATAAATGAAAAAATGAAAAATAAAATAAAATAAAATAATTTAAATTTTTTGAATTTAAAAAAAAAAAATTAAAATCAAATTTAATATATATATATAAAAGAGAAAGAAAGAAAGAAAGAAGAGAGAGAACTATTTTTTGATGGAATCGGCCTTCAGCGCATGCCCACAATCCTTACTGGTTGATGGGCATGAGATGCCCAAAACAGGGACTGTTGTCATGCAGTAATAATAGTCATGTAAATAAACATGATGAAGCGAACAGTAAGGAAGGAAAGGAAATTGCATTGGGCAGACAATGTGATTAGACTTCCCAGCCAGGGCACAACTTTGGTTGTAATTATAAACCAAAGAATTCTCTGTAATGAATTCACTCTTCTACATGCTTTACTTATATTGATATATTAAGACCGGTTGGCCAATTTCATAACACTAACACTTGAGATATAAAACATTTGACCTTTGGAAAATATTTAATGAATATATTATATCCTTCACCTGAGTGCGTTTTAGCATGGTTGATATAAATTATGATTTGTTGAAAGAGATACGATGATTAATATTTATATTAAGTAAAATATGCCTGGAATATGAAATGTATAACTCAATGATATGAGCATGATTTCACCAATCTGTGATACAAGTAAATTTGTAATTTTTATTTTTATTTATTTTTAATCGGTTCCACTGCGGATTTGTTAAAACATTGTAATAGAAAATTCAAGAGCTTGCGATTTCGAAATTTGTATGGTAAAGATAAAAATCGCACTCCATATTGTTAACAAAGATACAGAGAGATCAATACACGTGCAGATGGGTTATCTAAGAGAGGGCTCTAGGCTGATTATGGGGTCATACAGTTCTCTCGGTACAGGGATGGAAGGGTGATACAGGAACTAAAAATTCCCATACCCTGAATCTGTTGGGACTGTTCTTTTTGTTTTCGTATTGCTGTTTTATGTTTTTAGGATTTCTTTTTGGGATCATAGATATATAGCCATAGCATTATCTGTTTCAAACTAGTTTTGAAGAAGACGAGGTACGAGATGCACCAATTGGTAGATCGGCTTCAACTGTCCAACTGTCCCAATATACCCTGCTACAAGCGAGCCTGATATCTTTAAACTATGAGAACAGAGGACAGGATCACTCACAGGTCACCACAATATATCCACAGTCGCATCAGCTTTCTCGAGCAAGGAATACTACTAGTAAGCAGCTCAGAAATAACACAAGCGAGGCAGTTTATCTTTCCTTTCAGCAAAACAAACAAGACAACTTTTCCAATATACACAAGGGGCTTCGATTACATACAGTTTTCTGGCATTTATCTACTCCGAAGCATCATATATTTTGAACAAAGACCTCCTTGCAAAGGAACAGGACTGTATGTACACAAGTGCGCCAAGGATATACAAGCGAGCCAGTGGTAATAATCAAGCGAGGCTGATTACACACAAGCGAGCCGGATATAATCATAAGCGAGACTGTTTTATTTACAAATATCGGCCAAGTCCTCGATCTACATAATCTTCTTTTTTACAAATTCCGCATTTATGTTTTTCACTGTCCAATAGGAATGATTTAAAACATAGGTTATCGGTTAAGGGATGAGTAGGACATCAGAGGATCATTATGATTAAATGCCTTTGCCCATTTTTGCATATGTTCTTTGCAGATATGTAATGTATTTGCCGCAAGGGGTTGATTACATCCCCCTGATATGATGTGCCAGTCAGTTTTCCTCCTGCTTATTCTCCAATCAGCAGTTAACAGGCTGACGATGCAATGATGATTACTCATAGAACTAGTTTCTATTTGAGAATGTATTAGCTCATGAACTGATATATATTAATATATGCAGCGTTTTTTTTCTTCTGGAAAAAAAAAGATAGGACTCTGGTACTATCTGCAACTCTCTTAGCATCAAGACTTTGAATGTATCCTTTGAACTTAGGATCACATGCATTTACCCTGAAGTTTCAGCTTATTGCAGCAATCAGCGGTTGGTTTCGGCTTACTGAGACTGAACATTGCAGCAGTGCATGGGCTCAAAGCTATTGGATCAAAAGTAACAGCTGCAGCTGCATCACATGAGAGGGTAACAGCTGCTTTCGTTTTCCGCGACAGCAGGCATGGTGATTCTAGTGGATTCCAAAAACGCTGCATCACATGAGAGAGTATTAATATTATTATTCCGGAAACTGGTTAATCTCATTCTTTTGATGCTCTCCTTCTTCCTATTTAATTTTTTAATTTTTTTTTTAAATTTCAAAAAATTTAAAAGTTATTCTTTTTAATTCAATTTTTTTATTTTAAATTTAATTTTTTTTATTTTTATTTTTTAGTTTAATATTTTAGATTAATTATTTTTTAAAATTTAAAATTTATTTATTAAATTTATTAAATTTTAATTTAATTTATTATTATTTTTTTTAATCTTTTAGTTTATTTAGTTTTTTATTTTTAAAATTTATAAATGGTTTCATTTAAAAAAAACAGTGAATTTATAGATATTTGTTTTTTAATTATTTGCACGTGGTTTTTTTCATTTTTTTTGTTTTTTAATGATATTTTTTTATTTTAATTCTTTTATTTTAATTTTTTTTTTCAATTTCAATTTTATTTTATTTTTTAATTTGTTTTTTTTTTTTTTTTGTTAATTTTAAAATTTGTATTTTTTTTCTTATTATTATTATTTTTTTAATTTAAATTTTTAAATTTAATTTTTTCTTTTTTGTATTTTATTTTTTTATCTAAATTTTAATTTTTTTTTAATTTTCTATTTTAATTTTTTTTAATTGTATGGTTTTTTTTTTAATAACTTAGAAAAATGTTTTTGATGTTTTTTTGGGTTAATTTTTGTTTTTTTCTTTAAATTATGTGTTTTTTTTTTCAAATTTTGTCATTTCTTTTGATTGATATATATATATATATATATATATATATATATATATATATATATATATATATATATATATTACGAGTTTGTTTGTTTGTTTTTTTTTTCTCATTTTTATTGGTTTTTTTATTGTTTTTATATATATATTTTTATCTAAGTTTTGTGTCTAATTACCAACATGAAAATCACCACTCTAAAAAAAAAGGTTGACGCTACATCAATACGTTTCAAAATTAGCATGAAAATCACCGCTCTAAAAAAAAAGTTGATGTTGCATCAATACGTTTCAAAATTAGCATGAAAATCACTAACATTTTAAAACAAATATTCACTTCATAAATAAAAATATTAGAGTGTCAAAAATGTGCACCAAAAAAAAAGGGTGATTCTGTATCACCACTTTTCAAAATTGGGTGCATTTTATGCTACCAAAAAAAGTAGGTGTACGTTGCGTTATCGTATTTACCTGGTATCGTTGTTTCTTGACAAGCCCCATACTATGGGCCGCAAGTAAAATACCCAAACAAATGGTCACCTAGCTTTGATCTCCCAAGACGTGCCCCTTTAAGGCCTACAAATTAAAAGGCTTCCCCCATCTCCCACTATACTGCTGGAATCAGAAGTCCCTTCAGATTATTGGCAATGCCCTAGGAAATTACATTGACCAAGCTGTAAGAAAAGACCAGTATTCTTGTGTCCACATCTGCATCGAAGTAGATCTGAAAGAAGGGTTTCTGGAAGCAATCAAACTAACATTCGTCGGATGGTCCCATGTTCAAGAGCTGGATTATGAACAACTCCCCTTCAAATGCAGACATTGTCACGGATATGGACACTTCACAAGACATTGCAAGAGAAAGGCCAAGGAGCAGACTGAGAAATCTAAGGGTGGGCAATGGACCCTAGTCCAGAAAGCAGCCCATCAAAAAGGAAGTGGGATAGGCATCACAAAGGGGAACACCACAAATGATCGGAGCTCCACCCCCATCCAGGATGTGGCCTTAATCCCCAATGACAAGGAAAGCATCCCTGCAAACTCTCCAGAATTAGTCCCAGACAATGTGGAACAGAATGTGCCTCCCACCTCCAACAAATAAGGCGAAGAAACAGTCCTTCTTGGAGCCTCTCAAAACAGCCCTTCCAACCCTTCATACGCAGAAATCACAAAGAAAAAGTTGGCAGACAGCTCATGCTCCTCAGAGGATGAGACATTTGAGAGACTGTCAAAATGAGCCGGAAGGAAATCCCATAAAGAAGTCAGGGAAGAGGAGGCAGAAAGGCTAAAAGCACAAGGAAGCCAACCTACAATAGAGATGTCTATCAGGAGAAATACCATAGCAAGGCCTCCAAAGGGAGGATTCATTAACCCCTCCCCTAGTAAATAATGCGTCTAGTTTCTTGGAATTGCAGAGGCTTGGGGAATCCATCGAAAACCGAAGCCATCAAAGACATTCTGAAAATAGACCCCCTAGACATCCTCATGCTCCAAGAGACTAAAATCGAAGGGCTTTCCCTTCTCAACATCAGCAAGTTGAAGTGGAAGAAAAATGTCGGCAAAGTAGTAAGCTCAAGGGGCTCTTCAAGTGCATTAGCAACTCTATTGTCCGATGAACTCTTTCAACTAAACAAATCCTTTGAGACCCAACATTGGATGTTCATCGAATTAAAGCACCGCACAAGTAAGTTGACCTTTGCATTATTCAATCTTTATGTCCATGTTCTTTATCTTGAAAAAAGAGAGTGATGGAACTCTCTATCTGCATTCCTAGAGCAACACTCCCCCAATAATATCATTTTGGCCAGAGATCTAAATATAGCTCTGAAACCAAGAGAAAAGAGGGGAGGCAACAACAACAGAGACCAAATGCTACCCTTGGTGGAAGATCTTATTCAGCAATGGGATCTCCTTGACTTCAACCCGGTGAGAGGCCTTTTCACCTGGACCATCAACAGAATCGGGGAGGACCACATTTCTGAGTCCAAGGCTCACTGCTGATAGAAAAAAAAGATAATATCAACAAAAATTCTCCCTAAACTTACCTCAGACCACAAGCCCATTCAACTACTTGTGGAAGATGAAGAAGACTTTGGCCCAATCCCCTTTCGGTTTAGTCCCCTCTGGATTTAAAGAGAAGGATTCTCCAAAACTGTTCGAGCAACCTGGGCCAAACCTATCTCTGATTCTCCACGCTATGTGTGGGAGCAAAAACTTAAGGCTACAAAACATGCCCTGAAATAATGGATAAGAAAACCAATAAAAACTCCAACCAGCCAGAGAATAGAAGTAGTTCAGTCACTGGAGACCCTGCAGTTGGAAATGGAAAGAAAAAACATTACTTCTGAGATGCTTGACAAAGAGGTGAAAGCCCAAAGCACCTCCTATTGCTCCTTTCGCATGGAAGAAGAATATTGGAGAATCAAATCTCGCATCCTGTGGTTGAAGGCAGGGGATCGGAACACCTCCTTCTTCCATCGACAATACAGAGCTCGTCTCTCCCGCAATCACATCACGGAAATCACAACAGCTGAGGGACAGATCTGTAAAGGGTTTGACCAAATCAAAGCAGCAATAGAAAGCCATTTCAGAAACCTCTATAGTTCTGGGATAGATGGCAGCGAAGAGGACAAAACAAACCTTCTTTCAAACATCCCCCATCTTGTCAGCCCTGAAGACAACCTTGCCCTCACTAAACCCTTCTCGGAAGAAGAAATTATCAAAGTCATTTGGTCTATGGAACCCGATAAGGCTCCTGGCCCTGATGGATTCACGATCCATTTCTACAAAACTTGCTGGGATATAATCAAATATGACTTGCTGAAAATGATAAAAGGATTGTTGAACAAAGCAAAGGTAGGGGGAGGCATCCACTCAACCTTCCTAGCCTTAAACCTGAAAGAAGTCAATCCAGAAACCTTCGTTAGATTCAGACCCATCTCCCTATGCAATGCCTCATATAAAATTTTATCCAAACTCCTAGCAAACATAATCAAACCACTGCTTGGGGGACTAATCTCCAACTCCCAAGGGGGGCAGGCATATCCTGTACAATGTAATCCAAGTGCAAGAAGCCATCCATTCCAGCAAGCAGCGAAAAGAAAAAGGGATGTTGATTAAACTAGATATGGCTAATGCATTTGATAAGGTCAATCTCTCTTTCCTACTCAAAGTCCTCCTCTCCTTTGGATTATCCCCTCAGTTTGTCAACCTCATAAAATCTTGCACTGAAAAGCCCTAGATTGCACCGCTGGTCAATGGGTGCCCTGCATCATATTTTCAAGCCCAGAGAGGACTAAGGCGAGGTTGTCCTCTCTCCCCATTCTTGTACATTCTGATGGCGGACATCCTTAGCAGAAAGCTCACTACTGAAAGGAATGTTGGGGCCCTACCTGGCTTAAGAATATCAAACAGCTTGGATCCCATGAACCATGCCCTCTTCACTGATGATTCTCTTCTCCTCGAAGGACCTTCTTCCAGAATTGCAAAGGCCTTTGACTCTGTCCTCAAAAGCTACTGCAGGGTCACCGGAGCACTAATTAATGAAAGAAAAAGTGCAGAATGTGGATGGAATGTGGAGCAACATGAGCTTACTTGCATTGCGCAGCTCCTTGGGTTTGATGGATTTACCCAATGGGAGAAAATAAAGTACCAGGGTTTGCCATTAAAAACTGGGGTCAATAAAATATCCCTGTGGATAGAAATCATCAGTAAAATCAAGTCCAAAATTGCCTCCTAGGGAGGTCACTGGCTCACCAAAGGAGGAAAATTGATCCTTATTAAATATGTTCTGTCTGCTCTTCTTGTCTACCAATATTCCTTCCTCTTGGCTCCAAAAAATATCATGGACCAGATCTCTAAGCTCTTGCGCGAATTCCTTTGGCAGGGAGGAAAAGGAAATCAGCGAAAATTTCACTTGGAAAACTGGGAGCTTGTGAAAAGACCAACCGAGGATGAAGGCTTACAAATCCGAGATCCATCCCTTGCTAACCTCGCCATGGGAGGAAAAATACTATGGAAAATGCATACTAATCCAAATCACCCTGTCAACAAACTTCTCAGATCAAAGTACACGCATGGAGCTCCTTGTAGAACAGTGCAGGCAAAAAACACAGTAATCGGCACTCAAGTCTGGAATCTCTATCGAAAAAGTTTTAATTTTTTTAAACAAAATGTATATCACATCCTAGGAAATGGAAGGCAGACGAAGCTTTGGTAATATCGCATCATGGATCATGATCCTCTCTGCAAAAACAAAGACATAAAAGAATTGAGAGATTGGTTGATCCACGCAGGCACCAGCAGTCTATACAACCTCTCCATCTTGGATAGGCACGGGAATTGGCTTGGCTGGGACCTCCACGGTGTGCCAGAACATCTTCGCCATCAACAACTCATCCTCACAGATCTGTTGAACGACACCGCTCTAGCGCACAAGGACATGATAGATAGTTGGGGATGGGAATAGTCCGAAATCTACACCACCACTTCAGGCTATAGTGCACTACAACCTCCAAAGGATCGAAATCAATCTCCCAATTTCTGGAAGCAGGTATGGGATCCTCTCGGACTCCCCAAAGTGAATTTCTTTTTCTGGACTCTTATGCACAATAAAGTGCTGACAGGGGACAATCTGGCCAAAAGGAATATTGTTAGCCCTCACAAGTGCATGCTTTGCAGAAACAATAGTGAAACACTGACTCATCTCTTCATTAATTGCATCTTTGCAAAAGAGGTGTGGGGTTTCATCCTTAATGATCTTCAGGTTTCTTTTCCATATCAAAACTCAGTGATGGAGCTCTTTTCTTCATGGAGACAGTGCTACCCTCACAGCATCCCCAGCAAATCCCTTTGGCAAAGATTCTGTCTCTCCATCCCCAAATATGTCTGTTGGAAAATATGGCTGGCCCAAAATGAGCAGATTTCCAGTGAAACTTCTTGCCCCCCAACAAAGGTTGCAGCTAAAGCCAAATCTCTTCTCCTTGTAGAAATTAGCTGAATAAATCACTTATTCAATGGAGATTAACCCGATTACACATCAATTTCGAATTGCATGCATAACACATAATCTCATCTACAATTAATTGTCACATGCGGAAATAATAGAAGCAATCTCACATCAAATCAATCACACATTAACTCAATATGTATGGGGAAAGCCTATAGCTGAAAACCCCGCAGCTATTGTGTATATTATAATGGAGAAATAATGTAACCAAACAAGTACAATACTCCTCACAAGTACTCAGTACTTTCTCATAAAGTCACACACAATCTAACTCAGTTTTGAACAAGTCACTGGTTCAAAACTCACTGCTGATTGCCTTGCCTCTATTGCGCAATCATGGCCTGTATATGTAGAGATCCAAGGTTCGAATCCCCTTGGCTTGACTGCGCAATTGTCACGGACAATTCCTCCAAGTGTAATGCAAATCCCATGCAAAACTGATCCTCCAACTGATAACTTTACTCACCCTTTCATCTACCTCTTCCACTGGTCTTCACTGAACTGATCATGCACTGTAGTGAACTGAAGTGTTCTTGAGTTGACTAATGAGTTACTAATTAGTGAATTAAATAATATTTAATTCACTCCACTCATAACTAATTGATTAGCTAGTTAAACGAATCTCAACTAGTTCAACTAAAATAAACAGAACACAACTCCACTATCCTTCTCATTAACTCCTCCAAAACTTCTGCTACTGAAGTCCAACTGAAGTCAACCATGCAAGATGCCATCAAACCCTAGGAACCACGTGATTCCTCTGTCAGTTGCATGAGCCACCTCCATGACTTGAACTGAAGTGCTCCAAGAGAGTAAACTGCTGTTTATAGTCAAAATATTATTAAGGGT
Source organism: Pinus albicaulis (assembly GCA_034641835.2). Classification (NCBI taxonomy): domain Eukaryota; kingdom Viridiplantae; phylum Streptophyta; class Pinopsida; order Pinales; family Pinaceae; genus Pinus; species Pinus albicaulis. The sequence continues at coordinate 540,515,321 of CM076584.1, read as the reverse complement.
AAATAATATTTGACTTCCATATTTTTAGGAGAGGCAGTCTAAAAATAGCCTGGGACCTAAAAATAAGAGTCTCATCTATTTTTACCAACATGTCGCATGCTTCAAGAATCTCCAACTGGAATCTCTGAATCATGCTCCGTATGTCTAAAAATAGACTTTGCGCCAGAATTTTCCTGCGGGCCCACTTAGTGAAGGCGACTTCATTTCACTAAGCTCCATCATCTTGTTGCATTCTCAACACTCCTTGAATCAGTATAGCAGCAAACTTACAAAGAAGACACCTCACTACTTCCTGAAGAAAAGAATTGGATGGAAGCTCTCGCCCCTTCAAGCCAGGAAACAATCATTGGTCTCTCCCATCACAATCCCAGAATGGCGAAAAAGAGACCCTGATGACACTTTTCAAGAGTGGTGGAGGAAGCAAAACAAAACTACGATCTTTTTTATGGAGCATCCAAGGGAAACCCCGGGGCAGCAGGTGCAGGTGGTGTTATCTATTCCTCGGATGGCACAAGAAGGGATAGTTTCAGCTGTGGACTCGAGCAACGAACCAACAACCAGGCAAAGATCTTAGGCCTCCTAAAAGCATGCCACATGGCACGAGATGGAGGTATCAAAGAATTCCAAACCTTCAGAGACTCATAAATTCTTATCAAAAATCTTAACGCGGAGGAACAGTTTAACAATGCAGTCCTTAACAAGACATTGCGAAGATTAAAGATAATACTGCTTGACTTCACTTCCTATAAATTCTTTCATATCCTCGGGAATTCGAACAGCGAAGCAGACTCCATGGCAAACAAAGGATGCCTTCTTCTGAAAGGAGATCTCAATATAAATTAGGAAATACCTCTCCAAACTTGCATACCATGAAAAGGGGAAAAAAATTTATGTACAAGAAAGTCGGCTAGCCGCAATGTATCTTTGGTTTTCTTGGCCTCGGCCCAACCAAATCTTTCCAAATAAATAAAACATACCCGTCTCAATTCTAGTTGTTATTTTACAACGGCTAGTTGGAGCTCTCCTTATCTACTTAAATGGGTTCCTTATCATATTTCTCATATTCCTTGATCAGAATTCTCATATTGTCTTGATGATGAACCACACTAGCTGGTTGTCGACAGAATTTGTTTTGATGTGATTTTCACCGAAATTATTTCATTTATATATTTTCCCTCTCTTAGTCAAACTAGCTGTTAAGCTAGTTGGATCCTCTCTCCATCTTTTTAAACCTGTTTCCTTGTTCTGATTTCTCATCTTGTCCTGAAGATGAACCAAACCACAAAACATGATCATATGTGATTATCACCGAAATTAGTTCTTTACAAATTATGGATCATAGAAGCCAAATTCCAAAAATATTTTTAATTATTGAAATTTGGCAAAATCATAACTCACTTCATATAACTTGTTCATATAACATTTTTTTTTCAATTTATCAAAAAAATAAAAAAGGCATAACTACTACTCTCAATGTTCTAAAATATCAATGGAAATTAAATCTCTATCATCCACCCAATACATATTAATTATTAATTTAGAATTCTAAAAACTCTATTCGAAAATAAATACCTTATCATTATATTAATTAAATTCCAAAATAAAAATAAAAAAATACAAACCATTAAAAATAAAACAGCAATGAAACCTTACATCATACATTAAAACTTACGCTCTTAAAAAATTAAAAAACTAGCAATTGCTCCTAAAGGTGCAAAGGTACTATGAAGGAATAAAAAAATTTGGGAACCCATCTTGCCATGAACAGAGGCCAGAGATGAATGCATGTGCATGTGATTTGACAAACTTTTTAATGCAATGACCACGAGGAAAGCCCGTTGCTCACAACCTATGCATGAGCATAAAGTGTGATACAAAAGGAGTGTATCCCACCAAATCTATTAGAGGTTTCTATATGTGGGAAGCTAATTCATTTCCTTATAGCATATTATGTCATCAACAAGAATGTTGTGATGCATTTTCTCTTAAGCCTTTTGGAGGAGCGCTAGCTACCAATGGACCCTCCACATACCAACCCTATTCCTTCAAGGATGTAGTGATGATTGGACCATTATCATTTCAAGTTTACCCGTTTGTAAAATGTAGACCAACTACCTTTAAGAAAAATGCCAAACACATGATTGATTTTTTTGGTGGATTGAAAATGAGGCACTTTGAACATCCTATGAAATCAACCATAAAACGGTGGTCCCATAATTTAAGAAAGGAAATTATGCACCATGGTCTAAAAAGTAGACTTTGTGTTGCATACAAATAAGTTCTTAAAATAAATACTTAACCTAAACACAATGATCCAAAACGTTGTTGTTCTAGTAAGAGACCACCATTAAACCTTATTCCTTTATATATGTGTGTGTGTGTGTGTGTGTGTGTCCCGAGTGAGGAAGTGATTGATATGTGAACCCACTGAGAATCATTCAAATAGGTTATTTTGTTCCAAGTTACCATATATACATACTAAGTATATCGAAAATAGATTTTTTCATACGCATATAGTAATAATACCTCACACTTCCGACAAACGACCATAATACCTCTCACCTCCCACGTTAGACATTATAAATATAAAATCAAAACACCTCAACACTCTGGACATTATAAATATAAAATAAAAACCTTTAAACCAATATATTTCATTAAATATGAGCAATGAACCAAAATAGCGATGAGTCCTTACCATTGCATTAAATGTTACATATGTTGGTACTTCTAACAAGTAGTAGGGAAAACTCACAAAAGATTAATATTTTAAAAGTAATAACTTAACCAGTATGAATTGTTATCTTTAACACTCATCACCTACTACTCTTTTGTGTTGCCTTCATCATTCAAGAAGATCCAGCAATAGAGAGCGACATGTGTCTCTTTGTTGTTTGGTTCAAATTTTACTAGATTCCCTATAACACATTAAATATTCATCACCTCCTATTCTTCCACATTGCATTCTTCATGCAAGGAAATCTAACGATATAGCAACATGTGTTTGTCTTTTTCCAGTTCGAGTTTGAGTTGAAAACAAAATGGGGACCAACAAATCCACGGGAGATTTTATGGCCCGTTGTTGACCGTCTTAGCATTTTAGCCATTAATTCTTTTTCTAGATCTGTGCATCCACTTTGGCAGTGTTGGGCACTTTTCATAGAGTTTGGTTCTGAGAATATGTGGAAGTCATTAACGGAGCATCAATAATGGTTCTTAATAATGAATGTAAAATCAATTTGTGGAGATAAACAGCAAGAGAACCCATTGTTATATAACATTCAATATTGATGAAAATTTTCAGCCTATTGCCTCGCAATGTTAACGAGTTAGGTTTAGTCACAAAAATTACTGTGATGAGCATTTTCACAGTTAATATAGGTTATGGTCAATATTTCCTTAATCTGTGAAAATATAATTCTTAAAATTGGCGAAAGGGTTTGTCACAACAAATAGATCCATGCTTAATAAATTCCCAGTTAGTATAGGTTACGATCAATATTTCCACAATCTCTGAAAATATCCTTCTTAAAATAAGAGTTGCTCACAACAATCATTGTTATGCCTAATTTTGCAGAAGTTAGTACATGTTACACTCAATATTTCCACAATATTTAGAAATATCATTGAAATAAAGCACGAATCTCAAGCAAAAGTGTTGAAACAAAAACCAAACCATGCCAAATTCGCTGCAAAAACAACATTCCAGATTTTTTCTGAACAAAAAGAAAGAATCAAATGCAATATTAATATTTCAGCTTTCACTGTGTTGAATTGAGAGGGAGGCTAGGAATTGAAGTGCGCAACTTTTACATAATCTCTGAAGCAAAAGCAGAAAAACAAGAACCATCGCGTATTTAGACCCTCGCCCTCACCATCAGTAATTTGGATGTTTCTTCACAATGGAGGCGCAGAGGTTGGGATTCTCTCATTTTTGTGTCATTAGCTTCCAAATCTCGAAGAAACAGTTCATGCATTTATTAACAACACAACCCGATAGTGTGAGGCATGGGGAATTTGAGACTACATTTTCATCCTAAAAGGAAATTCAATTCACATGTAGTAAGATAATGATTGGTATTTTTGTGCAGAGCTTCACAAATTGCGGGGAAAGTGATTGTCAGGAGAACAATGCCACACTAGAACGATTACTACATCACATAATAGCGGGGTCAGAAAAATGTGTTACACCGAAATGATCATGTCAATAGAAGCGCAAAGATCATGTCAAAAATATTAAGGTTGTATAAGCTTCCATTGTTGTCGTGAATGAATGGTCAATACAATACAAAGGGGCATTGCTTGAATTGAGAAAGAAAACAAGGCAAAAGGCAGATTTGGAGAAAGATAAGGTTCGGATGCTCATCTAGAATAACAAACAAGTCGTCTTGTTTATTTCCAACATTCAGGCCTCGTATGCACGATTGTATAACAACGTGGATTTCTTGGTGAAAGCACACATGATCCCATCAGTTGGCTCACTCATGGGGGTTAAATGCAAAAATCAAGTTAGGCAGGAGATTGAAGAGTACTTGGAGCAGTGCAGATAGATTGCCACCAAGGAAGATCTTGAAGTGAATAGGCAGAACATGTAGAAGCACATTGGTGGTCATTTCCAAATCAACACTATGGTGCTCCCGCTAAAGAAGGAAACATAGACCGGTTCCAAACCAGTGTACCCAGATGCCATGGAGGCTAGAGTCCGCTTCCATCTTGACACCATCGCACAGTTTGATGGACTCATCACACAATACGAAGTTTGGCACCATTACGTGACCGAGGAAAAACATGTGGAAGTTGTTTAGCTAGAATTTGCCCAAACTCAAGCTTAATCTGTTTTGTCTTATTAGGCTTCATAATTTCCTCTACCCAATTTTGTCCTATATGGGTACAAGAATATTGTAATATTTTTTTGTAAATAATTTGTTAGTGAAATTCCAAGTGTAAATTGTGGAATGTGAAGAGTCATGATGTAATGAAGTTGAAGAGTCAATTGTAAAGAAGTTGAAGAGTCATGAGGGAAGTCCAAGAGTCACAGAGAGGAGGGGAAGAGTCACCCCTTATGTTACAAATATATCCTCACAACTCATGTAAAGGGCTTTTGGGAGCCAAGATTTTGGCTAGGCTTTTAGCTTAGGATTAGGGGCTTGGGAGTTTGTGAGAGCCTTGTAATCAAATTCATTTAGTACAAATTGGTGTCTAGCTTAAGCATATTCTCACTAAATGTATATATGTATATTCCTTAATAACCTATGTATTTATATATATATATATATATATATATATATATATATATATATATATATATATATATGGATAAAAACAAAGTCAATTTATTATATTATAGATTTAACTTATTTTAACAATATTAATTAATATTTCATTAAATCTTTATATATATAGATAGATAGATAAAAGTAATATTTTAATATGATTTAATAAATAAATAAAAACATAAAAACAATTTATTATAAAATAAAATTATTTTATAGATATTAGGTGTGTTGTTAATGCACTCTTAGATGTTAAGTAGGCTGATTCAATTCCCCACCTTATTAGGGTGTTATTCTTGGACACCATGATGTAATTTTACCAATACGGAGCTTACAAAAAAATACACATTTTCATCATTATATAACTAAAAAATAAACACTAACTAATAAATAAAAATTAAAAACAAGATATCAAAAATTAAATATTAATTAATAAATTTAAACACCATGTGAATTGACTCTTCTATACATTGGACAAAGAAATAAAGAAAAACAAAAGATAAATAAAATATTTAGCAAAATTAAATCCCCATCTTACTCTAAAATAAATTAGGCAAACCTATACTAATATTTTAAATAAATAATTACATAATTAAAATAAATAATAAAACCTTTAAAAATTCATTTGCTTTAATACAAAAATTATTTCTTAAATAATTAATAGAATTAAATCCCATAAATTAGACAAACCTATAATTGTATTTAAAAATAATAATTGCATAACTAAAATAAATAATGAAAACAATTAAAAATGGGTTAAAATGGGTTAATACAATGGTAGTATAATGATTATATTTTCCCATAATGATTATTTTCACAAACATACCATAAACTTCACCATAATTATTTTCTTTGAAGTACAAAGTATTTGAAAAATAATTTAATTTAAATTTGATTTTATATTATTGTATTCATTATTTGTACTTGAAAAATAATTTAATTGATCATATATATAAATATAAATTTAATTTTATATATTTTGTATTCATTATTTTTATAAAATATATTAAGCAAGTTAATTTAATGAATTATATTAAGTATTTTATATAATATTAAAAAAAAAAACATAAATATTGAGTTTTATGGTAAAAATGAACCAATAAGGAGGACATTTTGTTTAAACCAAATACTACATACATTACATATCAACTATTGTCATTGCAATATAATGTGACGTTAGCCCAACCAAACCAAAAAATAATTTACCATTTATATTCATCGCGTCCAATAACACCTGATAAACTTGGTCGATTTTCAATAGCTATGACTCTACACATAATCTGTCGGAGATGGAGAGGACGTCGATATGGGAAAAATCACCGAGGAGATCTCAGATGACCAGAAAACTGGAAAATAAAAATAAAAATAAAAAATTGGTGGTCGGTTTTTCAAAATGTAGGTGTACTTCAACTTGACCATGGAGGCACGAATGTCAGTCTTAGGGGTATTAAATACCCTATATATTGTTCACCAGAATGACTACCACATCACATACCAACCGGAAAGTGATCGTAAAAAAAATAGTGTCAGATTCTCTGGAAAATGGCTCATGCGAAACTGGTAAAACCCCTTTCCACGTGTGAGATTTTTTGATAGCGGGTAAAACCCATAGTCCCTGTTTACTCAAAATTTCATTAAACGCTATGTATAAAATGCATTCGAGATTCCTTGCCCGATCAAATCCACATTCTGGCAAACTCCCCTTATTCTATTCTCTTGAGCTGGAAATTTAAATAAATCTGTGTGCTTTAATATCTCAATCTGAGATTGAGATATTAAATTAATCCTCCCTATGCATATAAGCACATCCCAAATTTCCACCTAATTAAATCTCAACAATCTGGGCACTCTCACATTTCAGCAGCCCAGATTCTATACCCTTATGCAGAAGCTCTTTCTCGTTTTCTCTTCATATAAACCTTATTTTAAACCCTCAAACATATAAGATACTCTTTTAATACAAGCCAACCAATGGTTTGTTCACATTCGGAAAGTTTCCACTTATGGTTGTAAAACACTATTCAACGCATATATAAGGTTTCTCCATGCGAAACTAAACAAACCTTATACTTGAGGCTTTTCTTTGATTCGACCTCCATACGAAGAATTCTTTACCTTTATATATGATTATGAAATCATATGTTGGGACCCACTTGTTCCAAATTCTACACCTTTACTTCATTTCTAATTGAAAGCGCCCTTTGAGCAGTATCACCATAAAATCCTTGAATTAATTAACTCTCGCCATAAATTAGGCTTTATATGCTAACCCAATGGGTGCACTAGCACTATTCGGAAGCCACTTTATTCAAAGCTCGAATTACAATATAATCCTTCACAGAGCGTTTAAAATTTCACCACATATGAATGTGCCTCCATATATGTATATAATCAAAACTTAAATAAACGACCAACGCCACCATAAAACCACAATTTCGCCTTTAGACTTAATCATAACTCAATATACAATGCTCATATACAAACCCGACTTAACTTGAGTCCAGCGCCAACAATAATACATTGGGCCCACAGCATACATACCATTTTCATCCAATGGTCGCAATCTCATTACGCCCAACTAACGGATCCGATGGCAATCAACGAATGTCGCGTAAATTAGATACACGGGGGTTAATTTTCCAAATTCACGCGATGAGGATGGTTTTATAATACCACCAAAGGCCACGCGTCCACCATTGTGTGGAATTGCATTTTTTTTTCACATTCCACTTACCAGCCTTGGAGCTACGCGATACTGCCTATTTTATATTTCAAAACCGCCTTCACGTTCACTGTTCCGCTTGCTCACTCATTCATGGTTCTGCCCTTTCACAATTCCAACACTGGTTCTTACACACTTTCGCACAGAGGTGTGACCAATATCTGCGTCTTCCTTTGCAATGAGAAACCGATTCAAACAAACAAAGTTTAGCACATAGTTAATTACATTCAATGTCAGAGATTCACATGCCTGCGCCCTTCATACAAAAGATCTAACTCATCACTTACGATATTGTGGCTTTAGCACCCGAAAGGTATCGAATTTATGCAAATCGAACCCCACAGCTCTTTACGCTAACGTATCAATAACAGAACAAACCTTTGATACGATTGGAACCCTTTCACATAGGAATTGATATGTATTCTGTAATTCTGAAACTCAATTTCTCTGCACGTCATCGACCCTTACAGTGGTCGATGACTGCAATATTCCTTTCATCTTCTCAAAGGAGTATACAAACCATTCATGCGTTTAGTTCAAAATGCATTGTCGACAGTATTAACATCCATTCTTCTAATTATATACCGAGCACAATTAACCCCCAAATTTAAGAGGTTACATTCCGCATTGCTCATACATTCATCTACCGGAATTCAAAGATCATTCACACAACAACAAGATCAATCAAGACACAGAAATTCGGAAACAATTTAGTTCATAGCATATTCATGGATTTACTTACAAAGCTGCCAGCCTTGGCCAGATCTTCAGGTCTGTGGCCTTCTACCGCATTACCCTGCCTCCTTTACAAGTTTATCTAGCTCTCCGTAGCACTATGCAGCTCTCCCCCTATGAATGCCCTTAAGGCTTACAATTATACAAGAAAGTAATGAATCGACTTAGTTCCTCTAACAATTAAAAAAAACTCTTCAGATTCCCAAATTCTAAATTTAGCCTAACAAACTGAAACTGATCTAACTTCTCTTGTCCTTTAGTCATTCGAGGGCAGTTACAAATTTTCTCTCTACATTTAACTAAAATCACTCAATTTATTCAATAATTACATGAGCAAGTAAAATATAAGACCCCTTATGTCTATCTATATACAAAGTCTTGTCTTGAGCCTAATGCCCCTGCATCAGACTCCCCAGGTTAAACTGGTTCATGATCTCCTGATCATGTGCTTTCATCTTTGTCTACCTGGATCCCACAATTTGTTCTGCAACTGGTCATCTGTTGTAGTGTTCTTCTTTTGCATTCCTCCTGGCTTCCATATCTTGTTTTGTCTCTTTCCACTGGCTGCACTTTTATATCCTCTTTCTGTTTTTCTTTTGTTGCTGCTTCTTTGTTTCTTTACTGTTGTCTTTTTCTCAGACATTCTCACCATCAGCTTTCTCATAAATTCAATTTCTCTGTCTAATATGTCTTCTGACTGCTGGACATTGCCTCCTCTTGAGTGCTGAAATATTAATTTTGCTTCTGCTTGCTGCATTCTTACTTGCTGAACTCTTATCTTTTCAGTTCTTACTGCTGCCCTAGCTGCCACCCAATCATCCATACCCACTTGCCCTCTGCAACAGTAAAACTCTTCTTGGCTGTCATCCATGACAATTTCTTCACACTCTGTCTCTAACTGGTATTTAAATTGCCAGTCACTATCATCACCTCCTTTCTTCTCCTGGACTAAACATCCCTTAGTCCTTCCTTCAGTACCTGCAACCATAAAACAAATACCAAAATTATAAAACCTTGGTGCCTCTTCAATATGCTGTAAACTTGGTTCAGCAAATTCTTCTTCTCCCTTTTTGACAATCCTCAGCAATTGTCCTCCATCCTCTTGATTGATTCTGCTAATCAAACCAAGTTCTTCAAGATTTTCATTTTCATATTTTGTCAGAGTAAAATTCAGATTTTATGCTGCTGTAGCAACCCCAAAATTCTGCCTCACAGTATTTTCTTGGCTATTCAGACAAGCCAATTCTTTTCTGCTACCAATAGCAACTAACTTCTGCACATGAGACATGATTGTCTCATTTTCTTTCAGCTGCTCATCTTCATTCTTCAGCACCTTCATATCTTGTAATTCCCAATTCTGAAATTGAGGTTCTCTCTCTTGTATTGAATCCTGCTAATTCAACATAATCTCCAGCAGCTCAATTTCTCCATTCCAGGGATCAAACATTCCCATAGAATCTTCTTCCTTCTCTTCCAATTGACTGCCCAATGCTGTCAATTTATCTCCATCATCAACAAGATCTGCATTCACCAAACATTTGTTAAAACAAAAATCACAAGGCCTCAGTGCCTTTCCTTCCAGCAATTCAGTATGTTGTCCTAAATTCTTTTTCTCCATCAGCACATCAGTATGTTGATTCCAATCTTTCAAACAATTCTTGAGACTGTCAGTTAGTCTCTCCTCTGCATCATCCTCTTCAAGGATGTTTCTCTGCTCTAGTTCATAAAAATGAACTTTCTCCTTTTCATTCATCTCTACCCTTACCATCTGAACACCTTATTTCTGTGTTTTTGTCCTCTACTTCAGGACACTTAACTCATGCCACAATCCTGGCATCTCATCTGAGAAAACATTCACATTGTCTTCACTATCTTCCCAAGCCAAGTTTCTCGCTGTCACTGTCTTCTCATCCCTCATCAGAATAGAATTCCGATCTCCCATCTCTGCAAAAACTTCAGCTATCTGTACACCACTCTCCAACTGGCCATTCAATAAAAACAATTTGTCATTATCAGCATTAATAACAAATTGGTCATCATCAAACATAGCTGTCTTGCCCTTATTGAAGTAATTCCTTTTATTAAACAAGGAATTAATGAATTCCTTCTATTGCCGCAATTCAATCTGATCTTCATAAGAAAGATAATCATCATATCTTGCTGGGCAACATTCATCTTCATTGAATACAGTTTCATCATATGAGTTGTCTTCATCAATTCCTGCATTCACACACAACTTGTCAGTTGTAAGAACATAAGACCTCATGGTCTCATTTGATGATTTGATCATCAAATATCCTTTCTGTATCAAGTCTCCTATATACTTCAGAGATTCTTCAATGGTCTTCTCTTCAGTCTCTTCAAGCTGTCCAACTTTCATCTTTTGGTCATCATCACAATTTAAATCTCCTCTGCTTCCAATATGTTGAGAAGTAGAACCTTTCTCCAACTGTGCATGGACATCTTCAAAACATCTAGCTGCTCTATTTTCCTCCTTAGTGACACCATCAACATTTTTTTCTCTCCCACCTGCTTTTCCTGCAAACATACAAAAATTGTCAGATGTAAGGCCCTTGGACCCTTTGGTCTCACTTGAAGTTTCAGTCTTCAAGTCCTTCTGCAAATACTCAATCATCTTGAGTAATCTCTCCTTCAGCTGAGCATTTGTAATTTTCTCTCTCTTCATTTGTGGCCTCTGCCACTTTACCTTCCTCTTCATGAGCCAATCAACCCTCTGGTTTTCCTCTATCATCCTCTCCAGTTCATAAAGTTGCTTACTGATCTCAGCTATCTCTTTCCAATACTCTTCATCAGTGAGTTTCTTCCTTATGCCAACTTCTATGGCATCTTCCCTCACTCTTCTGTTATGGCCTCTCTCAGAATCTTTGCAGTCTCTGCTACCTCTACTATGGCTATCAGTAGTCATTTTCTTATCCATGAGTTATTCACTCACAAGCTGCACTGAGCCTCTGCAACAGCAAGCTCTCTTGCTGCAACTTACCTCACCAATCCCTTCCTCCGGATCCGGCTTTTGGCAAGTACTGGTCCCCTTCTGTTGGAACCTTCTAAGCACTCTCTTCTGCTCTCTCTAAGCTTCACTCTGCAACTCCTCTCAAGAACACATATGTTCTTCTTTCCTCCAATCTCTGTTGGGAATCCTCCAGGTTCTGCCACACTTCTTCTTCACTTAGAATCCCTTGCTGGACTCTTCTATCACTTCTCTCAAAGCTTGTGATCTGCTTCTTGCTGAGATTCCTTCCTCAATTGCTTGCACTCTGCATTCTGCAAACAATACCTTCAAACCAGAGTTCAAATAGGCTCATAAACTCACCTCCCAAGATCCCTGAATGATATTGCTACTTTTCTCACCTGCACTACATCTCTATCTGTTGTGATCTTCAAAAAAAATTGTCTTCAACTCCAGATTCTACACATCTGGAGACCTTCACTGCGTATTCACTCAAATCTGTAAATTCTGTTAAACAGATTTAAGCATCAACTTTTCTTTCCTGTTGTAGTACATGTGCATTTCAAAAGTCAAGTTTCAAAGAGATATTCCAATTCAAGCTCTGATACCACATGATAGCGGGTAAAACCCACAGTCCATGTTTACTCAAAATTTCATTAAACGCTATGTATAAAATGCATTCCAGATTCCTTGCCCGATCAAATCCACATTCTGGAAAACTCCCCTTGTTCTATTCTCTTGAGCTGGCAATTTAAATAAATATGTGTGTTTTAATATCTCAATCTGAGATTGAGATATTAAATTAATCCTCCCTATGCATATAAGCACATCCCAAATTTCCACCTAATTAAATCTCAACAATCTAGGCACTCTCACATTTCAGCAGCCCAGATTCTATACCCTTATGCGGAAGCTCTTTCTCATTTTCTCTTCATATAAACCTTATTTTAAACCCTCAAACATATAATATACTCTTTTAATACAAGCCAACCAATGGTTTGTTCACATTCGAAAAGTTTCCACTTATGGTTGTAAAACACTATTCAACGCATATATAAGGTTTCTCCATGCGAAACTAAACAAACCTTATACCTGAGGCTTTTCTTTGATTCGACCTCCATACGAAGAATTATTTACCTTTATATATTATTATGAAATCATATGTTGGGACCCACTTGTTCCAAAGTCTACACCTTTACTTCATTTCTAATTGAAAGCGCCCTTTGAGCAGTATCACCATAAAATCCTTGAATTAATTAACTCTCACCATAAATTAGGCTTTATATGCTAACCCAATGGGTGCACTAGCACTATTCGGAAGCCACTTTATTCAAAGTCTAAATTACAATATAATCCTTCACACAGCGTTTAAAATGTCACCACATATGAATGCGCCTCCATATATGTATATAATCAAAACTTAAATAAATGCCCAACGCCACCATAAAACCACAATTTCGCCTTTAGACTTAATCACAACTCAGTATACAATGCTCATATACAAACCTGACTTAACTTGAGTCCAGCGCCAACAATAAGACATTGGGCCCATAGCATACATACCATTTTCATCCTATGGTCGCAATCTCGTCGCGCCCAACTAACGAATCCGACGACAATCAACGAATGTCGCGTAAATTAGATACACGGGGGTTAATTTTCCAAATTCACGCGATGAGGATGGTTTTCTAATACCACCAAAGGCCACGCATCCACAATTGTGTGGAATCGCGTTTTTTTTTCACATTCCACTTACCAGCCTTGGAGCTACGTGATACTGCCTGTTTTATATATTTCAAATCCGCCTTCACGTTCACTGTTCCTCTTGCTCACTCATTCATGGTTCCGCCCTTTCACAATTCCAATGCTGGTTCTTACACACTTTCGCACAGAGATGTGACCAATCTATGCATCTTCCTTTGCAATGAGAAACCGATTCAAACAAACAGAGTTTAGCACAGAGTTAATTACATTCAATGTCAGAGATTCACATGCTTGCACCCTTCATACAAAAGGTCTAACTCATCACTTACAGTATTGTGGCTTTAGCACCCGAAAGGTATCGAATTTATGCAAATCGAACCCCACAGCTCTTTACGCCAACGTATCAATAACAAAACAAACCTCTGATACGATTGGAACCCTTTTACATAGGAATTGATATGTATTCTGTAATTTTGAAACTCAATTTCTCTGCACGTCATCGACCCTTACAGTGGTCGATGACTGCAATCTTCCTATCATCTTCTCAAAGGAGTATACAAACCATTCATGTGTTCAGTTCAAAATGCACTGCCGACAGTATTAACATCCATTCTTCTAATTATATACCGAGCACAATTAACCCCAAAATTTAAGAGGTTACTTTCCGCATTACTCATACATTCATCTACTGGAATTCAAAGATCATTCACACAGCAACAAGATCAATAAAGACACAAAAATTCGGGAACAATTTCTTTCATAACATATTCATGGATTTACTTACAAAGCTGCCAGCCTTGGCCAGATATTCAAGTCTGTGGCCTTCTACCGCATTACCCTGCCTCCTCTACAGGTTTATCTAGCTCTCTGTAGCACTATGCAGCTCTCCCCCTATGAATGCCCTTAATTCTTACAATTATACAAGAAAATAACGAATCGACTCAGTTCCTCTAACAGCTAAACAAAACTCTTCAGATTCCCAAATTCTAAATCTAGCCTAACAAACCGAAACTGATCTGACTTCTCCTGTCCTTTAGTCATTCGAGGGCAGTTACAAATTTTCTCTCTAAATTTAACTAAAATCACTCAATTTATTCAATAACTACATGAGCAAGTAAAATAGAAGACCCCTTATGTCTATCTATATACAAAGTCTTGTCTTGAGCCTAATGCCCTTGCATCATTTTTAGTGGATAGAAGGACAAAAATGAGAGGTTGGATTGGCTGGGATGAACAGTGTTTTCCCAGCCAATTCCATAAAAAGAACACCTTCGGTGTAATTATTGTACAGAGGTTGTACACATCATACTTACACGTTTATTTGGAAAGACACATCCTTTGTTACCTAAATGCGAGTATCGCAAACCATAAAGATTCCATTGACGTTACCCATTTGGTAAGGGCTTAATTGCGATGCTCTCTTCCACTTTTATTATAAAAAAATGTATTTACTTACACTTTTATTAGAATCTTTTATTTTTTTATTTTTTTTGGTAAGTTGAGCTATTCTATTAATTTAAAAAACATAAAGTTACATATTCTACAAGCTGGGTTGGCAAGCTACGCTTAACCAATCCCAGCCTTTGTTACACTGTTTCTGGGCTACCTCGAGGGAGGAAACTAGCCCAGACAAAACTTAGAACTAAGAAATACATTATGCGCAGTAGCACTGACATATCTAAGAAACACAAAGTAAATGATAGCAAAAGGCCCTAAGGGCGAGCATGACAAAACTGTGCAGTTGCGCAGACGTTGCTTATCATCTTCATCATTATTGTTGGGGTTCTACTCCTCAATAGGACAAGCAGGATCCTGCGCAGAATCTGCCTCCACATCTGCCACAATACGCCTGGAAATGCTCACAGGAGCGCAAAGGATGGGGGAGTTCGGGTCTACGCCATCAGGAACACGCATCCAGATGCCATCGGAGTCCATAACCCAGATGTCTATGTCCTCATCTTCCTTCTCCGGAGCCGTCAGAGGGGCAGAATTACGTTGTTGAGAGTGCGTCTAGGGAGAGGAGGTGGACTTCCCCGAACCACAACCTCCTCTTTGCGTAGCATGCCTAGAGGCTTCTGCACGCTGCTTAGGATCGGGACTTTGGCACGCAAAAGTGCTGGAAGAGGAGTCGTCAATCGACTCGAGATGATTATCCTCTCCATGATGATATCGTCCCGAGAGAGCCCCTCTTTGACCTTCGCGGATAGTGCGTTGGCAAAGTCTAGGAGCCATTGAACACCTGGATCGGGGAGAGAAGTTCAGGAGAAACAGTAGCACACACGGACAAGAAAATGAGACAAGTATCACACTAGGGCTAAAGGGGAAGAAATATTTGGGGGTAGATGCGCAAGAGGGAGAGCGGCAATCCAAAGGAGACTGCGCAGCTCCACACTAGGACAGGGGCTTCACAGCCGTTTGAAGTCGATGAGAAGCCATAGCAGAGTGAGGGGGGCGAAAGGCCAAGGTAACAGGCTGAGTGATGAGAGGGGCAGATAGATCAAATTTATAAAGGGGCGTGGATGAGAGCCATGAGGATAGCGATGAGTGGCCTTCGCACGTATCTATGTGCTATGATTGAGAACCTGAGCAGGCTCGGGGGAGGGGGTATGGTTGCGATACTGGTTAATCATGATAGACATTAATGGTGATAGATGCGAGGTGATGTTTAGGGCATGGTGATGCAATACTCGTCCTCTCGTCATCATTTCTGGTTTTGCGAGTTTTGTGCAAGAGGCTAACAGTATTTGGATCCGCAGCAGATGAAGCTCTGCATGGGAGATCTCCGTTATCCGGGTGGAGTGGGATGTGATTGTCACTCATGTCTATTCTGTCACCCGCATCCGAGGAGAATCTTTTATTTATTTTTATTTTTATTAGAAAAATGTATTTAATTATCTTTAAAAAAAATTCAATATACTTGCGTAGTTGGCATGATTGCTTGGTATTTATTTATTTACTTATTATGTTTGCTAAGCATGTATTACAGATTCAATTACTTTGATTTTTTTATTGTATATTATTTGTAGTTGGCATGATTGCTTGGTATTTATTTATTTACTTATTATGTTGGCTAAGCATGTATTGTAGATTCAATTACTTTGATTTTTTATTGTATATTATTTTGTATTTGATCAAAAAAAATATTATAGTTTATCATAGTTTAACATTATGAATTTATCTTTTGTTATTTATTATTATTATTTAAATTTATTTATTTGTAAGGTGATTGGTTGAAGTTTTATTATGGGTGATGTTTACTAAGTTTCATTTTTCTATTAGTTGCTATTTTTTAGTTTTTAATTTTATTTAACTTTAATTATCTTCTAATTCCATTAATCCTAGGTTTGTATTTTTGTTAGTTTTTATTTGACTTTATTTTTTCCCTTCACCTTTCTATAATTTTCTTTCCCTCTAAGCCATGACTCTACAATAAAACTTTCATTTCAATGGATATAAATAAATTAGTAAAAAAAAATACTAAAAATAATAAAATTAAAACAAAATAAAACAAAATTTGAGTGTAATTTTCTCTATTATGCATATACACATCTCATTCTTCATTCTACTCAAATCTTAAAGACTTCTTGTCATTATTGTTTGTACTCAAATATTAAAGATTTATAAAATAACAACTTATGAAGTTAAAGTTGGCAATCTTTGTAATATTTTTTATTTATTTTGATTATTGTTGAATTTTTAGATTTCAATTAATAATTATTTTCTTATTTTTTTGCAGGCATTTTCACAGTGATGACTACCCCCTACTGCCCCCCACTTGTAGTAGTGCAGTGCCAATTTGTAACTTGCCCTCAACCACTTTTCTGTTGCCCAAATCCCATTAGTAGCACCAATTTTGTATATTACACCCAGGGTGCGTATAAAACTTTTAGTCATTTTTACTCATAATAACAACCATTTAAATAATGGATGGAGGTAACTTTGTTTTAAAAATAATTTTGGATGGAATATATGAAATACCTATGTGGTTTTGAGATGATTTGGATGAGAATGTCTCTTCATGTTTTTCATTGTTTTTAGTCAATAGTAATTATTCATTCTATATGGTGATGAATTTTATTTTTAATTTCAAAGTAAGCATGGAATAATTTAATCAAAGCATGTATTTTGAAACACTGAAAGCTTAGTCAAGCTTAGTCAAGTCCTACTAGCATAATCTGTTGAGGATGGGCCTCGTCAGCAAGACGACCTAGGATCAAACCTCACGGGGGAGGTTGTGCCTCGTGCTAGGGGGAGGAGAGTGTGGCCTAGGCCTGGTAGGGTGACTTTGATGACTTTGATGCCCCTGGGTCACGACTCCTCAAGCCAAACTAGGCTTAGATGCCCCTGGGTCCCTGCTCCTCAAGCCAAAAGCTATAAAAGTTTAATATTTGATTGGAGTCACAATATGTATTTGAGAGAAACAATAAGTTTTAGAGTTGTTTTTTAGCTAATTCTATTTTTATAATCTCTTTATGAGGCAATTAACAAGTTTTTATGTAAATTTTAGTTTTCAACACATTTTTTTATCATCTTTTTTAGAGTAGCCACAAAGTAGATGGAATTTTAGTCATGTTAGTCCGCTTTTTCTACTAGATTTCAACAAATTGATAGATTATTGGTTTGCTACATTTTTATGGGAGAGACACTCTACAACCTAGCATGGGGTAGATGTCCGGCCTAAATATTTAACATTTAACAAATTTAATCTAATGCCAATGTGAGCCTTAATTAAAAATTCATATAATTATTATGTATAAACAAAATATAAATTCAACATTGGCTTTAGGAAAAACAAAGTGGAATCGGTTTCATTGGATAGTGCGATGAGAAAGGGTGAAATAATTAAAGTAAAATAGTTAATTTAATGTTGGTGGACACTAGATTTTGAATTTAATATTTTAAAATATAATATAATATGTTTTGTTTTTTCAATAAAATTACTCATTTTTTATTGGGTTGAGAGGTGCTCTTCAACCCAAGATGTTAAAGATGTATAACATTAATGTAAGCATTTTGAGTCAGTAAAAATAAAAATAAGATATGGTAGACATGTGTAACTTAATGTAACGTAATATATTATAAACATTTTAATCTGGTGAAAATAAAATAAAAATAACCCTATAAAAAATAATAAAAATAAAAATAAAAATGACCCATGGTATTCATGTGGAATATAACCTATTTAAGTGGCAAATTAAACTAGCCTAGATCCATCTTAGTTTGATAATATATTTAGATGCATAATTAGTTGTAGAAAATGATGGCATTTAATCCATGTAACCTCTAAAGGTAAAACATTTTTATGGATATGTTCACACTTGGCATTTGTATGGATTTGTGCCGTGGCCTATCTCTTTTGTATGTTTTGTTTGTATAGTTAAATGGATGAATACATAATGTGTATATATGTGTAGAAACTTTAGAACTTAGCTATTGGGTGATTCATGAAGCTATTTTTAAGAAGTTTAAGGTTAAACATGATTGCACAAAGAACATAAAAATAGTTGCTTCTTCATTATAATGGCTTCTTTGATAATCACTTTAATATAATATATGTAATATTGTAACATCACCAAATAATCTTTTTTTACTATATTTAACTGGTTTACTTCAATTGCCACTAAGGTTATGACCATTGCATTTGTATTTTTTGTTCATGGTTGGTCA
The DNA here is from genome assembly GCA_034641835.2 of Pinus albicaulis. Lineage (NCBI taxonomy): Eukaryota > Viridiplantae > Streptophyta > Pinopsida > Pinales > Pinaceae > Pinus > Pinus albicaulis. Next base: position 540,496,252 of record CM076584.1, on the reverse strand, counting down.
CCTTTATACTTTGGATTGCTATCATACTATGGCAAACTTTAGTGTGATTACATTCGACACAATGGTTATTTATGTTTGATATTTCACTAGGGTCTTATCTGTAACCCTTAGTTTGATATATGCGATGTTAAATAGATCAATTGATAACACTGATTGCACCCATAACATGGATGTATTCGGCAAAGTTTAATTATAATGCATTGTATGGGTCCTCATGGAAAGCTATTGAAGGCCCAGTTATAATGTACGGTTTAGAGTGTGAGGCTCTGAAAGTGGCACGGTGACAGTCGTCGATCCCTAGGTTTTCGATCGGACGATCCAACTAGTCGAGATTAAAAAAAAAAAAAAAAACCATTGAATATCATTTTGTCTTGGTTTACGACTGATGTTAACCCATTTTTTTAGAGAGGCGTCTGCTCGTTGCCAGGAAATCTCAAGGTAAATAACTTCCCTTGTATTCCATTCATTGCTTCTAACCCATGCTCAAGCCAAATTTACATGCTGAGCTAATCAATTGACTTCTCTTATTAGACACAGATTAAGGTAGTCGTTGTTACCGTTTGGTGAATCTATATTATTCCATGTTTCAATTATGGAATTTTCACAATTCGACTAGGGTTTTACTCTGATACTCTCCTCCTTCCAGGTTCCCTGTTGGCTATTTCCAGAATCTGACTATCATGATGGAGTGAACCCATTAGGGTTTTATTTATTAACTTTTGAATTGTCGCTGTGATTATAGCAACATTGTAAGAGTAGGGATTACCTACTAAATTTTTACCTTCCCTCACTCCGAGGGTTACTATTTGGATTTCATAATTATAGTTTGAAGAACCAAAGTTTTCTTATTTAATCTTATGCACCACTTTGATTATCATTAACGAATATTGGTTACAATTTCTTGTTGTAAATTATACCAACCTAACCTTGGGGTTTTTAATGGCAGAATTTGTCCACCAATTGAGTAATTCCTTCTAGTTTTTTATATATTTACCCTTTAGTTGTTAAGCCAATATGTACATGCCTAGTTTTCTCTTCTTTGAAAAAGGACATGTTCCGTTGTTTGGGTAACGATGTTGATACAACTTACAAACGGTACCAAACCAAGTATATTTAGGGTTGATTATTGTTTTTAATAATTTTTTTATTTCCATATATGTTGTGACCTTTTTTTGATTATGCTTAGTTATAAGGCATAAATACTTTTCATGGCATGGTTTTATTTATGTAAATTAATAATCGAAATTTTTGTTTGTATGGTCTGTATCGAATACATAACTATTCTGATGTTTCTTTAAATAGTTTCAGTATACGCATATATACCCATGCATTTGTTATTGTTTACAGTTTTAAACGTTCTTATTGCAAGACATTTACTCTGACAATTCAGTGTGACCATCACTTCCCTATCTCAATTCCTAGGGTTGGAAAATGATCTCAAAATCATTCTTGGCTACTGGTTCTATTTGGCTGGGCCTATGAACTAAAATGGTTCCAAAAATATTGAATAACGATAGCTAGTTAACTCGATACAGTTTTGTCCCTTTATTATATATATATATATATATATATATATATATATATATATATATATATCCGTATATGTATGTATATATATACATATACGTATATATATATATATATATATATATATATATATATATACGTATATGTATATATATACATATACATATACGTATATATATATATATATACGTATATATATATTATATATATATATATATATATATATATATATATATATATATATATATATATACATATACATATACATATACATATACATATACATATACATATACATACATACATATATATATATATATATATATATATATATATAATGTAACATGGTCAGGTTGATATTTCAGGTTTGTATAACTCGGGTCTTTCCATTCACCCTCGTATAAAACTCAGGTATATGTTTGCTACAAAAAAGGACTCTTTCAATTAATTGGCGTATATCTGCTACCTTTGAGACTAACCTGTTTATTAATAACTCACAATAATAGTATTAAACGCAGTAATACTTTACATATTACATATTCATCTTTCGTAATCATGATGCCACAACACAAATTCTTTTCAGATAAGTTACACCATTCACTTATATATCTACATATTCAAAAAGAAACATTAATATACTTATTTGTTATTTAACTTCCTGGGCCAACCACAAAATCATCACGAAAAGAAGTGCTCCACCCAAAAAATGAGTATGGTGTCCTCTACCAGCACTCCCCCCAAGCCAATTTCACTTCTAGATAGTCATCCGACCAGTGACCATAACAGGTCTAACCTTAGACATTATATGACCCCACTAGGTCAAGTCTTAGGCTAAACTGAGCACACCAATCTCAGTTTTGATTCCACTGACCAATCAGCTCAATAATCCTTTCTTGGAAGCGTCCTTCCTACCTTCAACAACATCCTTTTGCAGGTTCATAACACCACAACTTTGTTCTCCTCACTTGGACCTCCTCCAACCAGGTACCAAGCCTTCAAGGTTGCCTTAGATTTTCCTTCCCTCTCACCCTCCTTTCTCCCTTGTCCCAACTGAGATTATTTATCACTTGGGAGAGGAATAATTGTCTTCTAAATGTCTCGTGAATGAAACCCTCTTTCAGCACTTTTCCTCGTAATTTTATGGCTGGCCACAGCTTGTATTATTTATTCAAATAAATAAAATAACATTTATGTTTTACCATCCATCCTAGGCCTTCAATTGGCCCAAAGTTTTACCAATTCATTTGTGGTAAAACAAAACATATACAATTTACCAAGGGGTGTTACATATTCCCCCCCCCCCCCCCTCGAGCGAAGAACCATCCTCGATGTTTTCTTAGTCTTCAAACCACCTAAATTACACCTTACATGTATAATCCTCAACTTCCCAGGTAGCCTCTCTTGGTTGAAGTGTTTCCACTGTACTTAACCTGGGTAACCACTTGCTTCTGTAGCTTAGTTTTCTCTTTGATAGAGAATACGTTGAGGTTCAACCAAGATTACTCTGTTCGATTCAACCTACATCCATAATAATTATGTTCATTAATTTCCATTTGTCAATATTAAGAACATATATATATATATATATATATATATATATATATATATATATATATATATAACATCACAACCCAACAAGGGTCAGTAACATGCACTCTTTAAGAGTTAGAAACATCATTATAAATACATCATTGTAAATTCTTTTACTTACCCAATGGGTATGCCAATTGAAAAGAACCTACCACGTGGTTCCATTATAAGTTTCAAACCACATAGGTATCAATTATGTCTACATATTTTGCTTAACAATATGTTCAGAACCATTTACTATCCTTTTATGAGAAATTACAACTAGTGCATTATGAACTCAATAACACTATTGTAGTTTATATGAATTCAAATGTTATATATGCATTAGTCAATCATGAATAGAGTTTGAGGTAACTTCTTTTTCATGTTCAAGATGTCAATATTTTTGTTTACTTGTCCAAGTAAACTTAGTTATGCCCATCTCAAGGTACTTTACTACTCCTCTTTAGTGCCAACCAAGGGTATATTTGTTTAACTTTGGCCCTTTGTCATCTTATATTACACGTTATTAATGGAAGTTTTACACCATTTTTATTTTTTTAACAGTCATGGAACTTCTCTGTTTCTAGTATGCATATTCTTTGTCTCATACTTGCAATGTTACTATAATATGGTTCTTTTCTTATAAATCAGATCACATCTACTCCCCTTAACAACAATATTTCAATATATTTGATATGTAAGGTCCGATGGAATATTAATAGAAAATAATTATATTCCAACCTGAGAGTAATTGGTTATCCTATTATCCCCTCATACAATATCCCTACTTGTCATCATAATAAGGAAGGTTTTCTTGCCTTATTCCCATGATGGCCTGCAACCAGTGATCTGTTTCTTTAGCACCATCATTTTTATGATGTCAAACATGTCACATTAAAATGCTACCTAGTTTTAGGGAAATTACTTCAACATACTGCTTCCACGGTAAATATTCTCTTTGCCTTTGTGCAAGTGAACCCCATTATGTCCACTTCACTTATCTGATGGTCATTTCATGCAAAAATCACCATTCCATAATTAAGTTGTTTTTCTCTATTGTATCCTTTTCCCTTTGATCTGTCTTCAATAGATCATTGAGGTTAGAAACATAAGTTGGTAGTATTAGAAGAAATCCAGGGAAAAATCATGCTTAAAATCAACAAAATCTAACCAAAAAATTACACTTCCAAATCCTACCAGCATGTAACACCCTCCTCCCATATATACCCAAATAACCAGCGAACCGGGGTAAACATGTGACAAAAGGCTAATATGATCATATTCAACCTCCTAGGTTACCTTAAGGAAGTGGAACAGAAGGAAGCACATTGTAAATAACTTCCACATCAGCAACAAGACTCCCATGAACCATCCCAACCACTCAGGTGACTAGTCCTTGGGTCCTACTGATATTTTTACCCACTTGACCCCCAGACGCTCCCACAATCCTGCATGCCTGCGTCTGGGAGGCTTTGGACGCATGCACAAACCTACATGCCTGCGTCCAAGGACTAAATTGCCCATATTTGTGCCTGTGTCTGCGGTATTTAAGGCACTTTTTCAGGCCCTGAGCCCAAACCACTGCCCAGAACTCAATGACAAGTTTAGAAAAAAAAAAATGGTGCACAAAAAAACATTCGAACAAGGACTTGACTAGACCCCTACTAGCCATTACATGAATTTCGTCAAGCATGTCACAAGGATGTAATATACATGTTTAAATAACAGATCTGAGCATAGGGGTCCCATACTTACATGAGAATCGCTAAGAACCATTGTTGCTACACCACATTAACTGCATTATAGTCTATTTAGGCATAGATACATTATTCATTCAATTAAGAATCAAAACATGATGAGAGCCATACTTTATCACCATCATAAAACTCATTCATAACTAACATATAAGTAACCGAAATGACAAGCACATAAAAACTATATAAACCATAGAATAAAAATCATTTCTACCCATCAATACAAGGGAAAAAGAGCTATTATTTCTATAAAAAAAAAGATGCAACCAAGTCTGGGACTTCGACGTTCCACCTGACCATAGACATGGATGAGCCAAACATCTCTTCAACCAGTCACCCATGTGTCATATTCCAAGCATGAATGTGGGATCTCATAAACCAAATCCATCAAAGCCAAACAAGAGATTCTAGAGGCCAAACCACCTCAACCCTCAACTAGTGATTCCACCTCACAGTCAGACATCACAACCATCATCAGATTGGTCTCTACCCAAGCTATCAAGGGCTCTAGAGTGTTTGTTCAACCAAGGCTCCAGGACTAGTAACTCAACCCTAGTTGTTTTTGGGCTACAGAGAATTTGTCCAACCAAGGCTCCAAGACTAGTAACTCAATCCAACAGTTGTCCGCCGAGCTCCGGAGCGTTTGTCCAACCAAGGCTCTAGGAACTAATAACTCAACCCACAGCTAAAGGAATCATGAGAACCAACCAGAAAACAAACAATGAAAATGAACCCACAACACCATGGCTATCCAGGAAATGGCAAGGCTAGGAAAATCCACTGTCAATCCAAGAAATCCGCCATGCCAATAATAGATCATGACCAAGAAACCACATGCATACAATATGCATGCCAAAACTAGTGAGTAAAACATACATGCAACTTGGTACCTACAATCAAAACCCATTGTAGTTATTGATCTTGATGTCCTCTTACGCTTTCCTATTCTTCCTTTGCCTTCTTGCTGCAAATCTCCAAGTATGCCACACCCTCCAAGAGTTCTCCAATAAAACTCTAAGTATCCAAGAGTATGAGAGAGAGAGAGAATAATGAGAGCCATAAGTGTGAGCAAAAGCTTTCCAACTGATCCTCAGAAGCATTTTTATTAATGAGGCCTCTATTTCCTTCATTTTCCATTATTTTCCTTCATATTCATCCTCACATGCAACCTGTGACGTTTCACCTTCCTTTTCTCCTATTTTCCATTATTTTCATAAATAAAGGTGCCAAAAATGTCATTGCCTTTTCAATTTTCCCTTAGTCATAATAAACAAAATGAACACCCGCTAGGATTTTTTTTCCCACCATTCAATTTGGAATATGTGTCCCATGACCTTGGTCTTATATATTTTTTACATGGATTTTTAAACAAGGTTGTTACAGAACCCTCCCCCTTGGGCAAACAACATCTTTGGTGTTCAATGACACCTATCAACCAACAAACCACTAAAAAAAAACATACTGCCTATGGAGCTTTATAACACAGCTCGTTGTAGTATTTAAAATGACCACCTACTGAAAACATGACAATCATACCCTTTATTGGAGCTTTATAACACAACTCATTACAATATTTACAATAACAACCACATTTTCTTCAACCATCAAATAATCATAATGTCTATGGAGCTTTATAAATCCAGCTCGATACAATATTTACAACAATATACACATATACACATTTTATCAACCAGAAAATAGAAGGATATGATTTTCGTATCAGGAACAAGGGAATCCAGAGGTTCACACCTCCACCCTCAAAGTAATACCAAGATTCCTCCTTCCTAGAAAGTCCAAAATACACTGGCAAAGTCAAAGTTGCATCCAATGTCCATCGCTACAATATTGCGTTGTTGTCCTCTCAGTGAACAATTACCGACTCATTTTCCCATGAAATACTCCCAATGTGCATATGATTCCATCTGACAATGCTAATGACCAAAAAAATCCATCCCCAACCTTCCCTTCTCTGCTACATAGTCCCTCGAGCAATCCGATCATCGCCTTTTGTGCAGTCACACACCTTCCAAGTTCTGTTGGCAACCCCATCCCGAGAATTCCATCCCTTGGTAAGACTTCCTCACATTGGAAGATATAAAAACTAAGGAAAATCCCTTCTCAAAACCATCATATCAGTCATGGAATGCTCATGGAAATCAATGGAAACTATTGGGTATTAGTGTCCCACAATGGCCCCGCTCTTGAAGTGCTTTACCAACACACTAATGAATGTTCCAATTCCTTTTTATGATGATGTTAGTTCTTACAGTCGATTTCAACCATACCAAACCGGGCATTACATGCTTTCCTGTACCAAGCACATAATTTTCATTAGATTCAAAATAAATTGAAAAAACTTCAATCATACCTCATTGGTAGCCCATCAATAAGGCACACTTGCACTTCTGTTTACTTCATGTCACACAAGTCAAACTAGTTGTTTGATCAAATCATCATGTATATACTATAAACATAGCACATCTCGTTAGCTAAAAACAAAACCATCATAAATTAAAATTGTTGAGGAGGTAAATCGCGCAATGACGTTGAGAGGCGATCCTTACCAGCCCACACAGGGGTCTAGCAACAAACAAACAATGCTATGACGCAAGCTCCTAGTTACGAATGAAAGACTTGGGATAAGAGCCTACCGGATTCCAAAGTAACGCTAGATTCAAGAAGAGATGTCCGTCCTTCAAATTTCAAGTGCATCACAATCCTTCCACGATCTCCGTGGATGAACACTTGCACACAGAAGAAACGAACAGATACATGCATAGGAACCAGCATACGTAACTAAACATCGGTCAGAAAAGATATTACTCGCATTAACATGATGGAAAAAGGAGTGGAACTATAATCATAGTCATCTATTAAAATGATAAACGAATAGAAGTTACAACCAAGTTCTGACGTCGCAGCTTCCTTCGAACGGGTCTCCGGTCGTCCACGTCTCGCAAAGCTCGCCAAGGAAAGGGAAACCTCTCCAGAGTCTCGTAACGATGGTCTCCTCGCTTGAATGGGCCTTAAGGGAAAGAAGGGATTCTTTACAGCACAAAGGCACTTGGGAATAGGGAGATGCAAAGCTTCAGCACTTCAAGACTAGCTTGCTATGGATCTGAGCAAGCTTTTATAGATGGGGAAGGAGGGAGTTGGGATCCCTATTATTATGGGATTGGCCCTATCAACAAGGAAGGTTCCATAGAAGGTGGCAAAACCACTTCCTTCCATAGAACTCCCGTAGCCAAACCTCCCAACTCAAGATAGGCAATGGTTGTGAGTTTGTTTGAACTCAACTTCCGCCATCCATATTTAAAAAACAGTCCCTAAAACGGGTGGCGCGATTGCTGCTCTATGACAGAGCGCCAAGTGGCGCGACCTCTTTACAGGATTTCCCTGATTGGCGCGAGCACTGAACTGTCTACCCGCGCCAATGCAAAAAGAGTTGTTTTTCATGGATTTTGCAAGGAGATGTCTCAAGGGGAAATGAAGCTCATACTCAGAGGGATGCATTGATGATGTTTTCAAGGCATGACAGTGTTCACAGGTCACATAATGGGTCCTCCATTGTGTGGGACGGGGAATGGTAGGGACGGTGACAAATTACTGTGTAACAGATGCCCCCTAAAGCATGAGGCCCGAGAGAGAGAGGGGTGAAATGCTTTACGAGAACATGTCCAACTGAAGGCCCGCCGTCGGAAAACCTGCACAGAAAGATACAACTGATATCTCAAGTACATGATGTATATATATGGTATGAACGCAGCCATCCGAACAGAGTATGCTATAATCCGGATCTAGGGTATGGGCGCAACCATCCAACTAAGATCAAATAGATAGACTCAGGTATGGTCGCAGCCATCCAATCAGTGAGTCATGTACATAATGACAATAATCCACAATCGCAGCCTGGATTACAACAGACACAATCCAGGGTCTTGCGCTCCATCTCGACCCAAACAAGTACAAGTTCGAGCATGTGAATGTGTGAGCTGATGTCGAACATGCAAGAACATCGTCTGATTACCAGCCAATGATGAAAGCCGTTAACATACGCGAGAGAAACCACCAATAATGACAATGGTCCTCAAGGTACTACAGGTACAATCTACGGCGTGTGAATAAATGAGCTGACGTCGAACACCCGCAGAATCATTTGATCGGAAGTCAATGATGTAAACTTCACGTCGAATGCGACGAACCTGCCATTGAGGCATGCAGGCTCCAAGGTACCATCAGGAGTCTCTAGACCAACTTCCCGGATAATGAGTTGAAGTCGACAGGAAGTGACCTTGATCGAAGGTGGGCCATAATGATTCCCACATCATCGACACGAGACAGAGGAACATAATGTTTGTTGTGAATTAGGATCATATGAGAAACAGAGGAAGGTTGATATTTGCAGAGGCCAACTTCTCTTGAACATACGAACGGCACGACAATGGACTTGGCAGTATTTGACATCAACGGATCAAAGGTCATGGCGACGAGGCAGTGAACAGATGAGAGGTCAAAAGAGATTACCCAAACCCATGGAAGCAAAGTGAAGCAACGAGATGAGATGTCCCCAACCCGACACGAATGCAGACAAGTGCCATGTTCAAGAGCGACATAATGCCGACGACAACGACGATGGTTCCATTTTTCCCCCACCATTTCTGGCGAGTACCCCAATTATTTTTTATAACAAGCTTGAAGGGGATAGCATATGCTTGTAATATAAGTCCGCCCTTCGGGCGAATCCATCCTAGTGCATTTAATGAGTCCTAGGAAGGAGGAACTCGGAGAACGTCATTTCGACTAGATCCGATGTCATCAGGGTTTAACGAGTCTGACAAAGGAAGAACTCGGCGTCTTTTCATGTTTAGAGAGTTTGAAAAGACAGCGGAAAAGAAAACTCCACAGGTCCCTTTTCGTAAATAGTTCCCCCGATCCGAAAAGGTAGAAAACAATATCCGGGAAAACCTCCTAGTCGCGATAGGCTAGGGTATTCCTTTTTCGTAATCGATCCAGCCCAGCCCGAAAAAGGGTTAAACTTATACTGGGTGAATGTCGATTCGTGTCTATTTTAACGAGATCGAAACGACAAGGGCCTCGGCGATCTTTTCATATTTAGAGAGTCAGAAAAGAGCTGAAAGATGACTCCAGAGTGACTTTTTCGTGTCTTTACCGAGTCCGAAAAAGTATAAAATACAACTCGTTTCCACCTTTTAAGTCGCAAAAACCTGCCGCTGCACATACCCAACAAGCGTAAAATCCATTTTCGACATAATACACGCAAATATTTGACAAAAAATAACTTTTAAAGCTCATTTAACGTCGAAAAGTTATAAATATGTCTAATGGTAAAAAATAAAATTACTTTTTACTATTTACCTTGCGGAGAGCAACAGTGGTCCATTTGGAGCAGAATCTTCTGACGGTGATTGCGACCAATCCAGGCAACTATTCAGCGTCTCGTCTGTGACATGTAAGAGGCGCTCCTTTTCTCTTTCTTTCCATGCATTTTTTAATGATTTCCCCTTAGAAATCAGCTCTGTAAGGGCACCTTTGAAATTTTAGGGCCGGGCCAAGTGGCGCGGGTATCGGGCACGGACCCACGCCACTGAGCTCTTTTTACCAAAGGGCCCGCGCCACATGGCGCGACTGTCAGTAAAACAGTCACGCCAGCGGCGGAACCCAAATTTCCGCCTAAAATTCCGCTATTTATGCCAAATTTCTTGAATTTTGAAGCTTACAAAAGATCTAATCAGGGGCTTTGGACCATGTGAATGCAGATAAACAGTCAGAATGGCAATCGAATGGAAGGAACGAGAACACGGAGATGAGGACGAAGAGGCCATGCAAAGCCAAGCATGTATGAATGCTCGGAGAGACTGTGGCTTAAAAAAGTTCTTCCTCACGCCATGCTTACGAGCTCAGCCTGAGCTCCTCCAATATCTGATCAACCTCTGGGATGAAAATGACCAAGTATTCCGAATACGAGACCAGGTGTTGGAATTGGAGGTCACTGACATTTATTTCGTTACTGGATTATCCCGCAGGGGTCCAATCCCTGTACTGACTGGGAGCAGACCATCAGGGGAAAAGATGGAAGAAGTAATGGCGCGGGTGTGCCGCGGGGCGCAAACAGGAACAGGGAGTAAGAAGGTATACATCTCAACCATCCCCGATCTAGCACTGAGAGTTGTACTCCACACCATTACGCGGGCTGCTGGATCGCAGGCACCGCACGAGGCTACAAAGACTCAACTCTTACTGGCCTCAGAATGCATGGGTCCCCGACTGTATGATTGGGCAACAGCCGTCACGATCAACATGAAAAGGCAACTCACAAAGTGCAAACGGGGAAAACTGAAGCAGTTTGGGTATGGTTCCATCTTGGTATCGTTCATTCTGGAACGCATACCAACCTTCCAGGGCCAAGAGGCCCCAGTGGCGAGTCCGGTACCACGAGAGCCGAGAATGGCTCGCTGGGCAGCACTGATGCCCAGATCTGGAGGCGGGCAACAGATGTCCTGGAAGCCCGAGTTCTTCAGGTGGCTACGGCGCCAACTGATCATTGTGGAAGATTGGCCCTATTCGGGAAATGACTTTACAGGGGACCCAGATCTCCCGCTACCAGAAGGAGACGACTGGGATGAAGAGCTGGGTAAGACCTCATATTTTTGATTTTATGTTTATATGTTTTTTTGTTAATACACACTTGTCTAAACACAATTATATATGCATGCAGATGTAGGACCTGAGAGACCAGCCGGGATGTCTCCTATCTCCCGGAGGACACAACTCGCCCCTGAGATCCAGGGGGAAGGCACCGGAGGAGAGGCACTGGTTCAGAACCTCGAGGGGATCGTCCATGGGATCCCAGACTATGCCCGATTGTCAGACGTACCGATGGAGTACCAGCGCCATACGGTGGGAGTTCCAAACCGGCTCCACCGAATCCTGAGGCGGCTAGTGCGTGCAGTGACGTGCTATCATGAGCACCATGCTGATTAGTCTTTAGGATTTAGCCACACCTATTTTTGAGAGACACAGTGTCTCAGGATGTATTAAGACAATTATGTATATTTTTTGAGTTTTGTGACGCGCACCGTGCAAACATTTCGACACACATATATATATATATATATACATATGACTATTTTGGATGGATATTTCTTTACATGTGATGATGTTTTCTATATGTCATGCAAATGTCTAATACAAATGTAATATAATGTATCAGTTACATAACAAACGACCCAATGCGAAATGTATTCACACAATGTATCTAATCACACATTTCATTTTTACGCAAGCTTAAAAGCACACATGAACACACACATATGCAAACTATGCTTGAAACGAGTTTTATTTTTACACAAGCTTAAAACACAAACTATGCTTGATAATAAGAAAGATGGGCATGCCCCCCAGCATGTTGTCTCAAATCGAGGCACATGCCCCCCAAGCTTCACTCGATTGAAAATGGAGTGAAGATTGGACACACACGAGATTTGAGCTGAAACTGACAAAACTCGAATTGAATATGCTTGTGTTTCATTATTTTAACGAGGTTGACACACTTAAAAGAACTATCCTCGAACAACTTGTTTCATTGTTTTAGGAGCTCGACACAAGTGGAGGAATTATGCTCCGGCGATCTTGTTTCATTTTTTAAGGAGCTTGACACAAGACAACGAACTGTGCTCCGCCAACCTGGTTTCATTTTTTAAAGAGCTTGACCCAGGGGAACTGTGCTCTAACCGGCTTACATCAAAATGAACAAGAAGGCGGCGCTTCCAAGAGTTCCACTCCCGATGGAAGGAAAACATTCTGTAAGTCAGGACCCAATGCCCCCAGTACCTGATGCACGACGGCATCATCACTGGGCACAGGCACGGGGTAGGTAGACACATAGTTGACCTGCGGTGGGGCAGAGACAACAGGTGGATAAAAACCAGGAGGGGGTGATGGCGGACCAGTTGCCACATTAGGACCAAAGAATGACAGCTGATCAATGGTCACGATCCTTCCTTCATGCGGAAAACATGCCACACGAAAGAGGGAGGAGACGAGCGCTCCCATGGCATAGGTGTAATCGCGCCCCAGGAGCAGATGGAAATCCAAGGGGCCTGGAACGACCATCACATCCATATGGATGGTTTTCCCTCCCAAAGTAATCGGTAACCTTGGAAGGATCCCCAACGGCTGACTCGTCCTTCTGTTAAAAGTGAGCAGATTCTGCGTAACAGGTGCAAGCGGCGGCGAACCGAAAGCTTGCCAGGTAGTTGAAGACAGAATACTAACAGAGGCACCTTCGTCTATAATGGTGCTGGGTACAACCAGACCAAGAGCCTGTACCGTGATCTCGAAAGGCACATAAGACGGAAGGCGAAATCCTGCAAATCGGTTCCAATCAAAGGAAGCGACCAAACTACTCGGAGGGGCTACCATCGACAAGCGAAGGTCTTCCCCTGATGTTACGGTAGAAGAAGCATCCTCCATGACCTCCATCTCGAAGGTGGGAGGGATATCCTCTGGAGCCTCCATCATGGGAGGTGGAGGAGGGGCTTCTTGAAGTACAGGGACAGGAGAATCTTTCTCCAAGTCTGAAGAATCTGAAGAGACCAGAAGGACATGAGGGGTGTGAGATCCACTCTCGACAGAAAAGACCTGGTGCACCGCGGACGGGGCCAGTTCAACCGATCCAACGACCAATGGTTGGTCGGGGACGGATCCGTGAATTTGAATTTCTGGGGGAGTGGGATCGACCAAGGATGACTCTTGACCAATCATAGGATCAGCTGGTAGAGGACTCGAAGAAAGCCGATTATAACCAGGTGGAAGGCGTGGTGTAGAACCGGTCGGGTTGTCCAAAACTAGTTTGGCTTCATCCATATAAGGACAAAGGTGAATGGCATGGTGCCCTTCACACAATTTACAGGGATTTGTGATCTTACCCTGCTTCTTAGAGTTCTTATCAACAGCAGCTGAAGACGTGCCCCCAACTTGACTCCCGGAAGCCAAAGGCAACGGTGGGCAGCCGTTGGACCATACTTCGAGCACCTTGGGAATGCCAGGGCAGTCTCGAAGAAGATGGTCTCCCGTGCACAACATGCACGGGAACTTGAATTTCCGAGGAGGGTTGGAAGGACTATCGAGAGGAGATTCCTTAGGGACAGTAGCTATACATTTAGCCTCTCGCTTATCGGACTTCTTCTTCTTCGTCTTCTTCTTCTTCTTCTTAGCCACCTGGTTACTCGAATCCAGACTTTCACCAGGCGAAGTAGAAGAGGAGGACGCAGAAACAGGCGAAGAAGGGGAGAGGTCCACCTTGGAATCAACATGATGTTGTTCCGGTGGAGGAACTGATTGAACAGTAGTGGAGACATTCGGGACAACAGAGGTTGAGAACAACCAAACAGGCAACCCAACAGTTAACCCAGGAAGGGACAACGTCGCCATGTAAGGAGCACCAACATTTCCAAAAGGAGGAAAATGACCAGGATTCCCTTCTGAGGGGATTCCTTGGTTGGTGAACTCTGAAAAAGTTGCCATCAAACTCAAAACCACACAGGGGCTGAAAACGAGTTAAGGGCACACGATCAAACGGTCAACAAGCAATATCTAAGCAGGCGTGTAATCGTGGGGGATTAATTTTACCACATTGGAAAATAAGAAGTTCTACCGTTTCATGTTTCAAGAGTCGAGAAACGATAAAAAGATGACTCTATCTCCTTCAGAGTTGACACAAGCGTGAAAGGACAAGCGCTTGACGGTCTTTTCAAGTTTAGGGAGTCAGAAAAGACCAAATGACTGCTCAGGAAAAACTAGGCACAAAGGGTGTACCAAATATCCGTGAACCGCAATATACACCTTGGTTTCAAAAATGAAACAGAAATCGACCAAGGACTTTCCGTACGTGCAGGTAGTCTCCCCGAATGCTGTGTTCGGTGTATCACGGGTATAGGGCGGCAGACTCGGCTTCCTATGGATAAAGGATTGAAAACCTATAGGGGTCTCCCTTTATATACGCGACGGTACGGGGAGCGCAGGTCCGTACTAGCGCTGTCTAAAGCCAATAGGCGAACGACAGCTGCTAGGTTTAACGACGCCGGAACACGTCTCTAGCCTAGACCTTCTAAATATGTTGCGTTAAGTTCCAATGTTGCCTTAGGTTAATTGAATGAATTTTACAATTGATCTTCAATTAAGTTTCAATTTCCAGGCCTTATCGTATGTAGTGTCTCCTAAATGCAAGCTATATGCCACGATGCAACATTTCGTTCGATGAAAACTAGTTAAATGAGAGTTGAGAGCTTTTATGCAAACGAAATGAACGGAATACAAACAAGAATGTCTCTAATGCAACTAATGCAATTGCACACTTTTCATTCAAACACTAATCACTAGCAATATGGAAAATATCACAATTTGCACTAATTTAACAAAAGCAAAAGAGATTATATTTTTTTTTTATTTTCAATGTTTAATGGCTAATGTGCACTGAAAACAAAAAGGAACAATTTGAGAAATGATATCTAAGAGAGCGAAGCAAACAACATTCACTCAACGAAGCAAGCAACCAAATCTCTAAATCGACCCAAAGTCCCTCAAAGCAAAGAAAGACTCGAAAACTCCCAATGGACCGTGTGATCTAGGTCCAAAGCAAGGCAAACGAATTCTGAATGAAGGAATGAACAATCACTCAAAAGACGCAGCAAAACAATCAAAGACTGGTAAGAGAGCGTGGAGAATCAATCAACAAGTTGACAGGACAATCAAGACACCAAAACTCCAAAGGAGGGCTCAATTCACTAAGCCACTAGATGCCCTAGGGCTCAAATCGTGAAATCGATAGACAGAGGCAAACAACCAAAGGATAGCGGTGAATTCCAGTCAAACAAGACTCCAACACACTCAGACAATCAGAGAATCAAGAAGAAAAGTACTGGTCAAGCTCAGAAAGCTAAAAAATGAAAAAACTCAAAAAAGTCACAGGGGTGGCGCGACTGTGGCCTTGAAACTGGCGCCAGAGGCCGATTGGCGCGAGACAGACAAATGCAACAAGCGCCAAGTGGCGCGACTGTCGGGTTAAAACCCGCGCCAGTCGAGTTCTTCAATAAAAATTAAAAAACAAGCTACTCTGAAAGTAGACCAATACAAGCTAAGCAAACCAAGAAGCTAAAATAGTGAAAGAATCCAACCCAGAAGGTTCATCAAGCAAGGAGAAAAAATCAAAGCGAACCAATCACAAACGGGACAAGGAAAACCGGACGATCCCCAGCGGAGTCGCCAATTTGTTGAGGAGGTAAATCCCCTCTGCGGATAGAGGCGATCCCTACTAGCCCAACAGGGGTCTAGCAACAAACAAACAATGCTATGACGCAAGCTCCTAGTTACGAATGAAAGACTTGGGATAAGAGCCTACCTGGATTCCAACGCTAGATCCGAAGAAGAGATGTCCCCGTCCTTCAGCCCTGGCAGATCACAATCCTTCCACGATCTCCGTGGATGAACACCTGCACACAGAAGAAACGAACAGATACATGCATAGGAACCAACATACGTAACTAAACATCGGTCAGAAAAGATATTACTCGCATTAACATGATAGAAAAAGGAGTGGAACCATAATCATAGTCATCTATTAAAGTGATAAACGAATAGAAGTTACAACCAAGTTCTGACGTCGCAGCTTCCTTCGAACGGGTCTCCGGTTGTCCACGCCTCGCAAAGCTCGCCAAGGAAAGGGAAACCTCTCCAGAGTCTCGTAACAATGGTCTCCTCGCTTGAATGGGCCTTAAGGGAAAGAAGGGATTCTTTACAGCACAAAGGCACTTGGGAATAGAGAGATGCAAAGCTTCAGCACTTCAAGACTAGCTTGCCATGGATCTGAGCAAGCTTTTATAGATGGGGAAGGAGGGAGTTGGGATCCCTATTATTATGGGATTGGCCCTATCAACAAGGAAAGTTCCATAGAAGGTGGCAAAACTACTTCCCTTCCATAGAACTCCCGCAGCCAAACCTCCCAACTCAAGATAGGCAATGGTTGTGAGTTTGTTTGAACTCAACTTCCGCCATCCATATTTAAAAAACAGTCCCTAAAATGGGTGGCGCGATTGTTGCTCTATGACAGAGCGCCAAGTGGCGCGACCTCTTTACAGGATTTCCCTGATTGGCGCGAGCACTGAACTGTCTACCCGCGCCAATGCAAAAAGAGTCGTTTTTCATGGATTTTATGAGATGTCTCAAGGGGAATGAAGATCTATACTCAGAGGGATGCATTGATGATGTTTTCAAGGCATGAGCTTTTCACAAAGTCACATAATGGGTCCTCCATTGTATGGGACGGAATGGTAGGGACTATGACAATTACTCTGTAACAATCATGAATCACATGAAATCACCATAACCATAATCATAAATCACATATAACCATCATAAGTCATAATCGTAAATCACATGCATAATAAAAATGAAATAAAATATTGATACTTATCCTTCGTCCTTACTTTTTCCTTTGTTTTTCCTTACCACATCGATCAGTCACCATCGAACACCAAGCAGTTCCTGCTCTCATCATGTTAACACATATCAACACAGTGTATCATTACAGTCCCACGTGCCCACATATGGCATAAGGCTGGTAATACACAGCATCCTACCACTGATTGTTACTAATACACAACACATAACATCATCCCATGTACACACAAAAATGCATATGCCCAAACACCAAGATAACATGTGATACACATGTACAACAAATAATAATTCGCATTCCTATCTAACAAATACATACACCTGCATTCAGACATTCAACACAACACATACACCTGCATCCAGTGTATGAACATACACATGCACCCAGTGTATAATACAATGCATATACATATACCACATGCTCGCAACACAACATGTACGATGTGCACACAATACCACATGTATATGAGTAAGATATGCACAACATGTACACTGTACCACCTGTACACAACACTACTTGCACAACATGTGCACAATATCACATGTACATGACACCGCCTGCACAATGTGTACACAACGCCAAATGTATATCGCACCACCTATATAATGTGTACACAATACCACATGTACACAACACCACATGCATGACATGTACAATGTAATGAAATAAATTTCTATAAAAACAAACCTAAATAATGTAGAAATCAACAAATAAGATTAATGATTAATTAGTTAGCAATTAATGAAAAGGTATGTCCCTAAAGGACATGACCGTTAGTGAAAGGGTACTTACCTGGCTATTTATACAGGGCCCTCACTCTCATTGTAACATCACTCATTCATATATTTAATATATATACTTGTCTCTCAATGGAGATCTTTATATTCCAATTCTTCTGGATTATTTAACAAAAAGTACGAACCTTGTTTGTTCCATAAATCCTAAGAGTCTAGGAGGCACACAAATTCCTCACGGTGTAGGCAGAGAACTCCGGTAGCATTCATGCTTGTTTGGTTCTTTTGGTTGGTTATGAGTCCCACATTCATGGTTGAAATATGGCATGGGGGTGATTGGTTGAAGAGATATTTGGATCAGCCAATCTATGGTCGGGTGGAATGTGGTAGTCCCATCCCCGGTTGGTTTCTATATTCATTAATGAGAAATTCATTCCTTTGGTATTTTATGTATAATTTTACTGATTATTATGTGGAATCTATTGTTGTTGTATCTATTGTATTTATGTTGTTATTATGTTGGTTATAAGCATGTATTTTATCAATGATGATATATGGCTCTCCCCATGTTTTTACTTGTAATTGAATGCACATTGTATCAATGGTAAAATAGATTGTATTTCAACTAATGACGTAAGGGATAAATGCGTCTTAGCGATTCTCAGATAAGTATGAGATCCCTATGCTTAAATCTATTATTTACACATGCAGATTCAATGTTTGTGACATGTTTGACAAAATGCTTGTCATGGCTAGGAGGGGTCCAGATGAGTTCTTGTTGATGTGATTGTTTATGTATCATTGTCCTATTGTTTTTTTCATCCCTTAAGTTTTCATGAATTTCTCGATAGTGACTTGGGCTTTGGGCCTAAAAAGGTGGTTCAAATCTTGGAGTCGTAGGCACAAAACTGAGCATTTGATGCCCTAATTGTTGGAATGTAGTGTTATTCTTGCAGCTATAGCCTTATGGCCGTTGGCATGCAATGTTATGCCTACATCTATGGCTCAAAGAGGCCAAAAGGTCAGTGTGACCTAGGGGTAAGAGCCCTGAAAGGTTGGATTAGCTCCTAGGGGTGTCATTGATTATGTACAAGGTTTGTATGTTGTGTTTCCGTCGGTTCCACTTCCTTAAGGTCACCTAGGAGGTTGAATCTCATTATAGTAGACCCTCACCACGTGTTTACCTCGGTTGGATGATTACTTGGGTAGATGTGGGAAGAGGGTGTTACATACTCAATTTGGACTATGGTATAGATGGAAAGAGGGAGTGAAACTATGTGGCTTCACAGATGTGGATTGGGTGGGGATTCCATCAAATTTGAAGAATACACCAGGAGGAATTTTCAGTGTTGGGTCTACATCAGTTTCTTGGTACAACAAGAAGTAGAGATTTGTGGCGCTAAACTCAACAGAAGCGGAGTACATGGATGCTAGTCAAGCAACATGTGAGGCAATCTGGATGAGAAAGACTCTTATTGGGTTATTTTTCAAATGATGGATCCTACTGTGGTCTACTGTGATAATCACAGTTGCATCAAGCTCTCTGAAAATCTTGTTTTTCACGATCGATCCAAGCACATAGATATATGGTACCACCATCTATGAGATTGTGTGCAAAGGCGAATCATGTTGTTGAAGTAAATTCTGACAGAGGAACACGATGCAAACATTTTGACAAAAGCCTTATCAAGAGGTAAATTCAAATTCCATAGAGGCAGGATTGGGGTGGCAGATAATCCCTTTCTTGTTGAGAAGGAGTGTTGAAAGTGCAGCAAGAAACCCCAGTTTTTACTTTTCTTTGGTCTAGATAGATTAAAATTCGAATTTCAATTTCCGCAGAATACTTGGGGGTAGTTAACTGAGGTGACATGGCTTTTTTCACTCAGTCAACTTAGTTAATTCGAATTGGAGACACTTGAGTTCAGTTCAGTATGATTGATTCCTGGTTTGTAGCAATATATTTCAGTTAAGTTGATTTATTGTCAGTTAAACTAGTTCCAACTGTTGGAGAAACTAGTGGAAGGTCAAGTTGTGTAGTGTAAATTCAATCACACTCAATGGTCATCCAAGTAACTGATAAATCAGCCCAAAATAGTTGATGCATGCAGGGAATTCGAGTTACCCTGTTGAGATTTGATTTTAAGGGAAGTATACTATCAGTTGTAAACTAATCCAGGTTGTACAGGTGGTGCATGCAGTCAAAGGATGGGCCTATAGGAATTGCACATTACAATTGAAGAATTTCCCTAAAAAAAGGGGTTGATTTCTTAATGAACAATGCAAGGAAATAAGATCATGGAGGCTTGAAAATTTGGCTAAGTATTTGTCAGATTCAGTCAGTGAGACAAAGGATAGAATATGCAGGCGGAGGTTGAGTTCAAGCTTGAGAAAAGCATATTGTATTCATCCAGATTATTTGATTAATGAAATACATATAGTAAGGGGTTTTGAGCAGTTTCTTTCCCGTATATAAATCTCTATGCATGTGTGATGTTTCCATTTGCATGTTAATGATTTGTGTTCTCGATCGTGAATTTTCTTCTGCATATTAGTATAGTAGCTTCTAGTCTTGTGATTTAGTAAATTTCATGAGAAATTTAGAATCTACACATTAATTTCTACAATGATGTGGCTAAGTTTGTAGTAATGTGCTTGGACTGTCAACAAGTGAAAGTTGAATGCAAGCATCCAATTGGTTTGTTGCAACCTATTCTGATTCCGGAATGGAAATTGGAGTTCATTTCCATATACTTCATTACAGGATTGTCGAGGACATCGAGCCAACATGATTCCATCATGGTTATGGTTGATAGGTTGAGGAAGGTAGCTCACTTCATTGCAGTGAAGTCTACTACTTCAGCTAGTGAGGTTGCTCAGATCTTCATTAGAGAGATAGTGAGGTTGCATGGAGTTCCCAAGAATATCATATCAGGCAGAGATGCCAAGGTCACTTCCAAGTTTTTGAAGGAGTTGTTTGCAGGCTTGGGGACAAAGTTAGCATTTAGTCCAACTTATCATCCGCAGAAAAATGGAAAAACATAGAGGGTTAACAAGATTATTGAGGACATCTTGAGGATGTATGTCATCCTTCAAGAGAGGAAGTGGGAGGAGTATCTTCCATTGGTGGATTTTGCTTATAATAATGGGTATAAATAATCCTTGAAGATGAGTCCATGTGATGTTATCTATGGGAGGCATTGTAATACTCCTATAAGCTAGAGTGATCTAATGAACAGGGTATTGATTGGACCAGATATATTGGTTGATATGGAGCAAGAGATGGAGGTTATTAGAAGGAATTTAAAGGAAACACAATATAGGAAGAAGAGTTATGTGAAACAACATAGAGCATTCAAGGAGTTTAAATCTGGGGAGCATGTGTACTTGTGCATCAAGCCCAAGTTCGAGTTATGTTATAAAGCACCAATAAGTGGTACGTTTGTCATTTTTTCAGTAGTTATCATTGTAAATATTGCATTGAGTTGTGTTTATAAAGCTCCAATAAGAAATATGTTTTGTTGGTCATAAGTGTCATAGAACACCGAGGGCGGTGTTCCCCCAAGGGAGAGGGGTTTGTAAAAACCTCGGGTTGATTTTCCATGTAAATAGATTAGACCAAGGTCATGGGACACGTATTCCAATCTGAATGGAGGGGAAAAAGATTATGGTGAGGTCATGGTGAGGTGGTCTTAGGAAAATTCCCAAGGATCGAGGGTGGAGATGGGAATTCTCCTAGAACTCTTGACAGATGGAAATAGACATGAAAATTCCTTTGGGTATGGTGAAGAAAGTCGGAGGCATCCAAGCTTGTTTGGTTTTGGTTATTTATGGACTCGGCCGAACTCATAGTTCGGCCGAAATTTTGATGCCGGTTTTCCAATTCCCAGCAAAAATTCTATTTGCCCACGTCGTCAGTGTGCCGTCAATCTAAACGAAATCACGAGTTCGGCCGAACTTTATAAAAAAGTTTGTCCGAACTATTGTTGAAAAAAAAAATCGGCCCCTGATTCTCACAAAAGTGTAACCCAACTTCACGTTTCCGCCCACTAGTTAAATTGAAATCACTGTGGTTGAGGGTTGAGGTGGTTTAGCCTTTAAAAGGCCTGGTTGTTTTTTTTTCATTCCATGTGATCTCACATTCATGCTTGGAATATGTCACATGGATGATGGCTAAAAGAGAGATTTGGTTCAACCCAATCTATGGTCGGGTGGTACGTGGAAGTCCCTGACTTTATTAGTACTATGCATATGTTAATATATATTATTTCCTTACTGATGATCAATGAGCATAAGTGTTTATTTACTATTGATTATATGACTGGTTTGTCATGGCTTCGTTCTGGTTAAATGTTGGTTACATGCATGATATATTTCTTATTATATGATGTACTCTTGATCTAGATCTAATTCATGGTTTGATGGCTCATGGTTGATTTATATGAATGCATGTGCTAATATGTGTTTTAGTGCAGCTAGTATGAGAGGGAAGCAATCCTTCTTAATGAATATCTTATGAACTAATGAAAACAATGAACAAACTATGCATTCATGACCTATAGGTACCTTTGTTCTCCCACTCCCATTGCTTACATAGATGGTACCTGATTTCGATGTATCAAATGCACATGTGTCCAAAGAACCACTTGAACAACCTCACAAGTTGGGCCTTTAAAAAATCGAGACCATCAATTCTGAGACTTTATTCAATTTGGTTGTTAATTCCTCCCTCTCTCTATCCATACACACATCTAGCAAGAATTTTGAGACAACTCAAGTTAGGCGTCTCAATTACACAATTAATAGTTGCAAAGGAGAATGTACACCGAGAGAGGAGAGAATGTAAGGCCTGACTGCAAGCTTCTTGATGGTAACAACTCAGGGAGAGTGTAATATAATGATAAGCAAGCATTTCTCAGTCATGCTGACGGTAACAACTCAGGGAGAGTGTAATATTAGAGATAAATTGGAAAATACAACTAACTTTTGTGAGCTGAGTATAGAGAGTCAAATTTCTCCGAGGTGCATTGATTCCATGGAGAATATTAGTTCTTCTTCCCAACACTTTATGCAGGTATATGTGAATACTTTTCTAGACAAGATTATTGAAGCCATGGCTGGCCTTCTAAGTGCTTTCAATCAATAAATCGAGGCAGAGGTAGAGGCAGATAAATCCTTTTAGGCACTAATCAATGCCAAGCTGGAGTTGATGCAAATGAAAATGGACTACTTCCAAAAATAATTTTGAACTTCACTTGCAGTAATGAATTGCAAAGTGGTTGAATTGGAGGAATCCTATGCGATAGTAGTTGACATGGCGACAAAAGATGCCAAAGCCAACGAAAGATCCGTGCAGAAAATAGGCATGTAGGTTCATGGCCCTAGCAACAACTTTGACTAATGGAATATTTGGGAAAGAATAGGGAACAACATATTAGTAATTGGTTACCTAAATATTTTGCTTAGTTTTATCTGATGCTATGTAAATTTTGTTTGTTTCAAGGAGTATTCTATAGAGAATACAATAGGCATCTCTTTATTATAGTAGGTAAAAAATGCAACAAGAACCAGTTTTATTTGTTTTAAACTTTTGAAGGTAGAATTGTTATGGATTTGGATGAAGTATGTAAGGGTTTTGGCTTGAAAACTAGATTATTTTTTTATAGAAAATTCCTAACTGTCTCTTTGAAAAAAAATTGATAAGTAATTTTAATGTTAATTTTCATTTGCATGGAAAATAATTTTCTACACTTCTATGACAAGTTA
Organism: Pinus albicaulis; assembly: GCA_034641835.2. NCBI lineage: Eukaryota > Viridiplantae > Streptophyta > Pinopsida > Pinales > Pinaceae > Pinus > Pinus albicaulis. The sequence continues at coordinate 540,472,427 of CM076584.1, read as the reverse complement.
AAAGGCTCTTGGCAGGTAATGGAAGCTTCAGTTTTGATCCTTAGTTGGGGTGGACAAGATAATGTCCGATAGTTAAGCACAAGATAAAGGAACCTAAATAACTGAGATCATTGTTTAACCAAGAGAAACCAGATTACCAATAAAATATCCTCTCATATTGCCAGCAAACTACAAGAAAAGGAGAATCGATGATATGGAATATTTTATCCTACATTCACATCGAGTCTAGGTTTTTCTTATCATTTATTTGTGTCTTTCTTTGTTTTTTTTTGCTTTAGGAAGTGTCCTTTTGCTCTCTACTTTTATATCCATATTTACGATGTCTCAGTGAGGGTTTATGAATCACTCTAATTTTGTGTATTTTTAATGTTAAGGGATTCCTTTTGTGTCTATGTCGACCAAGTGTTCCTTTTTCGATTAGTAGCCAAGCTCACCAGAACTAATACGAACATTTTCAAGCAACTCAAAAGCATGTAGTTGAGAAACCTGTAGCTGTAAAATTAAATGGGCTACTCTATCATTGTTTCACAATTGTTAGAAAATCGGAAAGGTAGAAAGAATTTATCTAGTTGAAAATTACTTGTGATATATTTGAGTTCTTATTATATTTTCGTATGTTCTTATTTTATCTTATCTCATCAAGAAATTACCAAAGCCAAAACATGAAGATCAAGAACACCAAATGTAGGCACTCAACTAGAGTTAAAACCCCTATATAGGGGAAAACCCATTCAAGAACTCTTCCTTCAGTAATTCAAATTAGATAGACAAGGCCCTAGACCAATAGACCTTCCTCTTCCACCAAATAATCCCTTAAAATATTCTTCCAGCCTTCAAAGATCAACTTCAATGATATTTCATCAACCCTACTTCAGTACAACATTAATATTGCATCAAGGACAAATTTTTGACTGTGCAACAACAAAATTTCAACCCAGCTTCAAGACTGCAATTTCGACCCTCCAGAAGCTTCAGTTTCTTCGCACGTGTGAGACAAGAGAGAGAAAATTTTGACTTCCTTAGAAAAATAACGACCTCCTTCTTCTTCGCTATCCCTTTCCTTCTTCCTTATTGAATTTCACACTTTTTACTACTTCCATCTACTACAATTCAAACTTGTTGAGTGATTCCTCTAAATGAAGCTGAGTTGCTCCAATATATAGTGAGTTTGTGAGGCTGAATTCCCTTGTTGAGGTCGACTTTTGTGGGGGAGGCCTAAATGACTTATTAAAATAATTTTCTTTCTTGACAAATAAATCCCAAGAAGGGTTATTTACATTATGACATGGACAAGGACACTTGTCATAAACCCTAGAAGCCTACAATGGAGGCTTTGACTTATAAATAATTGACCCAAACATGAAACCCATGCTTTAATAAGTCAATTTATTCAATAAGTCAATTTCTTTTTCTTTCTTTTGATAAATACATTTCATTATGACTCAAGTATAATTATGAAGACCAACACTAGTTACATTCTTCAAGATTCCCTCTTAACTAGGGAGATATTCATAATTACCACTCTAGGTACCATCAGGCTTAGTTTCTAACCATCAAGCTAGGCTACATGACCAACGCCACCCTCCCTCTTTGGGATATAGACATCAAAAACATATAGGCTGGCCAGATGTCCTCCCAAGAATTTTCCATTAGATGCTTCATCTCTCCCTAATCAACTAAAAAAGATATATCCATTCGTCCAAGCATGCTTCCAAAGTGTTCATCCTTCTTATGCAAAGATTTACCTGTACAAACACAACCCAAATCAATAATAAACTTTCAAATGCACATACAAGTAAACAAAAACCTTCGGGGTCCTCATTCATCCATATGTTTCTTATATCATGTAGGAAGCTTTCTTCTTTCACTCCTTCAGCAACCCAAAATATAACCTTATTACTTGTCTCAAGTATTTTGTTAAAAACTTCATGAATCACGAACATTCATTTGTATTTCTTTCATTCATTATTTGAATTCATTCTTTATTCAAGGTATTCATCATGACAATCATAATATGCCCTCCCTCTCAACTAGGGAGATATAACCTTCCTTCTATCCAGGTTCCCTCTTAAATTGGGAAGATCAACCACTTCCTTCTTCTGTAAAATTGGAAAGCCTTTCATGGCTCCATTTATTCTGACAGCATCAAGGTCATCTTGATCATCATAACTTCCTTCATCATGTTTACCAATATTATCAAGTCATCTTTACTTACATACATCTTCAACATCTTGAATATTATGTACCTGCAAAACTTTAATAGCAAGTACAACCAAGAACAAACATACAGAAGCATGAGGTTAACTATATCAAAATTATGTTACTATAATGGAAGCATAAAAACATTCAACCTTTATACATCAAATACCTAAACCTTGTTAGGTTCATAATCAACAAGAGTTACATACTCAACTTCATGCTAAGGTTTTGTCACAAACCCTAGACTACATCATCAAAACTTAAAGCAACTCAATCAAGATATTAGTCTCATTATATCTAGGGTTTCAATATTACTTCCAGTCTCTATTTTAATTTATTGCAAAGCCTAGATTCCATTTTCAAGATACAAGACCTTAGATGTTAGCAATTCAATTAAACATAATTCTACAATGCATCTAGGGAATCAAAAATTTCAAAATTTATTTGTTAGACTCTACTAGGGTTTGTTTCAAACCCTAGATTTTATCATATCGAAAACAATATCATCATATCCTAGAATATAAATTACTAGGGATTTATTACAAACTATAGAATTCACAAATTAACACATAAGTATTAGCAATTAGGTTAACATACTCGCATATAAATATCTAGGATTATCATTTCACATCAATATCTTCTAGGAAAACCCAAGATACCAATATCAATACATCGAAGTTAGATATATAACAATTTTAATCAAGCTAGGGCTTCGATCATACAAATGAGTATACTCCTAAGGTTTCATTCCTAAGATCTCATTTCAGCCAATATAAAGGTCTTTCTTATAAGCCCTAGATCACCAAACCCTTAAATATCTAGGGTTTCGATACATAATTTAGACATTAACAACAAACCCTAAGGACTAGGGTTTCTATCAGAAAAATACTGATTCATAAACATCAAAAGAATAGGAATTTTATATTTCATCAACAACCCTAAGTAGACTATGGTTTTAGCATCGACACACCCTTAGATTAGGGTTTTACAATGAACCTTAAGAGTTAGGGTTCCAAAAGAATGATCAAATGATTATATAATGAGGGTAGATTCAATCTAATGATTAATCACCCTAACAAGAATATTTGTGATTCACAACCCTATACATAACAATGTCAGTAATGTAAAGTAAAAATTAAAGAAGAATAATGATACCTTTTATATGAAGAAAAAAGTATAACAAGGCTTGTAGTCTAAGACATACCTTAACTTGTTTCTTTAACAAACCTTGTAGGAAATAAATTACGAAGGACTTCCTTTGAAATAGAATTTCTTTCATGATTTCAGTTTGTCCTTTGAAGTCTCCTTCATAATATTTAAAAATTCTCTTTCCTAACCAAGGAAAATATAAAGAGAAAGGTTATTAGCATATAATACAAACAAGTCTTGATGTGAGGAGGAAACCAAACATGAAAAGATAAAACAAATAACAATATACTTGTTTTTTTTGTAAAATGGTGGATGCTCCCTCTTAGTCCAATCTTGAGGGATACCTATAGGTTAAAAATAAAAGGTGTTCTAACAAGACATGAAAATAAAACTTTAAATAAAAACATTGCAAAATTTAAAGTAGAAGGATATGCCAGGGATATTATCCCTACTAGTCTCTAGCAAATAAGTCTTTGACTTCAAATTATTCTATCTTATTCTTCTTTGGTGGACCTTGATCAAAAATATTCACATGTTCTCTTTATCTCTTCTTATTCCTTGGATCTTCGAGACAATGACTCTTGTAGTGACCCATCTTATGACAGTTGTAGCACTCACCCTTAGATAGATCAAATTTTTTCTTTGGTCCTTTGAACTTCTTAAAGGTTCCCTTCTTCTTGTGACGACCAAAATAGTAATTTGAGGTGTTCTCTTATTCATCCTCCTTGTTGTTGTTTACTAATGATACTCTAGCTTCTTCTTGACTCCATGTATTCCACATTTTTTCGAATTTTGGAGTATCCTTTCAACTGTTGATTCCTGATGCAAAAGCACTCCAATGTTTTGGTAGTCCTAGAAGAGCAGTAATCACGATCTCTTTTTCTGGTACAATTTCGTCTACTTATTGGAGTTCATCTCTAATTATAGATATCATTATAAAGTACGATGCCATAGTATCATCTTTTCACATCTAAATAGTTCTTAATTCATTCTTGAGGCTTGTTATTTGACCAATGTTCTTTATGGTGAATAGTTTAGAGAGAGCCTCGTACATTTCTTGAGCGAAATCTATGTTGGATATGTATGGGATGAGGTTGTCATTTTCTCCATCCACTATTAAGTTCATGGAAATAATTTTGATTTCTTTGAATTTTTCTTTCTCTGCTTCATTTGTAGGCTTCTTGACTTTTCCTTGAACTAGATCCAAAAATTTGTTGTTCTCGAGGATAAGATCTATCCTCTTTTCTGATGCCCTGTAGTTGGAGGCTCCTTCTAATTTTTTTTCTCCCTTCATTGAGTTAGACATAGTTCTTGTAGATAGTAGGATTATCTCCTTATATGATCCCTTTTTAATAACCTTCCTTCAATCTCTTTTTCTTCAATAGATCTTCAGGCTTCCTTTTTCTTCCTTCTTCACCTCAGATCAAATACCATGTTAGAAAATCGGAAAGGCAACAAGATTTTATCTAGTTGATAATTGTTTGTGACATATTTTAGTTCCTATTATCTTTTCTTATGTTCTTCTTTTATCTTAGTTCATCAAGAAATTACCAAATCCAAACACGAAGAACAAGGACACCAGATGTAGGCACTCAATGAGGGTTAAAACCCCTATATAGGGGAAAACCCAGTCAAGAACTCTTCGTTTATTAATTCAAATTAAATATACCATGACCCTAGACCAACAAAGATTCCTCCTCCACCAAATCAACCCTTAAATTGTTCTTCCAACCTTTAGAGATCAACTGCAATGATACCGCATCAACCCTGCTTCAATACTGCATTAATACTGCATCAAGGAAAATTTTTTGACCCTACTGCATCATAATTTCGGTCGAGCTTCAAGACTGCAATTTCGACCTCTAACAGCTTCAATTTCTTCACACGTGTGAGATAAGAGAGAGATAATTTAGACTTCCTTAGAAAAATAACAACCTCTTTCTTCTTCGCTAGCCCTTGCCTTCTTCCTTCTTGAATTTCACACTTTTTACTACTTCTGGCTACTGCAATTCGAACTTGTTGAGTGATTCCTCCAAATGAAGTCGATTTTCTCCAATATATAGTGCATTTGTGAGGTTGACTTACCTTGTTGAGGCCGAATTCTCCTTCCTTGAGGCCAATTTGGTGGAGGAGGCCTGAATGAATTATTAAAATAAATTTTTTTCTTGAAAAATAAATCCCAAGAAGGGTTCCTTACATTATGACATGGACAAGGACACTTGAAATAAACCCTAGAAGTCTATAATGGAAGATTTTACCTATAAATAATTGACTCAATCATGAAACCCATGCTTTAATAAGTCAATTTCTTCAATAATAAAAATGATTTTTCTTTCTTTTGATAAATACATTTCATTATGACTAAAGTATGATCAAGAAGAACGACACTAGTTACATTCTTCAACAAAAAATTCCCCTTCTTTTCACCCATATATATAGTTTTTCTTTGCAATGACTACATACTGCTATTTCTTTGAAGCATTTAATAGATTCAACTACTAAGGATTGTGATAAGGCATCTCTTATTTGTGACTCCAACAAATGTTGATGTTCATGATAATAAACCTATTTTTTTAAGGAACGACTATTTTATATTAAGTCAACTTGTTTGCAAGCCAAAATATTTACATTCAGATTAAGATCTTCATCTATAGAGTTCCAAAACTTCAAAACAAGACACCCTTTCCTACCTTGCCATATACCAGCTATGACTCTTACTGAACTCATTTTATAGAGTCTCTGGAACATTCCTAGATGCATGATGTACGTACAAAAAATAAATTAAAACACTTAGATGGAGCTAACCATGGTCATTCTTTCTTGCTTCAGAACTACTAGCATGTTCATTCTAGAAAATTCCTACTTGAGAGGGAGAAGCATAAGTCATAATTCGCACCACAAGTCCCACATTCTCCTATAGAGCCATCATTTCACTTAGCGGATTGTCCACTACTCCAAAGATTTCTTTGAGAATTCCAATAGTTGTTGTTTAAATAGACAACTTAATACTATCTAGCTTAACACTCAAACTGGTCATCATGACTTACAACCATTCTACCTTTTCCTGTAACAACTCGAGCTCTTGAATCACCAAGGAAAAATTATCTCTTGCCTTAGTGACCACCAATTCACCTTTCTTGGAGATGAGAGAAGAAAGAAAGGCCATGATCATGGTCAATTGTGATGACAACCGAGTCTCATCAATTGCCTCCAGACTAGTTGGACGCTCCATTGATTTACAAATAACCTATGAAGTATTACAATACATTGATGAGTAGTTCATCGTGACGAGTCTCCATTTATAATCGCTTATTTCATCCTCTCTCCATCCATAGGGTTCTTGAAAGCATTCAATTTCTTAGTCCTGTCTATGCAATCACCAAATGAGATAAGCCATAGATGATAGTCTCTTCCAATGCAGAATCTGTGCACATTTAATGACCCTCGAACTAGTGTATTAAAATCATGCTCATCCGTAACCTTGCCTGATAAAACATTAGAGATCAGCCACCACATATTCAATAGCATGGTATGTTTCACCTTGGAAATCCATTTTTCATTTCCACTGGTTCCTCTCACCTTAGATTAAGGCCGCCAAAATCTTGGCATCATGATTCTTTATTTAATGTGACCATTAAATGGCCTAATGCACTTGACTTCAAAATTAACTAAACTCCCTATTCGAGGGATTCAAAGTATGAAAAATTAAGATTTATTAAGGACTATAATCATGGTATGTATTTTAATGTTGGAGCTCCTTTATCGTGAAAGATAAAACCTTTTTCTAGGTTGGCTCTTTGATTTGACAAAGAGTCTGCCTCCTGATTATATTGTCCCTTGATATGATAAAATTCCACACTTTCAAATTTATATATTTTCAAGCTAATTTTGAATATCAATTGGGAGATATCATGTTATGGTTTCTCTTTAATTTTGTGAATTTGTTGGATGAAAATCATGGAATCACCAAAGACCACCAAATGTCAATTTTCCTTGTTATTTTTGTCTCCAAACCTTTCCATAATGCTAACAATTATACCTAATTATTAGTTGAACTTCATAAGCCCCAGGAAAATTGAGTGTCTATTTCTTCAATGGGGCAAAGGATGAACCCTCCCGCTCTTGCCTCTCCAAATAATAATAAACCTAATTGATCATTTGTAGATTTTCATTATATATGCAACAATGGTTTTTTTATTAAAATAAAATATGGAAGTGTCTCTTTTGAGGTGGGAATGAGACCAAATTGTTGTTCATTCCACATGTTTATTGTCCCTTTCAACCAACCATAATATTGAATCCCCACATTTGTGATAATTTTCTATGAAAACCACTGTACACCATAGCTTGTTATCCTTGTAAAAAAATGAATAGCTGACTTGTTCCTCTAGGAAACAAATCATGGATGCAAAATAACAATAAATATCACACAAATAATGCATAATACATATAATATCACAAGCTTATGATGTAAAATACTTATAATATCGCTACCTTATTACAATATCTTATACCAACATTGAAAAGCAAAGTAAAATATAGAAAAGGGTGAAAAATAAAAAAAAATAAAAAAAACGAAGAGTAAAATACAGATACGAAAAAGCAAAGAAATATAAATCATAACAACTTAATGGAGTGAAAGCAAGTTATAGTGAAATGAAAAAGACAATGATAAATGAGAAAAATATATTAATGAATTCAAATGAAATGAAAAATATTTTAGATTGTGAATCTCTTTCAAGGATGTTGTCACCTTCAAACAATCATAATTCAAAATTTGTTTATGGTTAGAGCATGCATATCACCAAAGATGAAAATTTCCACATAGAGGATATTTGTGTTTTAACCTGATGTTTCATGTGGAGATATAGAATTTTTACAACTTTATAACATATTTTGAAATAAATTTGCACCGACACATCGGAAAGTATGGTTAGGAATCATGAAATAAAGGAAGGATAGGAACACTAGAAAATTTAAATTAAACAAAGTGGAGGAAAAACAAGAAAATTAATAAATTAATAAATTAAACACATAAATAATTGTTATGTCACTTAGAATATATTTTGTATTAAAAAATATCTGAGCTAAATGTTCAAAGTGATTACATCATACAGAGATATGATAATATAGTCCATGAGCTTGGTCCGAACAAACAAATGCTCTTTTATCCACCTTTTCTTATTTACCTATTTCCCTTAAACAAAATAAAGCAGTTTCAAGATTATTCCACTTGTAAATATGCCAAAACTGGTCTAACAAAAAACAAAATTTACTCGACATATTGATTCAAATTCTTTAGTCTTTTGAAGAGATCTCCTCTTTGTTAATCTTGGTTATGACCAAATCCCCATCAATGTTCAAGCATGATTAGAAGACATTCCTATTAAATTAATGAAACTTGGAGCTTTCTCGAAGTTAGAATTTTGTTATTTGTAGTCTTTCCTACCTCTTGTCAAAGGGGGGGAGGGACCTTATTTTTTATTTAACACTTTTGAAAAGGATGGAGAGGAGGAAGCATTACCTTCTTCAATCTTCTTTGCAAGTGCAAAATCACCTTCCACCTTTCTCTCGTTTTTCCAAAATTTGCTTCTTTTTCTCCCCCGCTTCCTTGTCTTGAGTTTGTTTAGGGATTATTTGAAATATATTTTCCAATGACAATGGAGAACCTTAATTATATATCCTTCTTTGCATATGCACTTATAACATATTTATTCATGTGGTGGCCTACTTTATTATGTGTTTTTCATGGATTTCCTTTTCACCCTCTGAGTTTTTGGCTGTAATTCCAAAAAGTAAAGGTTCCTAATGATTCTTAGTGTTTCTAGGTGAATGAAAAACCTCTTTTCTCAGACCCTCAACATCTCTTTCCACCTCAATTTCTGACTTATCAGCTAGTTAAACAAAAAGTTATTGTGGATTGGTTCCTGCTTTCAAAGACATGAAATTATTCTATTCTTCAAATATTTGTTCCTCCTCTATGACTTGGAATGCAAGATCCTCTCCTAGATCCATGGGTCCTTCTGATTCCATTTGATCTACGTATTCTTGCCACCTATGAAAATTTATTTTTATACTACCTAAGTTGTATCTCCTTCATCAATATCACCCTCCAGAGAGGAAATGGGTTCAATGATCTAGAATCTTTATCGAAGTATGCTTATATTGCATGTTGGATTACATCCACTGGATTATTGCATGAGGAGGCGTGAGGATCTTGAGACTCGAGGGCCTAACCTTTTTGAGACACATGTTGATTCATGCCCTTTCTCTTCCTCTGAGTCTTCCATTGTCCTTTGTCTTCTTAGTAATATGTATTTTCTCTGTTTTTTGGGAAATTTCTTGCAAAGTGACCATAATCATGACAATGCCTACACTTGAATGGGATTTGATCATAATCTATAGTGGATAAATGACTAGTTATCTAGAGAGAGTTAGATTGATATAAGAATACCATTATCTAAATCAAGTTCGACCCAAATATTAGCACATGCATACATTGAATCTTTAACCGTCTCCCTGTCTATATATTTCCCCAATGCATTTCCAACATTTCTTAGGGTATATTCATCCCAACAATGAAGAGGGAGATGGGGTAATTTGATCCAAACTGGAACAACATATGGGCATCGGTCTTTGGGTTAAAATATGATGTTCATATGTCCAAACACAACCCTTGAGTTTCCATAAAATACAATCCATTTCAGAAGATCAAATCTCTATATTCTTTGTGTTCAAAAAAGAAAGCGAAGAATCCTTTCCCACATAAAGCACATTCAATTTATCCCTTAACTAAGGGCTTCAAGTTCCTATCCACCCATTTCTTGAGGGAATTAGGGGATGTCCAGATTCTCATAAATTTCCCTACCAAGCCCCTTTCAACGATAATCAAAGTTGTAGCTCTAGATCTACTGGGGTTTATGTCAACCTTCAAAATAACTTTCAATCTCTTCAAAAATTTATCATTCCTGATTTTAACAATTTTTAATCCATTCTAAACCAATGCATTGAAGGAAATTGTTGCAGGAGAATATGTGGAGCACGATTGAGAAGATGTAGAAGAGGAGGGTGTGGGGACAATATCCCCTTGCCATGGCAGCCACTGCTCAAAACCATAAAAATAATTGATTGTGAATCTTACCCCTACAACCACAACTACACATTCGGTGATGACATACGATCATACCTAGATCTTAGTTGTAATAGGCTTGCTATGAGCTTAGCATAACATCAGGGTTCAGGTGACTAGGGAAACCCTAATTTCCATAGAGCAGGATTCACAGAGCTCCATCTAAAATGGCGGACCCTGGTATTTTGAAGAATGTAAAGTCTAGCTCGAATGATGGTAGGAGATGAGAATGATTACAACGCCATTCCCTAACTAGGGAAAATTTTCAAGGATGGAAATTCATCTTAAAGTTGAAATCAATATTAATATTTAACAAAAGGGTGCAATGTTCTTTTAAAATCACATTTTTGAATTTTTCCCAATTTACAGTTTGTGATATTAACTATATCAATAATTGTATTGTAGTTTGGAGGGATTATTGATTGGCATAACAAAACAATGTGTGAACAGTAAGTACAAGATAAGGGAAATAACCTCTTACTAATAATTAGATATATTTTAAATTATTAAACTAACTCGAACTATATGAAACATATTTATATTATTACACTTTAATAGAAAAAACATATAAATATAAATTTATAATTTTATAATTTAATTTTAATATAGATATATTAACCAACATAGATCCATCTTAACTCCAGATTTATGAAGTGCCGAGAGGGATGAAATATCTTGAGGTGTAAACCTTTCCTCAAGTTTTGCACCCAAAAAAGAGGTTTGCACCTTGAAATATTTGATCCTTCTCGATGCTTTATAGATCTGGGCTTAAGATGGATCTAGGATGGTTTACAGACATTACAACATCTCCCTCATATTGCGTTGTAGAGTGCCTCTTCGTGCAATTAAATTTTTTTTTTTTCCTGAAAATTTACATTACCAAATGTTCTATATTAAAAGCATTGAGCCACTTTTTCCATAGCTTTTTAACATGATCTAGTATCTCACTCCATCATGAACAATTCCAATTAATTAAACTATTAAATAATCTCACATACACAACATTTGTGGGATTAATATGGAGGCATTTCCTACATTAAAAAAAAAATCCAATCTAATCACCGACACTAGGTTGTCAGTATTTTGATGTAGTAGTATCATTCTTCATTCCAATACTAATATTGTTGGTGGTTTGATCCCTCAACTCAATATTGATATGGTTAATGGTTTGAATATAATAACTTGCATGGGAGCTTTAGCTCATGATTCTTCACGATGTTGTAAACTCTTACTAAATAATAGATAGATTTATACTGGGAGTTTATTCCACATTAATACTCCCATTTTCCTTCTTCAAAATATGTAGTTATTTATTACATTGCAAGCTATCTTATCACTTAGTTTTTTTTTCCTCAAGGAAAAATCGTAATTTTATTCAAAGAACAAAATAACATTTTGCAGATGCTAAAAAGCATTCAATCATACGAGCCAATGAATGGTACCTTAGAAAAACTATAAAAGAGAGCTAAAAACAATAAATAAATATTACATTTGGGAACTAAATATGAAAGCACTTAGCTACCATTTTCTACCCTTCTTTTTCTCCACTTTTTGCCAACCACCATAGTTAGGAGTGACAGTTATAATAACCATCTTATTCTCTTCCACATTCATAGATACTTCTTTATCTGAATCCAAACTCTTTGGAGCATGGATCATTTTGATGCCTCCTGCCTCCTTTTCATGGGAAGTCTTCTCATTCGGATGTTGTTGAACTACAGTTTCTCTTCCTTTATTAATGGTCAAGCTTTGAGCGATCATTCATGCCTTCTAAACTCTTCCTTCCACTAATATTTCTCATGGATTATGTTCACCAATAATTGTAGAATTCTCTATATTTTCTTCCTCCTTTGCTTTGAATAGATGTTGATTTGAGAACTCCCATGCCTTTGGCCTTTGGGCCAATTTATTTTTTTCTTTTGGGCTCTTTCTTTGCCCGAGGACACATATTTTGTAAGTGTTATGTTTAAAGACAAATACAACATCTAAATGTTGTGTTTTCAAAATCTATAGGCTGAGACCGTTGAATGTTGTTATGAAGCAAGAGTATAGGATCAGGAAAACCTTTACTATGGTTTACCTCTATACAAATCCTGACAAAAATGAAAATTCCTTTGATGGCTCTATCCAAATACGACTTTATAAACTTCTCCAAAGTATTTCCAATTCCTTTTAAAACTTTATGATGCAAAAAATGGAGAGGGATATTATTTAATCTAACCCAAACCGAAATTTTGGATACCACCATGGTATTAGCATCAAAACCCAGGAACCATGGGGTCATAAAGAGGCTTGCACTGCCCCAAAACCATGGACCCAATTTTAAGGCATACTCCATATCCTTCAATGTATCAAATTTTACAATAAAAAAACCCCTGGAACATAATGAATATCACAAGTCTAGCGGAGAAAACCCATTAATGAAGATCCTATGACTTGGGCTAGAATCCAATGAATTTGCATATAACTACTCAAGAAAGAAAATTAGAGTAAATATAGTTAACCTCAAGAAGGTTTATTTTCATAGATAGTACCTGATTCATTTGTTCCACAATATAGAGGCCAAGGATATTGGTGATTGATCAAATTTATTTTACGAGTCAACCTTTCTTTTTACCATATCCTTAAATGACACAGGTCCCTCACAGTTACTAGATCCAAGACATCCTCCTCGTAAACTCATGTTTAATATGATGGAGGAGTTTCTTTCAATGCCATATTCTTGTAGCCATGTGACATCTTATATTGATTTCCCTAAAAAAAAGTGAACTTTCGAGCTTCATTGGAATTTCTAACTTTTCTTGGACCTTCTGTTTAAGACCTTGCACCATATCTCTAACCCAAACCCTTATAGGGACCGATTTCCCAATAAGGGTTTTCAAAAAAAATGAAACTCAAACTTCTTTGCCAGATCTAATTAATAGAGTGATTTAGATTTCAGATCCCCCACCTTCAGATCCTCCAACCCCATATCGATGTATCTACCTAAAGAATGATAAGAGAGATCTATAGATCTGCATAAAACACATTTGAGGTGATGCAACTACATACTTCCTTATGTAGACAAGCCAAATAATACATGAGAATTCATAAACAAACTCTTCGAATTTTTTTATGCCCTGAGTTGCAATTAAACCAACAGAGACAAACAGGTTCAGGCACTTGGAACTAGGATCCATCGTGGAAGTGAACCCTACAAGGACAACGCTTATAGGAGCCACAACTCCTCAGATTTGAAAACAAAGTATTTTTAGGCCCCATGTCATTGACTTCAATTTAACCTACTCTTGAAAAAGGAAGGAAATACATATATGGACGTACTGGATTGGTTTTTCCAGATCTTTGAAGTAATAAAACAAATATGCTTCTAAAAATAATTCGCTTAGCAAAAATTCTGGAAAATGATTAGATCTAGGCCATAAGACAACTATGCAGTCTCTTACAAACTTGAAACCCTTGGGGACACAAAGTTTGCAGAGCCTAGAAACCCTACCACAAACCTCCATTCTCACTCCCTATCCTCCTCTTATTACTTACTCACATAAGGACTTTCCACATTAATCAAATGGAGTCAACCTTAAGGGAGTAGTGCTTCTTACTAACATAATGGTTGATTGGAGAAAGCTTTCTTACTCAATCTTCCCCTCCTCCTCTATGTTGCATGGGTGAATTTATATGAAACAACAATAATATATTTATATCTCGTAATAACTTTTATGAATCTAAAATCTCCTCTCCTCTTATGTATTATCTAAAGTTCATGTGAGAGTGCATATAAATCCCAACATATCATCATCATTATCTTAATTAAACCAACGTAGATCCATCTTAACTCTGGATCTATCAAGCATCAAGAGGGATCAAATCCCTCAAGGTGTACACCTCTTTTTTGAGTGAAAAACTTAAAGGAAAGTTTGCACATCGAAAGATTTAATCCCTCTCGATGCGTGATAGATCCAGAGTTAAGATATATATATATATATATATATATATATATATATATATATATATATATATATATATATATATATATATATATATATATATATATTAAACTAATTTAATTTTCATTTAATTTTAAATTAATTTATTTTTATTTTTATGTAATTTGACCAAGTCAAAATATTTAGTTAACATGACATAACATGACATTACAACATCTCTTTCATACTAGACTAAAAAATTCTTAGTAATATTTCTTGTTAATATAATTAGTAATATCTCTTATTAAAATAATTAATATAACAAGACATTACAACCTCTTTTCCATACTATACTAGAAAACACTTTTCAATACCCTAACAATAATCTCTTTTTAATATAATTGCTAATTAATTATAAATATGTCTTTTTCTACCATCCTAGATCCTCAAATAATTAAGCTATGAAATGAAATGAAATTTTAACGTCCACGAGACTAAAAATAGTCTATGGGACTATGAGTTCCATGTTTTTCAACTTTTGCATTTCGGTCCTTTTCTTATTCAAATTGATGATGAGCTGGCCCAACCTTCCAACAATCCCATCGCTAAAAAGACAATGCCAAGAAACCGATGCTAACATATTCCCATAACTTTCTCTGATGTCTTTGAACGCTTCACATTCCAAAATGAAATGTTTTTTTTTATTCCACTAACCAGACGTGCAAAATGTACACACTCGTTCTTCCCAAGCTTCTTTTCTTCCCAAGCTTCTTTAGGCCTTTTCCATTGTCCTATTTCATGCCGAAGATGATGTGAGTTGGTTCTTAATTGAGAAATAAGAACCTTTTCCCTCCACGGAATGTTAGTTCCAATGTACTCCTTTTGTTGGAGATCATAGGTAGGGTTGAATTCTTCAATGTAGTACTTCTTCTTTCTACTCAACTCTTTTCCCATTCCTGTTTAGGAAATTTCTTCATAATTTTTTTTTAGCTCCTTATTATATGAAATATATATACTTTCTTCCTTTATCCGTAAAACAATTACTTAAATTATAAAATAAATATAAGGTTCTTCCTATCCATATAGGACTACACAAATCATACAAAACCCGTTCTCTATCAACCCATTCTCGAGGAGGAAACAACTTTTTGGGTTGGGTAATTTTTCCATGGTATCCCATTATATTTGGCACGGTTACATAGGTCGAAAATGGGGCATTTTAGTACAGCATCTTCTAGCGTCGTTTTTGCGTTCAAAATGAAAACCACCAAGGAAATTGTACATGGCAGCGTAAAGACTCCTGTAGCACACGAGAGATTTCATAAGAGAGTAAGCCATCAATCTCAAGTTTCTTCTGGATTTTAATGTTTTACCCCCAAATTCCTAAGGACTTTCTTTAAACTATAAATTGCAATACAAAAAGTTGTAATGATGCCCATACAATATCTTGAGTCTGTACTTTTTTGAACCAGCTCTCAAAGGGTCGAGGATAATGTGACCTGTGAATCAACGCCTGCTTCCTGTCGCTGCTATTATGGTGTTGGGCCTTATCTTATTATGATAGTCAAGTACGCTGCGGGGTTTGCTTCGCAGGGTTTTGGCCTTCTCAGGGTTTTAGCAGTGCTAGGGTTTATCTGTTCATCATTATGTGTATGCAGAGAACCATAAACAATATCCAGAGCGACACCTCGTTGCATCTGATTTTATGTATCTTTCATTCTGTTACGTGGAACTGTATGATCTTTATTATAAATTCTGGTGCTAATGGTTGACTACCACAGTTTCAAAGGTGTTGCCCTATGGTATATGATCTATATCAGTATATTATTAATTCAATGTAACTATCTAAAGTTAATTACTCTGTTTATATTTATTTTTTGGATTGCGTGTTCTCAATGCAAGCTGGGTATTTTAATGTTGTCGTCAACCTTGTTTTGATCACATAAATTGAAAATTTGTACATCCTATTAGGTTATTTGTAAATTTTGTTCATTAGTCTCCAAGGGAGGTTCACATATACTAGTTCAGAGTTCACTGATAATCACATTCTTTAGTTAATTCAGACCTTTCATAGGTGGTCTTGGGATTTTGATTAGACTTTAGGAAACGAGGAAGCCCAGTAAAGGATATTTTGTAGCTGATATGAGGCAATTGATTGACGTCTGATCATTAAATTGCTCTTATTATTAACTCTCTGATAGATGTTAGCTGACAAAGGAACTGTAAAAATTTCGCAAACAAGGCAATCTACACCAAGAAATCTGCACTTTACCCATTTCAGAAATTTCATCTCATTTCAATGAGTTCACGGATTTATCGCATAGAATTTTCAGCCTTAGGGCTGAAAAATATTTAGAAATACTCTTGCAAATATCAAATCTGTCCACCACTTTTCTAGGCAAGTTCAAGTAAATAAATACCGCCAAATACTTAAAACTGAATCAATACAACACCTCATAGATCGTGATATAATTCATTATTCAGATCTGAAAATTACATTCATTAAAAACAGAAATATAACAGCACATTTCAAATCTGAAGTTTCATCTAAGGCATGTCAAATCACTTTACACTTCAGCCTTGTTGTCCCAATAAATCAGTATATCAAAACAACCATGAAACTTGCTCTAAACACATGAAACCAAATCTATGATAAGAGACTTTAAGACAACAATGGTACAACTTGCCATTATTACATCTGTTGAAAAATAAAACTTCCCATTATTACAATATGAAAATAAAGTACAATATTTCATCTTTTTCTAAGCTGGTATATCAAGTCCTTCAACTTCATCTTAAGCAATGGCTTCTCCAAAGCTTCCCAAACCCTAGCCCTGGTACATCAAGTCTTTCAACTTCATCTCAAGAAATGACTTCTCCAAAGCTCCCCAAACCCTAGATATGCCATTATAATCACTGCAAATGTTAGCCATCAACAACAAGGGCTAGCAAGGCATCCCATCAACCTATATTAGTGTAGCACATGCTTTTCACAAACACCAATAATAGTGCAGCACATGCTTTTCATAAATTTCATTCTTGTTATAAGAGTAAATACTTGTTCTTCGAGATCTAATCACATTTCAAAACACAATATAGGTTATAATAAAGACATTCATCTCCCTTTACATATGATGAGGTGAAGAAAGGCAATAATAATGGATCAAGTCCACAAGTAAACCTAGATTAAGTCAACAATGAGGAAAGCTTATAATAATGGATCAAGCCCACAAGTAAAGCCTAGATTAAGTCAACAATAAAGTCCCAAACAGAGTGCTACAATAAGCAAGAATGCAACATGGCACAATAGGGTTTGTACAACCCTCAAGTTGGAGTGCCCTCCAAGTCTAGGTTTCCACAAGTTAAGCGCTCCTCTATGCGAGATGGTGTGCCTTCCAACAATGGCTCCTCAACTCAAGTGTTTCTCCTCAACTTATATGCAAGGTGGGTCCAATGCTCCTGGGCCTTAGTTTCTAACCTCTATCATATGTTGAGTTTTTTTTAACTACATAGTTATAGACGATAGATATTGTAGCTCTTGTAACATTGCACTTGTGTGTCCAAAGTAATTTCTTGAGCCTTGTAAAACTATCCAACACGTAGTTGCACTAGGACTGCCCTTAGGGGTGGGGAAACCCATTCTTTACATTTCCCCATTCCTAGGAATTGGAAAGAAAAGTTCCAGAGCAGAAGGGAACATTACAGGAGCTTTAGAAAATTTTTCAAAACTTTGAGGTGAGAGTTAAATTGCTTTTGAGGGTGTTCCAACACTTGGAAACCTCTAGACGCTTTTGAGAGGTTGGGCAAAATGTCCTTAAGGAAATTTTTGCCCTTAGGGTTCAATTCTTGTCTAGGGTTTTCAACAAATTAGGAAAGGATTATATATCATAGCAACATTGCACATCCATCCACTCATGTAACAATAGGTATCCTTCTAGATAATGTAATAATGGTATAGAAGATATTCAACAACTATATGTTTCTTCAACAAACCAGTATAGTTTGGTCAGCACACCGCCATCTCGACACTGGTACATAGTTAATGGTGCGGTCGTTTAAATGGCAACACCGTTGACCATGAATTACTGTTAGGCGGTGCGTTGATCTAACTATCCGCCTCGGGGTGGATAGTTTCGTGAACGCACCACAAAAGAAAGTGCATTTCATGTTTTGTGGTGCGCAGAAAATTTCCATGTGCATCGAGGATGGTGCGCGATAAAAATGGATGCACCGATACCGGTGCATCATTGTTTTTTTTTCAAAAAAAATTACACACACACACACATATATCTGTGTGTGTGTGTGTAAATACATGTCTCATTTAATAAAAAAAATGTATTTAATATGTGAATCATTAAGTGACGTCAACAAAGAGAACAAAGAGAACAACAAGAACATATGGAGGACCGGTATAACGTGGTTCGCCTGTGGGAGGCACGAGGGAGGGAGAGACTTATGTACCCTCGCCCTATTACGACAACCACCGAGTTTCTCCTAAGGGAGGTAGGCCTCCTCAAGTTCTATGAGGAGGATACATCCCTGAAGGGCCATAATGGGTTATTGGGACAACTCATCTTCAAGTAGGATGCCCACTGACATGCTTTCTGGGTCGGTCCTGGCCAGTGGTACACGCCCACTAAGGAGGACATATATTTTATTACTAGACTGTCTAGGAGAGGGCAGGATTATCCCCAGTTCCTATAGGTCCACGTCTGTTATGTAGCAGGGAGTCAGTTGGTGTACTCCCAGAGATACATTAGCGACGATATACTTTCTCCTGCAGATTTTCACGTGTTCGGTGGTCAGTTACGTATTGCTTCATTTGGTGCAGAGGAGGTGAGGTGCCTCTCACTACTGTCGACGACCATTGCACACCATACCAATGACGGGAAACACATTAGTTACCTGCTTTTATTTTATGTTGATTATTTATTACAGATGACACGACTTATGAGATGGTCTGCGATTTTTTTACGGTAGTTTTGTACAACAATAGATAGATGTCGTTCTCAGGCACGTGGGAGGTTGACTTTCCCTTTTGCTTCAAAGTTATTTTATTTCTTTTTTGAGTGGTTTCCAGAGACGAGGCCTACTTTTGTTCGGCAACCTCGTAGGCCGATGTTGCACATACAGAAGGAGATGTGGGGCCAGATGATGCCCAAGAGGGTCGAGTCTCACTTTTCTGTCAGGATATCTCATGATGTGCTGGAGTTGCCATCTAGTGTTGATGATCACTCCTTCGTTCTGGTGCCATGTCCGTATGCTGGTTTGGTTTGGCGAGGGTGTGCCAACATCCTCTTCACACAGAAGGAGTCGTCGAATGTGAGAGGTAATATTAGTGTTTTCTTTAAATTAATATAGTTTCATTTTATTGTCTTAATTAATTAAATAAAATTATCAAATTTATTTTAACACGTTCTTTAACTTGTTTTATTAAATTATTTAATGAAATTGTCTAATTATTGTTGTCTACTTATATATATTTTGTAGATATCGCGTCATTCGTTGGCAATGAGATTCCACCGCCACCGAATGATCCAGGTGCAGACAGACCTAGTCCTAATCAGGCACAGATACCGACACGTGTGAGGCGTAGGCCGGATTCCCGATTTAGGATGGATTTGGGCGACCAATTCTATCGACTCCTAGTTGAGGAGGGAGTCAGGTCAGTTGCTATCAGAGAGATACAGGTTGATGATAGGCTGACACAGATCATATGGAGTGTCATACCCCGTGATATGTTGACCCTCATGAGGCATATCGTTGGAGCTACCAGAGTACTAGCGTGGGCGAGGAGGGGTAGGTGTGGTGGAGATGCAGTACGACCGAGTAGCGTATCATCTGATGATCATTATCATTAGAGGAGTGATCATCATTCTAGTACTCCACCTCCTCTTCCACCTCGCGTCGGAGATGATCAAGATGAGCAGCCTGCAGAATCCAGTCATGATCGTGAGCAGACATCGTTTGAGCAGTCTGCACCATCTCAGCAGACACGTCCTAGTCTTGAGCAGGCACCTAATCCTGAGGAGGGCGTAGGTCCATTTGAGGAGGTAGGTCCATCGACTGAGCAAGCCCATGCACCATCCACTAAGCAGGTTGGATCATCCAGGAGTCATCATGAGCAAGCAGTTCCTGATCAACAGGCACCTCCAGATCAACAGGCACATGATCATCATATATTTGAGCATGTCGAGGCTGCACCATTGACTAAGTAGGCCTCGACTAGTACTACTATTGATGTACCACCAGATATTTGACATTTATATGCAGTTATATTACAGTTGTATATTTTTGACTTTATATCTATATATATATATATATATATATATAGTCAATGTATTTTATGTTCATGTTGCAGATGTACTAAATTTACATGTTGGTGTTCATCATGATGTGTATATTGTTAGGTCATGTTAGATATGTTCATTTAATGTGTAGCTTGCAGATACATGTGTATGTGATAGCAGTTATTTGACATGAGATGTATATTTGATGTTTGTGTTGTGATGATGTTATACAATGCTTGTGTTTTGTTAGATGGTCATGATCATGATGATTAGATGATGTTAGCGAATTTGAATGTGTTTTTTAGTCAAATTTGATGTTTGTACGATGGTTATCATAATCGTGATGTTTATTTTTAATATTAAATCACGATATTTATTAAATATTATGTTGTGATTGTAATTAAAAATTTAATTTTAATTGTATGTAAAATTGTAATTGTATTTCTAATTGTAATTTTAATTGTAATTGTATGTAAAATATTTGTAAAATTTTAATTGTAATTGTAATATTTAATTTATTGTGAAATGATTGTAATTGTAATTGTAATTGTATGTAAAATTCTAAAATTGTAATTGTATGTGAAATTGTAAAATTGTAATTGTAATTGTGATTGTAATTTTAATTGTAATTGTATGTAAAATATTTATAAAATTGTAGTTGTAATTGTATGTAAAATATTTGTAAAATTTTAATTGTATTAATGTGAAATGGTTGTAATTGTAATTTTAATTGTAATTGTATTTAAAATTGTAAAATTTTAATTGTATGTAAAATTATAAAATTATATTTGTAATTGTAATTGTATGTGAAATTGTAAAATTCTAATTCTAATTGTATGTAAAATATTTGTAAAATTTTAATTGTAATTGTATGAAAAATTCTAAAATTGTAATTGTATATAAAAATTTTGTAAAATTTTAATTGTAGTTATATGTAAAATTCTAAAATTGTAATTGTAATTGTATGTAAAATTGTAATTGTAATTTTAATTTTAATTGTATGACGTAAAATATTTGTAAAACTGTAATTGTAATTTTAATGTGAAATTGTAAAATTGTAATTGTAATTGTATGTATTGTCATCATCCAATTTTATTAAAATTTGTAAATTTGTAAATTTGTAAAATTGAAAATTAATTGTCAACTTTGAACCATAACTACCGTGAGTAAAATGTATATCGTAAATATTGTTAAATTATCATAATTGTAAAATTATAAAATTGTATGAATATGAATAATTGTAAAATAATAAATCTAGAATAATATGATTTTTTGTAACATAATAAAGTTTCTAAAATAATGCAAATAAATTCATGTTCTTTGGAATTATCATTATTTTATTATGATCTTACATACCAAAAATAACAGTACACATTTTGAAGATATCATTCACAAAGAACTTTATACAGTACGCCATTGTTTTCGAGATCAACATAATTGAAAATTATCAAGTGAAATGAGTTTAACATTAACACAATGCAAATTACCAATTAATTCAAAATACATATTATAATGTTTCGAAAAAAAGAGCCTTAGTTATAAGGTAATTAAGTCCTCTTCTTTATAAAAACTCATCTTAAAAATTATAAATGATGAAATAACACATGTACCATATCACTCTCGATTCTCATGATCACCCTCATTATCTTCCAGCTCGCTTGACATGATAACACTATTGTTCTAAAAAATATGTTTTGATCTAGGGTCATCTCTCAATACGAACCACCAATCCCTATCTAACACATTTGGGTAAAAAAACACCTGGTTGCAGTGTTTGGGGAAAACATAGGGCTCTTTAGCTTCATCCCACATCTTTCTAGAGTTGATACATATCAGCCTACTATCGCGATCTTCCTTTACGTTATTCCAATAAAAGGTGTCCCACCACTTGCACCTAAAAATAACACATTGGAAAGAAGAGAAATCCACTTCAATGTTCTCTTATATCTTTCCAACGTAACCTAATGTCCCTCGTACTAGATTTTGATCACCGTGGCTAGATCGACTAGATTGATCAAACTCGACTTCCACTCCACAGTCTTGTGTCATGTGTCCATCATCAACGTTTTCTGTGCGAAAATGGTGTCCATATGCCCACATAGATGGGAACAAATGCACCTATAAAAAAGTTAAAAAATCATAGTTTTATGTGTCTTATAATAACCCAATTGTTAAATTATGAAATATAGATGTAATTACATTTCAAAGGTGCATTATTAAGTTTAAAATGTACATTACCAAGTGGGTGCACCCAATCTCTATGTTTAGCACATCCTCTTCAGCATGCAGGTAACGATCGGTTGCACCGGATTTCTCTCTGACTTGGTCAGCAACCCAACTGTTGGGGCATATTTTTGGCATATTTTCTTTTAAATGATCAGGATAAGGCACACTTCTACCATTCAACCATCTGAATTCTTTCCTGTCACTATCCCATTCCATCATCTTTTGTTCGTACAATGCGACCCACGGTTGCGTCATTTTTATTGTAAAGAACAAATTTATTGATTGCTTCAATTTTTGCATTCACTGATGAAATCAAACTGACATATAGTACATATGAGATCAAAATATACATTATATCGAAGTTCAACATGAATATTTACTTTGTGTAAATTTGAAAAATTATAATTCACTTACTCTTTATCAAGCGCCTTTTTCCATTCGTTTGGAGCAACTCCCCTTCTCTTTTGTCCTCATCTTTTCATCGTCCCAAAACACCGCACCTGGTCTATTTTCGATCTTCTTGATGTACTCACTGCCATAATAAAAAGACTCATACGATATGTACCCCTCTACCATATACCCCTCAGGTTTTTCCCTTTGTCGAACAAAACCTTTCAATTTCTTCATGTACCTCTCTAAGAAGAACGTAACGATAAGAAACCACCCCAACTAATTCAACCTCATCTAGTAGGTGGATTAGAATATGATCCTCCAAGTCCATGAAACTCGTCCACATTTCCTTCTCAAACATACAAACAATCTCAACTATCTCTTGACGCCACCGTGGAATGCTAGCCACATGAATCTCCTTTGACGTGATCCAACATACAAATGAAAATAATTTAGATATGGCACGTCCTAGTTCACACAACCACGCACAAACAAAGGATAATGACAATGGAAAGTTATAAACACATGCAATAATATACAAAATTAGTTATGTTTTATGATCCTTGCATGGGATAAAATTTATTAATATAACAAATAATAAAATCATGTTTTTGACATTATACGTACTCGTATAAGATTCAAATGGTCATGCGATTTCAACCCCAACAAATGGTCATCCATGGTGAAGCAACGTCGTAGTGAAGACCTGTATGAAGATGGCACCCTCACACCCATTATAATTTCCTTTGCCAAAGAAAGATCATATTTTTTTTTAAATCCATGGGACATCACCTTCTTTGAAATGCCATGAATTAGAGGGACCAATGCTTGCCTCTAATCCTATACTTTCTAATCATCTTGGCCAATGTTTCTTTTTAGTTTTTGAAGTAATAAGAAATTTCCTAACAACCAATGTGTCACTTTATTTTGATGATATGTGCCTCCATAAAGAAGATGAAACATTTTTAAATATATGCATGGGATCTAATAAGTGGGTAATCTTAAGATGCTCCCAATATGGGAGGTTATAAAAGATAAATTTCCTTTTCATCCCAATGGGAAATTTCTCAACATAGGTCTCCAAGAATTCTGGATCATCAAACATAGGCTCTCCATTTGAATCAAACATTTCTATGAACTCCTTATCCTTCTCTCTCTCATATGCTCTAAGCCATTCAACTGGTGTCGTTATTGGAGGCCTTTGGGTTCTCTCTTGTTTACCATTGAAAGCAGATGTTGCTCTTCTTTAAGGGTGTTCTCATGGGAGGAATACCCTGCAGCAGTCATACACTGGCTTTCGTAAGTTGTTGGACCATCTAGCTTTCAGAGAAGCTCCACAACATCTACATCCAAAATACCCTTTTGTTACAAGACCTGCGCAATTATTATATACAATATATACGCATGGCACATTAAAGAATATCATGAAGATAAGAACAATTACAACGAATTAAATAACTAATATGCGAAAGAATATTGTTACGTATATAAACAAATCAATAAACATGTAATTTACCAGAGAAAAATCTTAAGCCTGGATAATCATGTGTCATGTAAGCACATATGCCATATAACGTAAAACTCCTCTCTGCTGCGACGGGTCTTGATACATTGTATACATTTATCCCATCCCATAATTCCTTCAATTCATCTACTAATGGTTGTAAGTAGACATCCATATTCTTCACTTGTCTTCTACCAGGGACTATGAGAGCCAACATAAGATGTTCATTCTTCACGGACAACCATGGGGATCACTACTACAGGCCAAATAGAATATTTGGTGTTCTGGAGGGAATATGGGTTGAAACCATCCATGGCTATGTTGAGGCGTAGAATTCGTACTTCATCCTTGAATTTTTCGGGCCATGTATCATCTATATGCTTCATGGCTATTGAATCTGTTAGGATTCACATAACTCCCAACTCACTTCTGTGTGAGGCATTTCATCCCTGCAACATAGCTAATTCTTTACAGTGAAAGAGCCTTTGAATCCTTGGAATTATAGGCATGTGTCTCAATATCTTAAAAGGAGGACCACGTGATTTACCCTTCTTTTTTTATTTATCATACCTTTCATGCCCACATTTTGGACATATCTCTTTGTTTGCATATTCTCCTCTATATAGAATACAATCATTTGGACATGCATGATACGATATGTACTCAACACCCAACATTTTCAACAATTTCTTTGCCTCTTCGTAGCTACCGGGAAAGACATTATCACTCGGAAGAACCTTATCTTTGAATAACCTGTAGTTGGTTATCATGGACAATATTAAATGTACATTAATGTCGTTATAATTATTAACATTCATAAAATTGACCATTTGTAATGTTCATTGTGTGATTATATTTCTCAAAATACAAGGGAGGACTTGATGGTCAATTACCTCAAAAATTCCAAGAAACATGCATTTGACAAGCCAAAATTTTCTTTCAAGTTGTACAGTAACATCGTTGTCCCCAACTAGGTAGAATTTGACTGACCGCCAAGTCCAAAGAGAGGGGTGGTGGAAGCAAATTTAAGGCTTTCGAAAGCTGATCATCGTTCTGGAATGCATCTAACAACATTGTCTCCATGGAAGTCATATTCCTTAAGTAATCATCCATACCAACCTTTATTTGACTGCCTCCATTGCCAGCTTGTGAAGAACTACTATTGTTATAGTCATTCCTAATTGGTGAATCTGGACGTAGTGGGAATTGAATAGGTGGTTGATTCAACCATTCTTGTTATTATTCCTCTCTGATTTTTTCTCTTAATTCAACCTTCTCTCGATTTGACACTGTCGTGGGGTGCAATAGAAGATGGTAGGTAGGTCGCTCATCATCACTAGAATCCTAATAATTTCAAAAAATATATTTGAACATGATTAGTACAAAATCTATGATATCAATTAGTAAGCACGCTGACAATGTATGATTAATTGGTTTGACGTTGAAATAATTACATTAATATACCAAAAATTATTATTACCATCATTGTCCCAAGATTGTGGCTAGAAGATGAAATGTTACAATTGGCAGGGTGAAGTGGTTGTCCATTTTCATTTACCAAATGCGCCTTGCAGTATGCTGCTCCTGATAAGAGCTTCCGATGTTTTGGAGCTGTTTGAATATTTTATGCATCTGAACTAGATTCTGAATCTGCATGAACCTGCAAATTTGTATACATTAATTTTATTCAGCTGATTGATATGGATAAAAAAAAAAACAAATTCAATTAGATAATGAAAATATAAATAAAATCTGAAGTAAATATTAGGTCTCAAGATGGATAAGGAGAACTCTGCGATGGACTTTGAGAAATATTATGGAACGATGTGGATTTTGAAGAATTTTCCATTCGATATAATTATGATATTTTCTCCCTGCGTTTGAGAAAAATCGACAATAAATTTTGGTGTGCATACCTAAAAGTAAGTTCGGTGCCTGAAAAATGGACTTATTGTTATCGGTGCTAATGTACAGTTAACCGCACCAGTGTGTTTTAGTTACTGCGCACCAGTGCTGTGTAATAAATTGACGCACCGGTGTGGTTAGATAAAAAACGCACCAAACAGCCGCAAAAAACCAAAAAAAAAAACAAAAACAAACAAACAAACAAACCTCAACTTTATTTTTTTTAATGGGAAAAAAAAGGTAAATTGAAAAATGGGCAACAAATTATTTTCGGAAATCTAATTTCATAAAAAAAAATCTTTAAATAGTAAAAACTTGTCATTATTTCATTATTTTTGCAAAAAAATTCAGGGAGAGATTTGCACGAGAGACATGGCTGGAGCAAAAGAGCATGAGAGAACTATGGAACAGCGAAATACTTTCGAACAGAACTATTCAGAGAATCAGAATTTCAAACATCTGGTGATTCAAACCCTGTAGTATAGAATTTCAAACCATGTGCTGATTAAATTTCACTGTAATAATTGTATTTTTTATAGTTTCTATTTGATTTAATACATGGTAAGTAAAAATTTTAAATTTTACTATTCATTTTTAGAAAACAAAAAAAAAATACATTCTTACGCTAAACCCTTAATTCTTTTTGTTTCTGCCTTTGCTTCTTCCTGTTTCTGTGACTTCATAATTAGGGCTTTTCATTTTAGATTTATAGGGTTTGTATTGCTATATATATAACCCTATGACATCTAACCCGTGGGGCGACTTGCAGAGTCGGATCCCAATCCATGTCAGCCCTTGCGTGAATTTTTAAAAAACATTTTTTTAATCGGTGCGCCCTGTGTAACATAGCGCACTGATGCACTATTTTATTACAACGCAGTGCGCATGTACTATTTGATAAAAAATAATTTAAAAACAGAATTTTTTATCCGTGCGCCATGTGTATGTTATTATAGTGCACCGTGCACGTGTTGTTTCATAAAAAAAAATTAAAAACATAATTTTTTAATCCGTGTGCCCTGTGTAAAATAGCGCACTAGTGCATTATTTCATTATAGCGCACCACACATGTATTGTTTCATAAAAAATATTTTTTATTTTATGTCTGTGTTAATCGATGCATCAGCTAACATATAACGCACCAGGTCTCCTTGTCGACAGAGAGCACCATATGGTGGTCCCCTGTTTTCTCGGTGCGTTTATAAGAACATGCCGCACCGCCTCCTACACGACATCTTATGCTACAAAAGTTAACACTAAAGGATTTTTATTAATTTGTCTGTGTTAATTGGTGCACTGGTTAACATATAACGCATTGGGTCTCCTTGCTGACAAATAGCACCGTACGGTGTTTCTACTGTTTTGGCGGTGCATTTATAAGAACATGTTGCACCGACGTCAGTGCACACTTTTTGAAAGACGCACCGTTTTCTTGATTTATTTTTTTTACCTGAAAAGTTTGTGATTTATTTATAAAATATATTAATGAATGGTATGGTACAGGTTTCATATTGATAAAGAAATGGCTGACAAGATATCAATTAACAAAAATACTAATAGCACATCGAGAAAAGCAAAAATGGAAAATTCTTTGTAAATTATTTACAAAAATTATTATTTTTGAAAGATATGTAAGTTTAACTAATATGTATCATTTACTGTGTATCATGCAGAGCCACAAAATGACGAAGCTCGATAATATTATTTATGATCTAAGACTAGAAGAGCGTAAAATCTTGATGGAAAAATTGCAGAAGGATGAATCAAGTGAATGAAAAAATACTATCGATCCAATATGGATTTAATTTTTTTACTTTTCATTAATAATATACTTAAAAATATTAGATAACATGTTTCAAACAATCTATTAATTCACATATGTTTAATGTTCTATAAGGACCAACAAGGAAGAAAATGAATGTTGTTCTAAGAAAAAAAATAGAACGTGCAAATGAAAATGAATTGCTCCTTAGCTCATCTGGAGTGGTGATGGAGGTTAACGAATGGGGGAAATTTTTTTACAAAAATTTGAGGGATCTAGTGGAATGAATGTATAGACGTTATTTCCACTTACAATACAAAAATAATTCCCAAAACCAAATTTTATCTAAACTACAAGATGAGTTTCCAGAGAATTTGTCAATGAGACATGTCAGACTTTTAACAGCAAAAACACATAACAACAAAAAAGAAGGAATGAAAAAGTAATATCCCTTTAAATTTTTTTCTAGAATTATATGTATATATTACTAGAAAGCAGTCATTTATAAATATCACTTTTGTTATATTTACTTTTCATATATCAATATAAAAATTAAATAGTTTATTGTCATGTTACATTTTCAGGAAGATTATGAAAATCTCAAAAGATGAACGAGCTAATATCAGAGATATGCCAGTGGGAATGTCCAAAAAGGTGTACAAGGAGATGGTCAAAGAAATAGACATAATTGCATCGCACGAGGAGCCATCTAAACAACAACGTGCTTCAAATGTAATATGTAATCATTGAATTTTTCAATTAGGTACAATAAATAAACGATTTAGCATTAAATATTAATTTTCAAGTATTTTCTTGCAGAAAAGAAAAGAAAATGGAACCCATTCAACACATAAAACATAACGACAAGGAAGAAAAGGGTTGATATCTAAGTTTGTGAGTAATTGTTACTTCCTTATAACAACTTAACTAGATTTCATTTTTATATATTTTAAGTTTTTTTACAACAATCATCATTGAATGTCTTCAAACATGTGCTAACATACAAAGAAGAACCATTAGACGAATTGATTGACATTGGGTTAAATATGGGTTGTCAGTATATGTTGGCATATCAGAAATTAATTGTGGAATTTGTAAGCATCTATCGATCTTGTTTTACTTAGCTCCGTCTATAATTAATAGAACAAAAAAATATTTTATATTAAATATATGATCTTGTATGGAACTGCACCAACAAATGAAATGTTGAAATATGGCATGAAATTTGGTTTTGAAATAATATGTATAGTTCATGAGTCAAATCTTGCTATGGTACATTTTTTTTTTCTATTTAAGTTGATGTATATTATTTAATGTTGCAATTTTCATTATTCTCACCAATGTATATACACTCATTACAGTTTATTTTTATGTTTGTATATGGAAGGTGAAGAAGAAGAAAACAACCAACACCGTGAACAAAACATTCCTAAAAATAACTCAAATCATGGAAGTAGCTCGAGCAATGACAACAGTTCAAGCGAAAAATGATGATCAATATGTTTGGATATCAAAGCAAGGCATTGTATTTTTTGAAATATTTCTCTGTGAAATCAGACATTTTATTTAATGTAATGGACATAGTGTCCCAATAGAAATACAGAGGGATACCAATAATTGTCCCACTTTGTATGACAAAGAGTGTCATATTCATATATATATAATAAAATACGCTTTAATTTATTCTATTGCATTCTCCATTGTCGCTATGAAATGTTACACCACTGATTAAATATATGGATGATTAAATATTATAATGAAGAGATGTGAAATCTAATGATATGATATAACAAATTAATCCAAACATCACATTCAAATGCACTAATAAATATTTAATTGATATGAATAATGTTATAATATATGTGTCTACTTTTGATGAATAATGAATTTAAAAAATCACAATAATTGCACTATCATAGGTCAATGTTTCTAAAAATACAAAATGAACACTGGTGTGTGTTAGTTACTGCGCACCGGTGCTTTTGTATGCTAATGTGCACCGGTGCATTTCTACGACCTATGGGCACCGCATAAATACCAATACCAATTAGAACACTCAGTGTGTTTGTGTGATACTGCGCACCGGTATGTTTCTACAACCTATGGGCACCACACAAATACCAATACCAATTAGAACGTCCTGTGCACTTTATCGACGATTACCACCCAAACGGTCTGATAGGCATTGCATGCACCTATGCGGTTTTCCTTTAATGCATTGGTGCATTTTTATAACTTGACGACCCGGTGTGTTGTATCACCTATAGGGCGCCCAGTGTGGTTTTACACCTTAACAGCCCGGTGCATGCACCTTCGACCGCCCCCGGGTGAATGTCTAGATGACACGCACCGAAACGTTGCTAAACACCCTAGGGCGTCAAAAATTTGTTTTATGTCCCGGTGCTTGGTAGGTTTACAATACCGGTGCGTTCATGGTACAATGCACTGGTGCATTGACACCTGATTAGCGCACCGATGAGAAAAACATTCATAACAACCTTCGGTCGCCCATTTTTTTTTAGTTATGTTGAAATTTTGTTAGAAGCTCTGCCAAAACCTCCGTTACCGAAAATGGATGTTGTAGCAAATGTTTTTTTTAACAATTTTGGCCAATTTTATAACACTAAAAACCTTCGTTATAACCTTTGTTAGAGGGTTTTTTCCTTGTAGCATCATTATATATGCGACAACGGTTTTTTATTAAAACAAAATATGGAAGTGTCTCTTTTGAGGTGGGCATGAGACCAAATTGTTGTTCACTCCACATGTTTATTGTCCCTTTAAACCAATCATAATATTGAATTCTCACATTTGTGATAATTTACCGTGAAAACCACTGTACACCATAGCTTGTTATCCTTGTAAAGAATTGAATAGCTTGACTTGTTCCTCTGGGAAACAAATCATGGATGCAAAATAACAATAAAGATCACACAAATAATGCATAATACATATAATATCACAAGCTTAAGATGTAAAATACTTATAATATCACTACCTTATTAAAATATCCTATACCAACATTGAAAAGCAAAGTATAATATAGAAAAAGGTGAAAAGGAAAAAAATAAAACACAAAGTAAAATACAGATACGAAAAAGCAAAGAAATATAACTCATAACAACTTAATGGAGTGAAAGCAAGTTACAGTGAAATGAAAAAGACAAAGAAAAAGAGACCATGATAACTAAGCAAAATATATTAATGAATTCAAATGAAAGGAAAAATATTTTAGATTGTGAATCTCATTCAAGGATGTTGTCACCTTCAAACAATCTAAATTCAAAATTTGTTTATGGTTAGAGCATAGTGTATCTCCAAAGATGAAAATTTCCACATAGAAGATATGTGTGTTTTAACCTGATGTTTCATGTGGAGATATAGGATTTTTACAACTTTATAACATATTTTTCGTTAAAGAAATAAATTTTCACCAACACATATTAACGTCATTATGTTAAATTTAATTACACATCGGAAAGTATGGTTTGGAATCATGAAATAAAGGAAGGATAGGAACACTAGAAAATTTAAATTAAACAAAGTGGAGGAAAAACAAGAAAATAGAAAATAAATTAATTAAACACATAAATAATTGCTATGTCACTTAGAATATATTTTGTATTAAAAAAGATCTGAGCTAAATGTTCAAAGTGATTACATCATACATAGATATGATAATACAGTCCATGAGCTCGGTATGAACAAACAAAAGCTCTTTTATCCACTTTTTTTTTTACCTATTTCCCTCAAACAAAATAAAGCAGTTTCAAGATTATTCCACTTGTAAACATGCCAAAACTGGTCTAACAAAAAACAAAATTTACTCAACATATTGATTCAAATTCTTTAGTCATTTGAAGAGATCTCCTCTTTGTTAATCTTGGTTATGACCAAGTCCCCAACAATGTTCAAGCATGATTAGAAGACATTTCTATTAAATTAATGAAACTTGGATCTTTCTGGAGTTGGAATTTCGTTCTTTGTTCTTTCCTACCTCTTGTCAAAGGGGGGGAGGGACATGATATTTTATTTAACACTTTTGAAAAGGATGGAGAGGAGGAAGCATTACCTTCTTCAATCTTCTTCGCAAATGCAAAATCACCTTCCACCTTTCTGTGCCTTTTACAAAATTTGCTTCTTTTTCTCCCCCACTTCCTTATCTTGGGTTTGTTTAGGGATTGTTTGAAATATCTTTTCCAGTGACCTTTGAGAACCTAATTCTTTATCCTTCTCTGCATATGCACTTATAACATCTCTATTCATGTGGCGAACTACTTTATTATGTGTTTTCATGGATTTCCTTTTCACCCTCTGATTTTTTGGTTGTAATTCCAAAAAGTAAAGGTTCCTAATGATTCATGGTGTTTCTAGGTGAATGAAAAACCTCTTTTCTCAGACCCTCAACATCTCTTTCCACCTAAATTTCTGACTTATCATCTAGTTAAGAAAAATGTTCTTGTGTATTAGTTCATGCTTTCGAAGACATAAAATTATTCTATTCTTCAAATATTTGTTCCTCCTCTATGACTTGGAGTGCAATATCCTCTCCTAGATCCATGGGTCCTTCTGATTCTATTTGATCTACATATTCTTGCCTCCTATGATCATTTTCTTTTTATACTCCCTGAGTTGTATGTCCTTCATCAATATCACCCTCCAAAGAGGAAAATGGGTTCACTGATCTAGGATCTTTATCGAAGTATGCTTTTATTTCATGTTGGATTAGATCCACTAGATTCTTGCATGAGGAGGTGTGAGGATCTTGAGAATCGAGGGCCTAAACTTTCTGAGATGCATGTCAATTCATGCCCTTTCTCTTCCTCTGAGTCTTCCATTGTCCTTAGTCTTCTTGGTAATCTGTATTTTCTCTGTTTTTGGGAAATTTCTTGCAAAGTGACCATAATCATGACAATGCCTACACATGAATGGGATTTTATCATAATATATAAGTTGGATAAATGACTAGTTATCTAGAGAGAGTTGGATTGCTTTAAGAATACCATTATCTAAGTCAACTTCGACACAAATATTATAACATGCATACATTGAATCTTTAACCGTTTCCCTATCTATATATTTCCCCAATGCATTTCCAACATTTCTCAGGGTATCTTCATCCCAATAATGAAGAGGGAGATGGGGTAATTTTATCCAAACTGGAACAATAGATGGGCATCGTTCTCTAGGTTAAAACATGATGTCCATATGTCCAAATACAACCCTTGAGTTTCCATAAAACACAATCCATTTCAGAAGATCAAATCTCTATATTCTCTGTGTTCAAAAATGAAAGTGAAGAATCCTTTCCCACATAAAGCAAATTCAATTTATCCCTTAACTAAGGGCTTCAAGTTCCTATCCACCCATTTCTTGAGGGAATTAGGGGATGTTTAGATTCCCATAAATTTCCCTACCAAGCCCCTTTCAACAAGATTCAAAGTTGTAGCTCTACATCTACTGAGGTTTACGTGAACCTTCAGAATACTTTCCAATCTCTTCAAGAATTTATCGTTCCTGGTTTTAACCACCTTTAATCCATTCCGAACCAATTCATTGAAGGCAATTGTTGCAGGAGAAGATGTGGAGCGCGACTGAGGAGATGTTGAAGAGTAGGGTGTGGGGACAAGATCCCCTCGCCATGGCAACCATTACTCAAAACCATAAAAATAATTGATTGTGAATCTTACCCTTGCAACCACAAATATACATTCGGTGATGACACAAGATAATGTTGGGAAAAATACTGAGAGGGGGGGTGAATCAGTATTTATAGCTAACTGAAAAATTTTACTTTTTCTTCACTGAATTATATACACGACTTTAATGAACCCAACTAGCGTATATACGCGGATGTACCAATAGAAACTTACGTATACTGAGATAACTTTATTGTTAGATAAAATTTCATAAACAATCTTTAACTCAACTTATCAGTTATGCATCGGATAGTTAAGCAGTAAATATGTGTAGTAGCAACAGAATAAATCATCACACAAGAGCATCACACATGAACACCAAGATTTAAGGTGGAAACCCAATTCGGGAGAAAACCATTGTTGTTGTAATCTCTGTCTTCAATATTTATTATATGGAAAACTGCTTACAATATTGTACTGATGCAAACTTATATTAGTACGTAGGCATCTACCTACAGAAGGCTACAACCTTCTCTCATTCTCCAGCTGATACTGGAAGGGATCTACAACCCCGTGATCTTATTTACCAACCACTACTGCAAGGGAGCCTCAACCCCCTAATCATAATACCATCTTCTACTTTCAGGAAGCTTCTTCTTCCACACTGAAGGCTTCAACCCTCAAAACCAATCCAGATGACTTTTCATCAATTTTCACAATGGATCCCATAGCTTCAACACAACTCATCATAAATATCATCAATAATATACTTAACCCAAACTTCAATCAGAACAGTGAGATTATTGTAACCATAACACAGTAATAAACCCAGATTTCATAATCAACATGTAGAAACGATCTTAACCCTAATCATTCATTATCTTAAAATGCATATGCTACTTTGCTTTACTGAGATCGCGTGTATACACGTTTTCCTTCGCACCAACCTGCGTATAGATCTAAGAATACTGATCTTCCAGAATATGGTGAGTCTCAGAACCAGACTTGACACTTTCATTCAGATATCTTTTCAGTATTGCAGAACCCTTAATCAGTCAATCATCATTAAACATATTTACTCACTCATTGATCAAATTTGTACATATTCAACTTAACAGCATATATAGTATTAAAGCAACCCAGATCTACATGAAGAATTCATTGACAGACAGCAGAAATACAGCAACAATAAATAAATAACTTATGCAGTAAGCTTCAGAAAACCCTGACTTCCATATGCGTTTTTCTGAGACAAAGCTGTGTATATATGTGCTTTTACCAAGACGAACTAGCATATAGATCTATAAATATTAATTTTGCAGAATGTTTCATATCTAAAGACTTACCCAGATTTCTTCACTTCACTTCAAAAAACACG
Organism: Pinus albicaulis; assembly: GCA_034641835.2. NCBI lineage: Eukaryota > Viridiplantae > Streptophyta > Pinopsida > Pinales > Pinaceae > Pinus > Pinus albicaulis. The sequence goes on along the minus strand of CM076584.1, from coordinate 540,436,933 downwards.
CGCCAGGTCACAGATCTAATCATCTCTTCAATAGATCAAGTACATATTCATTTCAGGTCTAGAGATCTTGATCCATCATTATATCCAAGGGTGCATCATAGATTCAAATCTACCAATAAAATAGATTTCATCCCATGTAGATATACTTCAGAGATAAGTCTTCTATAATAGCCCCTACAAATGCACACCATGCATTATGATCTTCTCCTCCTTATATATTTTTAGCCTTTACCAATACCATGAGCCAAAACCACACAAGTGTCGATGGTATTCTTGAACGGAATCAAATAGACAAAACAACGCTCAATATTGTGGGCTAATACCATGGTAATGCCCCTTGGTATCATAATTTTAGAGCGCAAAAGGTATATGCGACTTTGCTTCTTTGTACCCACGTGTATACACAACTTCTCTTCATAAAACTGCGTATATACTAATTCTGGATGTATACTCAGGTTTCCTGTATACCAAGTAGCGTATACATTGCCTCCATACGTGGGTTGCCTTCATCAAACCTGCGTATACATTGTGACATATTATATTCTCTGATCCTAACTAGATTTCCTTTCTCTGTCACTTCTTAACTGACCTGTAGATACATCATTTTTGCATCTTTAACACATAGGTTGCTTATCAAAAGGCAACTCATCAAGTAGGTTTCCATCAAGGACAACTTCATCAAGTAGGTTGCCATCAAGGACAACATATTGCATCATATTGCCAACAATCTCCCCCTTTGGACTTGATGGCAACCATGGTGGTGTTTGATCACCGCAACAGAAAGATATATTAAGCATAACCATTATTCAAACACCAAGATACTCTCCCCCTTTGAAATCAAGGGAAAAGGATGGATCAATACCAAAACAAGGTTTCTCTTCCCTTGTAGAAAGAAGAGCTTTGTAGATCTGATGTGTACTGAATTTATCATGCTCCCCCTGAGTTTATGCTAAATCTTCAGACATATTTTTCAATGAAGTACATGACTCTATAACTCAACCAAGTATGACCTTTCCTATCACCAAGGACTCATACTTACAACAATTATCCAACCAAGTGGAATTACATATTTGACTTAACTTCCCAACCAAGTGGGTTTACAAATTTTGACTCAACTACCCAACCAAGTGGGTTTACAAATTTGAACAAGTCCTTACATGACTTAATATAACAATCTTACATCATAGGTCTCAACATGACCATTTCATCAAATTACAGATGTGAATTTTTATAACCAAGACCAAAAGATCTCAAGAGAGAGATCATAAATCAGAAACCAATCAAAATGCCAACAATGCATATTTTTCAACAAGGCAGGTGCTCCCCCTAAGCTTGTGCATCTTGAACACCTTCAACAACCAATTCATCGAACTAGCATCTTCATCAAGGAGACAAGTATCAAATAAAGGTACAGTATGATGAATACTAGAACAACAACAGAGATTACCCAATAATACCACAAATTGTTCTGAAATCTGACGCAGAGAATTTATGTCAACAAAAACCATACGTGGTTTTATGCACAGAAACTCACGTATATACGTGATTCACCTTTATGAAACCAACGTACCAAATTTAATCTTTTGAAATTAAGCAAATTTGCTAAGAGAGGCAGAGACAACTCCCAGCTTCTATCTGAGATATTCGAATGCTTCCCTGGGAAGAGGTTTAGTAAATATATCTACAACTTATTATTTGGAGGGAACATACTCCAATTTAACCTTTTGTTCAAGCAATTGTTCACGCAGGAAGTGATACTTGATAGGAATGTGCTTGGTCTTGGAATGCATAACAAGGTTTTTCAAGATACTAATGGCACTTGTATTATCACATAAAATGGAGACGGGAGGTGAACATTTGATTTGAATATCTTGTAATGGCTGCATCATCCAAAGAAGTTGTGTGCAACATGATGCGTCAGCCACATATTCTGCTTCTGTTGTAGGTAAGGCAATAGAAATTTGTTTCTTGTTGAACTAAGATACTAATCGGGGCCACATATAGAATGCACCACCACTAGTGCTTTTTCAATCATCAACATTTATAGCCCAATCTTCATCTATGTAAGCATGAAGAGTAAGATCAACATTCTTTGGATACCATAGACCAAAGTCTTGAGTCCCTCGTAGATATTTGAATATTCTTTTTACAGCCTGAAGATGAGACTCTTTTAGATTAGCTTGGAATCGTCCAACAATCCCAATTGCATGCATAATGTCTGGTTTTGTCCCGGTTAGATAAAGCAGACTTCCAATCATGGATCTATAATCTGGTTGATTCACCATGGGAGAATCATCATGAGAACTGAGGTTACATCCAGTTACCACTGGAGTACTCACAGGTTTGCAGTCTTCCATCCCATACTTCTTCAGAATTTGCTTAAGATATTTTGCTTGTGATAGAAATATGCCATATGTTGCTTGTTGCACTTGTAAGCCAAGAAAATATGTTATTTCCCCAAGAAATGACATTCCAAATTCTTGCTGCATAATAGAAGCAAATTTCTGACTCATGGAATCTTCATTACTTCCAAAAATGATGTCATCAACATACACAACAATAATCAATAGTTTATCATTTTCAATTTTTGTGTACACGTTACTATCAGCAGATCCCTTTGTGAAACCTTGTTGTTGAAGATATTTGTCAAGACGATAGTACCATGCCCGAGGAGCCTGTTTGAGACCATATAAAACCTTTTTGAGTTTACAAACAAGTTTTTCATCATTTCCTAGAATGAATCCTTTTGGTTGTTCTATAAAAAATTCTTCTTCTAGATCACCATTGAGGAAAGTAGATTTTACATCCATTTGATAAACTTTGAATTGTTGAAAACTTGAAAAAACAAGAAACATTCTTATGGCTTCAATTCTAGATACAGGAGCAAATGTTTCTTCAAAGTATATACCTTCTTGTTGAGCATACCCTTTACAAACAAGTCTAGCTTTGTTTCTAATAACATCTCCATTATCATTTAACTTTTTTTTGAAAATCCATTTTGTTCCAATAACATTTTTACCATGAGGTCTTGGAACCAATTCCCAAGTATGATTATTTTCAATTTGATCAAATTCTTCATTCATGGCTTGAATCCAACATTCATATTTACTAGCTTGATTTACATTCTGTGGTTCAACAGTGGATAATAATGCTAGATAGCTAGGGGATCCTACAAGAGTTCTTCTTGTTTGTACACCTGATCCCTTTTCTCACAGAATTTGAGATTCTGGATGATTATTTTGAACATACTTGGATGGAGCTTTTTCAGATATATCTTCTTCTGGTGCTTCATTGAGTTCTCCTTCTATATTGTTGTTATTTGATGAGGGAAAGCGTACATCATCATCATCTTCATTTGTTGTTGTTATTTCCCTTTTAGGAGCTGTGAGAGACTCATCAATTACAACATCAATACATTCAAAAATCTTCCAAAGTCTTTTATTGTATCATTTATATGCTTTACTTCTAGAAGAGTAACCAAGAAATATTCCTTCATCTTCTCTAGGCTAAAACTTACCAAGTTTTTCATCGTTGTTCTTGATAAAACATTTTCTTCCAAAAACTCTAAAATGCTTTACAGTGGGAAGATTACCATACCAGAGCTCATAAGGTGTTTTATCATTGTTTACACGAACTTGAGCCTTGTTAAGAATATTTATAGCGAGATGTGTTGCTTCTCCCCAAAAGGTATCGGGAGTTCCAGATTCATCAAGCATAGCACGAGCCATCTGTTGAACTGTTCTATTCATTCTTTCTGCCATGCCATTTTGTTGTGGGGTTTCAACTACAGAAAACTGCCTTTTTATGCCATGATGTTTACAAAAGTCAAAGAATTCATCTGATATATATTCTCCTCCTCAGTCAGATCTAAGACATTTGATTTTTAGATCTAATTCATTTTCAACTAGAGCTTTGAAGATCTTAAATTTTTCAAATGCTTCATCTTTATGTTTTAGTAAACCGATCCAACACATTTTAGAGAAGTCATCAATAAATAGAATATAGTATTGTTCTCCACGAGGTGACTTTTTCCTTACAGGTCCACATAAATCAGTATGTATAAGTTCAAGAGGCTTACTTGCCAATCCTTCTTTGGCATTGAATTGCACCCTGGTTTGCTTACTGAATTAACATGATTTGCATATGGTAATTTCAGGTAGAGTGATGCTAGGAAGATCACGAACAACTTTGAGTATACTAGATTTGCTTATTTGAGAGAAGCTCATATGTCCCAATCTTCTGTGCCATAGCCAATTTTCTAAAGATTTACCTAACTAGCATTGCTCTTGCCCACCTTTCAATACATGTTGATTGCTTGGTGTTCTAATTCCTTTTATTATCGTTATTCTTGTGTCAAGTTCACGTACTACACATTCTTTTGAACTAAAGACAACTTCATTTCCTTGATCACACATTTGACTCACACTCAACAGCTTATGCTTTAATCCATCCACATACATAACATTGTTAGCTTTCACCTTTTATTCTAGAAAAACATAACCTTTTCCTTTAATGACAGCAGGAGAGTCATTTCCAAAGGTAACATTATTTTCTTTCTCTAGAGCATTGTATGAAAGGAGTTTATTATTATCACCTGTCATGTTTTTTGAGCATCCGTTATCAATGTACCATTGATTTTCTCCCCCTTCTGCAAATAAATCTATGCCACAACTTTCAACTTGTAAGTCCTTCTTTCTCCATACCTTGGAATTTGAAGGTATATGTTCTTTTGGCTGAAGTTTGCTCCTGCATTTAGATTCTTCATGTCCAAAGTTATTAAAATAAGAACATTCAATTTCATTTTGAAGAGGAGAAAAGTTGTTATAAGTATTCTTCTTTATTCCACTCTCATTTCTTTTCTTTCTTACTTCTTTGGTCATGATGATTTTTTATGCAACACATTAAGCAACCTTATGACCAAAATTATGACATGAGAAACATTGTCCATTAAAGAATAAATTTTTGTGATCATGAAACCTTCTATTTATGTTTACTTGCTAATTGATATTTCTGTTATTGGTCTTCCTTGTATTGAATTGGTCACGCTTTACCTCTGTAGTCTCTTTGTTCTTTTGATGAGTGACAAAATGTTGCTTGTTGGCTTTATTTGCATTTAGATAGCTTGGTGTTGAAGACTGAGAGGATTCTCCGATATATCCAAGACCTATCTTTACAAGAGGATAGCGTTGTACCTTGATAATTTCATCTAAGGTTTCAGATCCTTTGGAAAATCTAAGATTTAAAGTTTTCACTTTCTCAATTTCCTTTCTTAGACTTACTATTTCACATTCTAATTTATCATTATGCTTCTCCTTCCCTATAAGCTGATTCTTTAGAGTATCTATGGAAATTTTGCTTTCTTCCAAACATATTTTGAGATGATTTATTTCTTCAAGAAAAACATTTTCTTCTAATGCATCCATAAAAGTATCTTTAGCCTCACTAAAGTCTTTTTCAAAAGCCATAAGTAGTCTAATATCTTGATCAGATTCTCCTTCTTCATTATTTGATAGACCATCACTATCTTCATGAGTACAATAGCTTTTTCTATTGATAAACCATTTCTTATTTCCTTTTGCCACTTCCTTTCCCTTTTCATGATTATGTTTATGGAGACATTTAGCAGCATAATGAACAACTCTTCCACAAGCAAAACATTTAAAAGGAAGCTTACCTCTGAACCTTCTAGTGCCAAGTTGTAGCTTCTTTACAAAATTTATCTCATCTTCTTCTGAAACATACCCTGATCCTTCTTGTTCTTATACTTCCTTTTCTTTTGTAGCAGCTCTAAAGACAACTTCCTTGACTTCAGATGGACCTCCTTTCCTCATTTCACATGTAGTCAGAATCCCATGAAGTTGAACAATAGTAAGAGTTTGTAGATCCTGCTTTTGTTCAATAGCAGACACTTTTGAATCGAATTTGGGAGTTAGAGATCTCAAAACCTTTTCTACTAGAGTAGTGTCAGTTATGGTTTCACCCAGATTTCTCAAACGATTTACAATATCATCTAGACGTAAAAAGAAACCAACAATGCTTTCCTCATTATGCATTTTGAGTTTTTCATATTGAATTTTGAGAGTTTGGAGTTTAACACTTTTTACCTTGGCATCACCTTCATAGCTCAAAATGATTTTGTCCCATATCTCCTTTGTTGTATTCAACTGCATGAATTTGACAAATTCAGATTCAGTCAAACTTCCCAATAATGCATTGACCGCCTTTGCATTGGTTTCACATTTCTTTCTTGCTGCTGGATCTGTTGGAACTGAAGCTGGATATTGATAACCTCCTTCAACTATAGCCCAGACATCTGCTCCAATAGACTGAAGATAGGATCTTGTCCTTGTTTTCCAGAAGATTAAATTGTTTCCATTGAAGAGAGGAGGCCTGATAGATGTTGTCCCATATTGATTTCTCATCTTCGCTGATCTTCCTTCTAGCGATTAAGCTTCGTCAGAAGGACCTGCTCTGATACCAATTGTTGGGAAAAATACTGAGGGGGGGGGGGGTGAATCAGTATTTATAGCTAACTGAAAATTTTTACGTTTTCTTTACTGAATTATATATGTAACTTTAATGAACCCAACTAGCGTATATACGCAGATGTACCAACAGAAACTTGTGTATACTGAGATAACTTTATTGTTAGATAAACTTTTAGAAATAAACTTTAACTCAACTTATCAGTTATGCATCAGATAGTTAAGCAGTAAATATGTGCAGTAATAGTAGAATAAATCATCACACAAGAGCATCACACATGAACACCAAGATTTAAGGTGGAAACCCAATTCGGGAGAAAACCACCGCTTTTGTTGTCTCCGTCTTCAATATTTATTATATGGAAAATTGCTTACAATATTGTACTGATGCAAACTTGTATCAGTACGCAGAAATCTACCTACAGAAGGCTGCGACCTTCTCTCATTCTCCAGCTGCTACTGGAAGGGAGCTACAACCCCCTGATCTCGTTTACCAACCACTACTGGAAGGGAGATTCAACCCCTTGATCAGAATACCAGCTTCTACTGTAAGGAAGCTTCTTCTTTTACACTAAAGGCTTCAACCCTCATAACCATTGCAAACCATGTTTCATCAATTTTCACACTAGATCCCACAGCTTCAACAAAACTCATCATAAACATCATCAATAATATACTTAACCAAAACTTCAATCAGAAAAGTGAGATTACTGTAACTAGAACACAATAATAAACCCAGATTTCAGAATCAGCATGTAGAAACGATCTTAACCCTGATCATTCATTATCTTAAAATGCATATGCTACTTTGCTTTACTAAGACCGCGTGTATACGCACTTTCCTTCACACCAACCTGCGTATGGATCTGAGAATACTAATCTTCTAGAATATGGTCAGTCTTAGAACCAAATCTAAGGCTTTTAGTAAGGTATCTTTTTAGTATTGCAGAACCCTTAATCAGTCAGTCATCATTAAACATATTTACTCACTCATTGATCAGATTTGTACATATTCAACTTAGCAGCATATGCAGTATTCAAGCAACCCTGATCTACATGAAGACTTCATTGACATATAACAGAAATACAACAACAATAAAAAGATAACTTCTGCAGTAAGCTTTAGAAAACCCTGACTTCCATACGCGCTTTTTCTTAGACAAAGCCATGTATATACGTGCTTTTACCGATACGAACTAGCATATAGATCTGTAAATATTAATTTTGCAGAATGTTTCAGATCTATAGACTTACCTAGATTTCTTCACTTCACTTCAAAAAACATGTGCCAGGTCACAGATCTAATCATCTCTTCAATAGATCAAGTACATAGTCATTTCAGGTCTAGAGATCTTGATCCATCATTGTATCCAAGGGTGCATCATAGATTCAGATCTACCAATAAAATAGAGTTCATCCCATGTATTTATACTTCAGAAAGAAGTCTTCAGTAACATCCCTTACAAATGCACACCATGCACTATGATCTTCTCCTCCTTATATGGTTTTAGCCTTTACCAATACCATGAGCCAAAACCACACAAGTGTCGATGGTATTCTTGAACGAAATCAATAGACGACACATCGCTCAATATTGTGGGCTAATACCATGGTCATGCCCCTTGGTATCACAATTTTAGAGTGCAAAAGGTATACACGACTTTGCTTCTTCATACCCACATGTATACGTGACTTCTCTTCATAAAAGCTGTGTATATACTAATTCTGGATGTATACGTGGGTTGCCTGTATACCAAGTAGCGTATACATTGCCTCCATATGCAGGTTGCCTTCATCAAACCTGCGTATACATTGTGACATATTATATTCTCTGATCCTAACTGGATTTCCTTTCTCTATCACTTCTGAACTGACCTGTAGATAGATCATTTTTACATCTTTAACACATAAGTTGCTTATCAAAAGGCAACTCATTAAATAGGTTTCCATCAAGGACAACTTCATTAAGTAGGTTTCCTTCAAGGACAACATATTGCATCATATTGCCAACAGATCAGACCTATATCTCATTTGTAATAGGCTTGCTCTAAGCTTAGCATAACGTGTGGGTTCAGGTGACTAAAGAAACCCTAGTCGTCGTAGAGCAAGATTCACAGAGGTCCATCTAAAATGGTAGACCCTGGTATTTTGAAGAATGCAAAGTCTAGCTTGATTGATGGTAGGATATGAGATTGATTACAACGCCATTCCCTAACTATATAAAATTTTTAAGGATGGAAATTCATCTTAAAATTTTGAAATCATTATTAATATTTAACAAACGGATGCAATGTTCTTTTAAAATTACAATTTTTGAATTTTGCCCAATTTACAGTTTGTGATATTAACTGTATCAATAATTGTATTGTAGTCTGGAGGGATTAGTGATTGGCATAACAAAACAATGTGTGAACGGTAAGTACAAGATAAGGGAAAAAACCTCTTACTAATAATTACATATATTTTTAATTATTAAACTAACTCGAACTAAATGAAACATATTTATATTATTACACTTTAAATATAAATATAATTTATAATTAAATAATTTAATTTTAATATAGATATATTAACCAACATAGATCCATCTTAACCCCGAATTTATGAAGCGCCGAGAGGGATGAAATATCTCAAGGCGTAAGCGTTTCCTCAAGTTTTGCACCCAAAAAAGAGGTTTTCACCTTGAAAGATTTGATCCCTCTCGGTGTTTTATAGATTTGGGCTTAAGATGGATCTAGGATGGTTTACGGACATTACAACATCTCCCTCATATTGGGCTGTAGAGTGCCTCTTGATGATTTATTTTTATTTGTTTTATTATTATTATTATTATTTTTCAAAAAATTTACATTACCAAATATTCTATATTAAAAGTATTGAGCCACTTTTTCCATAGCATTTTTACATGATCTAGAATCTCACTCCATCATGAACAATGAAAATTAATTAAACTATTAAATAATCTCACATACACAACATTTGTGGGATTAATATAGAGGCATTTCCTACATTAAAAAAACTTTTTCAATCTAATCACTAAGATTAGGTTGTCAGTATTTTGATGTAGTAGCATCATTCTTCATTCCAATACTAATATTGTTGGTGGTTTGATCCCTCAACTCAATATTGATATGGTTAATGGTTTGAATATAAAACTTGCACGGGAGCTTTAACTCATGATTCTTCACGATGTTGTAAACTCTTACTATATTAATATATAGATTTATACTGGAAGCTTATTCCACATTAATACTCCCATTTTCCTTCTTCAAAATATGTAGTTATTTATGACATTGCAAGCTATCTTAGCACTTATTTTTTTTTTCCCCAAGGAAAAATCGTAATTTTATTCAAAGAACAAAATTACATTTCATAGATGCTAAAAAGAATTCGATCATATGAGCCAAGGAATGGCGTCTAAGAAAAACTATAAAAGAGAGCTAAAAACAATAAATAAATAATACATTTGGGAACTAAGTATGAAAGCACTTAGCTACCATTTTCTACCCTTATTTTTCTCCACTTTTTTCCAACCACCATAGTTAGGAGTGACAATTATAATAACCATCTTATTCTCTTCCACATTCACAGATACTTCTTTATATGAATCCAAACTCTCTAGAGCATGGATTATTTTGATGCGTCTTGCCTCCTTTTCATGGGAAGTCGTCTCATTCGGATGTTGTTGAACTGTAGTTTCTCTTGCTTTATTAATGGTCAAGCTTTGAGACATCATTCTTGCCTTCTCATCTCTTCCTTCCACTAATATTTCTCATGGATTATGTTCACCAATAATTGTATAATTCTCTATATTTTCTTCCTCCTTTGCTTTGAATAGATTTTGATTTGATAGCTGCCACGCCTTTGGCCTTTGGGCAAGTTTCTTTTTCCTTTTGGGCTCTTTATTTGCTCGAGGACACATATTTTGTAAGTGTTATGTTTAAAGACAAATACAATATCTAAATGTTGTGTTTTCAAAATATATAAGGTGAGACTATTGAATGTTGTTATGAAGCAAGAGTATAGGATCAGGTAAACCTTTACTATGGTTTACCTGTATACAAATCCTAGCAAAAAACAAAATTCCTATGATGGTTCTATCCAAATATGACTTTATAAACTTCCCCAAAGTATTTCCAATTCCTTTTAAAACTTTATGATGCCAAAAATGGAGAGGGAGATTATTTAATCTAACCCAGACCAACATTTTGGATACCACCATACCCAAGAACCATGGGGTCATAAAGAGGCTTGCATTGCCCGAAAACCATAGCCCCAATTTTAAGGCATAATCCATATCCTTCAATGTATCAAATTTTACAACAAAAAAAATCGTGGAACATAAATGAATATCACAATTATGAGTGGAGAAAACCCATTAATGAAGATCCAATGACTTGGGCTAGAATCCATTGAATTTGCATATAACTACTGAAAGGAAATAAAAGTAAATATAATTAACCTTAGGAAGGTTTACTGCCATAGATAGCACCTAATTCATCTGTTCCACAATATAGAGACCACGGATATTGGTGATTGATGAGATTTATTTTACGTGTCAACCTTTCTTTTCACCACATCCTTAAATGACACAGGTCCCTCGGTTACTAGATCCTAGACATCCTCCACGTAAACTCATGTTGAAGATGATGGAGGAGTCTCATTAAATTCCATATTCTTGTATTTGTGTGACATCTTATATTGATTTCCCTGAAAAAATGTGAAATTTCGAGCTTCATCGGAATTCCTAACTTTTCTTGGACCTTATGTTTAATATCTTGCACCATATATCCAACCCAAATCCTTATAGGGACCAATTTCACAATAATGTTTTTCACAAAAAAATGAAACTCAACCTTCTTTGACAGATCTAATTGATAGAGTGATTTAGACTTCAGATCCCCCACCTTCAGATCCTCCAAGCCCATATCTAACGAATTATAAGAGAGATCTATAGATCTGCATAAAACACATTTGAGGTGATGCAACTACATACTTCCTTATGTAGACAAGCCAAATAATACATGAGAATTCATAAACAAACTCTTCAAAAAAAAATATGCGCCAAGTTGCAATTAAACCAACAAAGACAAATAGGACCAGGCACTTGGAACTAGGATCCATCGTGGAAGTGAACCTTACAAGGACAACGCTTATAGGAGCCACGACTCCTAAAATCTCGAAAACAAAGTATTTTCAGCTCCCACATCATTGACTTCAATTTAACTTGCTCTAGAAAAAGGAAGGAAATGCATATATGGACGTATTGGATTGGTTTTTTCCAAATCTTTGAAGTAATAAAACAAATATGCTTCTAAAAATAATTCGCTTAGCAAAAATTCTAGAAAATGATTGGATCTAAGCCATAAAACAACCATGCATTCTCTTAAAAACTTGAAACCCTTGGGGGCACAGAGTTCGCAGAGCCTAGAAACCCTACCACAATCCTCCATTCTCACTCCCTATCCTCCATCTTATTACTTACATGCATAAGGACTTTCCACATTAATCAAATGGGGGAAACCTTAAGGGAGTAGTAATTCTTACTAACACAATGGTTGATTGGAGTAAGCTTTCTTACTCAACCTTCCCCTCCTTCTCTATGTTGCGTGGATGCATTTATATGAAACAACAATAATATATGTATATCTCGTAATAAATTTTATGAATCTAAAACCTCATCTCCTCTTATGTATTATCTAAAGTTCATGTGAGAGTGCATATAAATCCCAACATATCATCATCATTATCTTAATTAAACCAATGTAGATCCATCTTCACTCCGGATCTATCAAGCGTCGAGAGAGATCAAATCCATCAAGGTGTAAACCTCTTTTTTGAGTGAAAAACTTAAAAAAAATGTTTGCACATCGATCACACACACACATATAAAACTAATTTAATTATAATTTAATTATAAATTAAATTTTTATTTTTATGTAATTTGACCAAATCAAAATATTTAATTAACATAACATAACAAAAAATTACAACATCTCTTTCATACAATACTAAAAAGTGCTTAGTAATATTTTTGGTTAATATAATTATGCCGTAAGGTGTCTTTATTTGAAAACAACTCCCCTAGCTGCCTTTCTGTCATAATATTTGCCATTGGATCTTTTGTTAGACGATTGAATCAAGATTAATCGATGATTGGAATATGGTTGCAACAGTTGCAGCTGGCTCTCAAAGATTTGAAATTAGTTTTCTATCAACCCAAACTACTCTAGCATAGTACGCGGGTAGGTGTTTCAAATGCTCATGGCTTCTCTGCAGAGATCAAAACTCTAGGCAGAATCCGCCATCGACATATTGTTATCATTTTGCTTCCACCATGACACTAATATTCTGGTGTATGAGTAATGCGGAACAGAAGCCTGGCGAAGTCGCTTCATGGAAACAATGCCACGCCTCTAGATTGGAATACCAGATACAAAATTGCAGTGGAAACTGCACAAGGGTTGAGCTATCTTCATCATGATTGTCGGCTGGTCGTCCTTCATCACGATGTGAAGTCCAGCAATATTCTTTTGGACTCCAATTTTGAAGCCGATGTTGCAGATGACCGCAGGAAATAAGGCATTCTCATCCTCAGTCAGCAGTCCGAGGTTGATTGGATGTGTACCTTGATGAAGGGCAGGTATCTTGACTGAATATCGATATCCATGTGTTCTTTTAAAATATTCCAGCCTCAAATTCCTTACTTGTGTTTTGAAGGTAGGTAAGTTTGAAAATGTACACAAGGGAGGCATCTGAATCAATGTTGCTTTGAGATTCCTCTGTTTCCTGTATTTCCTTATAATTGGCATCTGAATCTGCTTTGCTTTCATATTCCTCTTTTGTTTTTGTATATCCTTCTAATTTGTTTTCATGATGAAATGCCTCTACTTTTCTTTGCAGTGTTGGCACACACCATTGTTCTGTCCAGGGCAGAGTCAAATCCCCTTTCATCGATTACTGTCTCATAGAGAAACCTCGAGGATGTCCCGTAGGTTTGAGATCTCCTCCTCTATTCCTTTGAATGGTGGATCTTCCTTGTCAATAGCTGCCTTCACGTGCATTACAGTGGATTGTGTGCGATGAGATATAGAGAGTCGAGAAGTTCGGCAGTGGCGACGAGGTGAGGTCCACGTTTCGACTTTCATTAGAGCAATTTCAAGACGAGCATTCTAGCCAAGTAAAAGTTGGAATGCGTTTATGTGACTCTTGCTCAAGCGATGGTTATGATAATAGATTTTTTTATGTTGTTGTACAAGAAATTCATCATTACGACCACCATTTGGAACAGTGTACATGTGACTTTCAGGTATTATGGTTGGCTGGTCCATATGCAGATCAAGGGAGCTATGTTTCTACAGAGAACATCTACTTGCTGAAAGCAGGAAGCTATATTGAAACTCACCCTGTACTTCAACCTTTTGTAACTCTGGTAGATAATATGCACTCTAGGATACTTGCATATGTTGGCAGGAATTTTCCCTTAAGGAGATCTAGAAACAAAAAAATACAAGAGAAAGAGATTCAACGAACTTAGAACATGAAGACCAATGGAATGGGGTAGCAGGAAAAAGAGAACTTGTACCAGAATAATAGATGTAGGAAAAATGACTAGGTGTAGTCTTCAAGGAACAAATTTAAATGACCTTCCCAATTTGAATTCTTTGCCAGTTCAGTTTCAGTTGGATTATATTGTACAGGTTACTGGAAATGTAAAAACTGGGAATTACTGGCTTGAGGCAGAGTAGGGGGAACAAATCTCTTTCTCAACACATCTGATATTGGATAACCTAAAAGCTGGGAATTGCTAGCTTGAGGCAGAGCAGGGGGAACAACTCTCTTTTTCAGAACATCTGATTTTGGATAACCTAAAAGCTGGGAATTGCTGGCTTGAGGCAGAGCAGGGGAACAACTCTTTTTGGATTAATAGATGACAGAGAATTGTTTTGGGTGAATTATTTTTGCAATGTGTGATTGTTTTTGGGTGAATTATTTTTGAAAATCCAGGATCTGGATATGGTGGGGAAATGCCACATACAAAAAATACAGTAATATTTTTTTAATTAAAAAAAAACATATTCAAAGTTAAAAATCAAAACCATTCATGAATCACAACATTAGAACTGAATCCACAACATTAGAACTAAAATCATTAGATCACTGAAAGTTTGATAAGGTGATTCAGTTACCATAACTGGGTGTACTCATACATGGAAATTTTAAATCTTTTATTAATTTTCCTGGCAATAGTGTATTGAGGATACACCAAAGTTTTTACTTTCTGGACCTAAAAGAGAGGCTTTAAATTTTGTTGCATTGTACAACAATCCTCATAAATCTCCTATGATTTCATAGACCATACTTATTTTTTGAGTTTTTCAAGGCAAATGTTTTTTAAAACATGGAGGCTTTTCTCAAATTCTCTCTGCAAGATGCAACAATGAATCTTACGAAACAGAGGATTGGAAATGATTAGTAGCTTTTGTAGTCTTCAAAAACTGAAAAATCTGGCATAACCTGTGAAAAATGGTAAAATGACCTTAAGCTCCTCTATGGAGTCACATATGGTTGTTGGTATCAGGAGCTTTAGTTCCTTTAGGGGATTAAGAGCTATGTACTTTTCCCAGGGTCAGTGGAACAATAATGTAAACCAAGTGCTAAGCACTAACGTGGACTCAAACTTGAGAAATGTTTCCAATTCAATTAAATTTGCCTTAACTTGGCCAAAAAGAAGATATTTGTTTTGGTTTTCTGCAGAACAATGATAATAAATTTTGTATGGATTCATGCTCCAGAGTCCAAGGTTGCAAAATTGGATTGTCTTCACTGTAGCTTCAGTGTCATCTAAAGAAACTTGTCTATTTATTTTGTTTTTGCTGAGATGACCCCTACAATAAAAAAAAACTCTCCCTCTTTTTATTTTTTATTTTTCTTTCTGTGGGTCCATGCTCTAGAAAACATTGATGCCTTTAAAATTGTGTTTTGCTACCCAGAGCTAGGTGATGTCATTGGAGGGTTATCTGACTCTTAAGGTTGTCTTGAACATGTTTATTTTCACAGCCTGGCTGTGGAAATCTAATGAACTTTCTTTGAAATCTATGCTATATACAAAAGAATTATTCCACATATGTTTCCCTTTATGTATGAATCCATTGTAAGTGAAAGTAGATCCCCTCTGCATTGGCCAAAAGTTTTCAATAATGGTCCAAGTGATATAGGTTTACATACATATATAAATTCTATTAAACCTAATTAAACTGCTTATTTTTGTGATGGATTACTCAGCTTTCCATGAAAATCATCGACTTGTTATTGGTTTCTCATGCTTAATGGCTGTTGGATTTCTATAGTGCACAAAAAATTACAGAATCAGTTATAATTTCTCTCCACATCTACAACATTAGGTATAGATATATATGGTTGGCATTCATGCAGGCAACTGTTTTTATTTTTAAAACAATAACTGGAGGATTTAGGGCATGCAACTGAGTTACATTAGAGAGAAAAAAATGAGGATTTGCCAGTTATTCCGAGCATACAGAGCTGTACCAAAGCCCTACAAAACTACTAAACAGATAGATGTAGTTTCATGGAAGTACCTAACTATATACAGTCGGTAATAGAGATTTAAAATACTACATACTTTGAAAATCATGCAAATCAACCTGGGTTAACATCTTCACTGGGCATGATGGAGGCCACCTGATCCACCACCTGTGCTTTCATGTTCGAATCCGAGAGTTGGGGGCCAGAGGGCCTTGAATTTCCGACTTTAGCGCTAATTGAGGGAGTTGAAGGAATCTGATTTTAACCTCAACACTGTGGAGGATCTGCCATTGTTAAATCATAATGTCCACAATGTTGAAGCTAGTGGTAGCTTCATAATGTCTTCTACATAGGCTTGGTGTTTTAGCATGTGGAAGACATTAGTTGCCTCTTCTGGGTGATTGCTTGGTGGATAAAGTGATTCATGTCTTCTTTCCTAAGTCTAGCTTAGGAAAAGTACAATAATTAAAGTCAATTAATTATTGTGGACTATTAAGTCATTTTCTAAGGATAAATAATTTAATTATTTAAACAATTTAGGAATAATCTCAATTGTTGATCTTCAAAATGAATCTAGAAGGGAGATTAGGGTTAGGGATTGGGCTAAATGAAGATTATAAAGGAAGCCTAGCTAAGGGGTGAAGACACGTAGAACTCAAGTGAGCAAGTCATGACAAAGAGAGAGTGATTTTCTGTAAGTGCAAGTGGCTCAGTTTACCAAGAGCCCAGAGAAGGAGAAGTGTGAGAGGATTGAGGGTGAATCCAGGAGGCCGAGTGGAGGAGATTGCAAGGCCAAGTTTAGTATTTTGAGTGCCTTAAATTTTTTTGATAATGTTGATTCCATTTCCACTATAATAGATTCCAAACACTCCAACTACTTGATTTTTTGAATTTTATTTTAGTGAATTCCAAAAAATACCTGCAATTTAAACTATTTCACATGCTTAATAGACTTCATTTTTCCATGGTTTCCCATTATATTTGGCACTATTTCATAGGTCGAAAATGGGGCATTTTAGTACAGCATCTTCTAGCGTCTTTTTGAGTTCAAAATTAAAATCACCAGGAAATTGGACGTGGCAGCGTAAAGACTCCTGCAGCGCGAGAGAGATTTCATAAGAGAGTAAGCTGTCAATCTCAACTTTCTTCTTTCTTCTGGATTTTAATGTTTTTCCCCAAATTCCCAAGGACTATAAATTGCAATACTGCAAAGCTGCGTTGATGCGCATACAATATCTTGAGTCCGTACTTATTTGAACCAGCTCTCAAAGGGCCGAGGATAATGTGACCTGTGAATCAATGCGTCTTTCCTGTCGCTACTATTATGGTGTTGGGCCTTATCTTATTATGATACTCAAGTACGCTGCGGGGTTTGCTTCGCAGGGCTTTGGCCTTCTCAGGGTTTTAGCAGTGCTAGGGTTTATCTGTTCATCATTCTGTGTATGCAGAGAACCATAAACAATATCCAGAGCGACACCTCATTGCATCTGATTTCATGTATCTCTCATTCTGTTACGTGGGACTGTATGATCTTTATTGTAAATTCTGGCGCTAATGGTTGACTACCACACTTTCAAAGGTGTTGCTCTATGGTATATGGTCTGCATCAGTATATTATTAATTCAATGTAACTATCTAAAGTTAATTACTCTGTTTATTTTTATTTTTTGGATTGCGTGTTCTCGATGCAAGCTGGGTATTTTAATGTTGCTCGTTCGTTGTCGTCAACCTTGTTTTGATCTCATAGATTGCCAATCTGTACATCCTATTCGGTTATTTGTAAAGTCTGTTCATTAGTCTCCGGGGGAGGTTCACATATACTGGTTCAGAGTTCGCTGATAATCACATTCTTTAGTTAATTCAGACCTTTTCATAGGTGGTCTTGGGATTTTGATTAGACTTCAGGAAACGAGGAAGCCCAGTAAAGGATATTTTGTAGCTGGTATGAAGCAATTGATAGATGTCTGATCATTAAATTGCTCTGATTATTAACTCTCCGATAGATGTTAGCTGCCAAAGGAACTGTAAAAATTTCGCGAACAAGGCAATCTACACTAAGAAGTATGCACTTTACCCATTTCAGAAATTTCATCTCATTTCAATGAGTTCACGGATTTATCACATAGAATTTTCAGACTTAGCGCTGAAAAATATTCTGAAATACTCCTGCAAATATCAAATCTGTCCACCACTTTTCTAGGCAAGTTCAAGTAAGTAAAGACCGCCAAATTCTTAACACTGAATCAATACAACACCTCATAGATCGTGATCTAATTGATTATTCGGATCTGAAAATTGCATTCATTAACAACAGAAATATAACAGCACATTTCAAATCTGAAGTTTCATCGAAGGCATGTCAAATCACTTTACATTTCAGTCTTGCTGTCCCAATAAATCAGTATATCAAAACAGCCATGAAACTTGCTCAAAACGCATGAAAATCAAATCTATGATAAGAGACTTTAGGACAACAATGGTACAACTTGCCATTATTACATCTTTTGAAAAAAAAACTTCCCATTATTACAATATGAAAATAAAGTACAATACCTCATCTTTTTCTAAGCTGGTATATCAAGTCCTTCAACTTCATCTTAAGCAATGGCTTCTCCAAAGCTTCCCAAACCCTAGCCCTGGTACATCAAGTCTTTCAACTTCATCTCAAGCAATGGCTTCTCCAAAGCCCCCCAAACCCTAGATAGGGCATTTATAATCACTGCAAACATTAGCCAGCAACAACAAGGGCTAGCAAGGCATCCCATCAACCTATACTAGTGTAGCACATGCTTTTCACAAACACCAATAATAGTGCAGCACATGCTTTTCACAATTACCATTCTTGTTATAAGAGTAAATAATTGTTCTTCCAAGATCCTATCACATTTCAAAACACAATATAGGTTATAATAAAGACACTCATCTCCCTTTACATACGATGAGGTGAGGAAAGCCAATAATAATGGATGAAGTCCACAAGTAAACCCTAGATTAAGTCAACAATGAGGAAAGCCAATAATAATGGATCAAGTCCACAAGTAAAGCCTAGATTAAGTCAACAACAAAGTCCCAAACAGAGTGCTACAATAAGCAAGAATGCAACATGGCACAATAGGGTTTGTATAACCCTCGAGGTGGACTGCCCTCCAAGTCTAGGTTTCCATAGGTTAAGCGCTCCTCTATGCGAGATGGTGTACCTTCCAATAATGGCTCCTCAACTCAAGTGTTTCTCCTCAACTTATGTGCAAGGTGGGTCCAATGCTCCTGGGCCTTAGTTTCTAAACTCTATCATCTGCTGAGTTTTTTTAACTACATAGTTATAGATGATAGATATTGTAGCTCTTGTAACATTGCACTTGTGTGTCCAAAGTAATTTCTTGAGCCTTGTAAAAGTATCCAACACCTAGTTGCAGTGGGACTGCTCTTAGGGGTGGGGAAACCCATTCTTGACATTTCCCCTTTCCTAGGAATTGGAAAGAAACGTTCCAGAGCAGAAGGGAACATTTCAGGAGCTTTGGAAACTTTTCTGAAACTTTGAGGTGAGAGTTGAATTACTTTTGATGATGTTCCAACACTTGGAAACCTTTAGACCCTTTTGAGAGGTTGGGCGAAATGTCCGAAGGGAAATTTTTGTCCTTAGGGTTCAATTCTTTTCTAGGGTTTTAAAAAAATTATGAAAGGATTATATATCATAACAACATTGCACACCCATCCACTCATGTAACAATAGGTATCCTTCTAGATAATGTGATAATGGTATAGAAGATATTCAACAACTATATGTTTCTTCAACCAACCACTATAAGTTAGGACTAACTGTTCAATGAACAAAAGAGCTATACATCCAATAATCCACCAATATAATTCCAACTAAAATACCAATATTCAATGGGTCGATATCCCAACTGTAATCCACTAATAGCAATTACACTAGTACTATCCAATTATGTTGTTACTATATAACTAATAACTCACTATTATGGATTGTAAAATTTCCTGACACCCTTGCGATTGCTAGCTGGGACTTCGCTGTCCCCAAATATATACTTCACTGTTAGGTAAGCTTGTGTATGAGTTTTGATCCAGATTACCTTTGTTGTCATGTATACTATCCAACCACTGTCTTGCTGACTGCGTTGCTACCTGAGCTGTCTAGAATGGGCTTGCTGGTTCGCTGCGTTGATTAGTTGTTGCCTTAGGATTGTTGCTGGTTATATCGTTACCTAATTCGGTCTGGGTTGTTGCAGAAGGGCCGAAACAGATTAATAGAGATAGTCGTTGCCCTAGAAGAGCCTAATTGCTAGGCCGTTTCCCTGAAGTGGCCTTAGGAAGGTAAATTGGCTGTAGACGTGCCTAGATGTCCTTCGCTGCGTTGGCTAATTTTTTGCTCTTCTTCCCTGACCCTGAACTAGGATTACGTGAACCAAGAAACCACAAAGATATGCCCTCGTTGTCCTAGGATAACCACAAAAATAGATTTGCTACTTAGGTCAAAAGTGTGGTGTCCCATTGGACCACATAAACTGTCTTGACCACCTCAGGTTAGCTCGGTGCCACAAGAGATCTTAGTCTACAGAGAATTCACCCCTCTCTTTGCCAAACCAGATAAAAAATTGCCTCAGAATATTATGCTTCAACATGATAGAGAAAAGGAGAAGACTAGCTAGTGTGGGATCATCACCACCGAAATTAATCAAGAGAAGAAGGGGTCTTAAAACCCTCAGAGCCTCAGCTTAGAAGAAAGAAAGATATCCCAATCCAATCCAATGATGATGAAATGATACCATCTCTCTCCTATTTATAGATTCCTTATGGGTTCCCTCCTTATTTTAGCGTGAGGAGGCTACAAGTTTAGCCCCCAATTCTGGCTTTTTTCCTTAGTTACCCCAAATTTACGCAATATTGCCCCAAAAACATTAGATAATGGGTTTCCCCCTTTATTATTGAGTATAGCCTATGGGGTTGGATAGAGTATTTGTTCTCCCTTGGGCAATTAATCAACAGGGAACATTACATTGGGGAATACTACATGTTCTTGACTACATGGCCCCCAAAGGCGCCAAATGAGCACATTTTAAGCATTCTTTTATTGCCACATTACCATTATTGGGTCCCACAATTGGATAGAAAGCTCCCCCCCAAAAAAAGAAAAATCCGATTCTCAAATCTATAACAATGACCTCGCCTCATGAGAATACACCATTCTCAAATTATGAAGAAGCTTGATCTTTGTTGTAAAATGACTCAAAGTAAATCAAAATCAAAATTGACTTCAAATTTTAAATTTGGCTCATAGCATCTGGTCTTCTAGCCAAAGTAAATCAAAAGAACCATATAGGAAATTTCTTTTTTAAATTTTAAATAAATTTGAGCCTAAATGTTAGAATACTTGTGGTCCATGGTTAAAATCTTGTGCATGGCCTTCAAGATAAGATAAATATAAGATAATTATATTAATGTCCAACATATGACCACGAAAATAGGTGAATGGGACTACCGAGTACAATAGTACTTGTTACCACTCAAACCAGCAAGGGACCTAAAAGGGACTCCTAAGAGGGCAACTGCTAGGTTAAGGGCAATGATGGAGACTTAGCCCACTGTCACCACAACTAAGACTCCCTACTCTTTACGGACTTTCACCGATGGGAGGAGACCCGATAATTAGGAAGTCACTTATAAAGAATTATTCAACAAATAGATGTGAGTGACCTTAAAGACCTTTTCCCTAGGATAGGATTAAAAACAGAGCTTGCTTGCTTTTTAAGCAAGGTACACGATTTTCTAGGAAAATGAGTTGAGGATTTGAGGGTTAGGTTAAAGGAATATGACTTGAAAAGTGTCCCAATCCCTAAAATCCTTATAGAACTTGGATTCCTGAGTTTCCCTTGATGAATTGTTTTTGTTAAGAAATGGGACCACATGGGGCCAAGTGGACCCAACCCAAGTTAAGGGGATGGAGTTTATCAACTGATGATATTCTTAACTTGACCAAGGCATGGGGAAAGGATCAAACAAGAATTTTCACCTAAAGATGTCAAATTGATCCTATGAGGTACTAACCTTGGGAACACCAGGGGAAAGTTTGATCTTAGACCTAGGTCTTGTGATATCTCACAATCCCACCCTCGGAATCGCGTCTTGTGATATCTTGCAATTCCACCGTCGGAATTGCTTCAAATTCGGAGGAGACCTTAAGGACACACCAACGTAGTAGGGCCTAGGAGATCGAACTTTTTTTCGGGCTAGTTTGTCGGGAAATTGATGCCCTAGGTGGCCTAGCGTGGCTAGACCTAGAAGAGGGAGGAAAAGGTGAAAAAATATGGTTTAAATCTTGGGGATCAGTGCCTAATTCCTCTTGGGGATATGGAGTCAAGGAGAATTATGAAGATGGACTTCGTTTCTTGTTCAAGGAGGCTCTCAAAGTCGACTTCGTCCAATGGTAAGGGCAACAGAAGAAAAGTGACCTTAAAAGCTTTTATACTTCGTTGCAAATGGAAGAGGCTTATTGAGATAACTCGATCTCTAGGACAATTCATTCATCAAACATGGACCATACATGGAGATAAGCTAAATAGAAACATAATTCCACATTGATGCCGTAAATGCATGCAACAATGAGCCCTAAAATAACGAAAATCTCATAACCAACATATGCAGCAAGATGAAAGAAAACAACGTTAAAATTGCACTTAAATGTAAGAGAATATATCCAACGATCAACACATTTGCAATATAAGAAGCTCCAAGATGTGAAGAATCCAATCCATACATCAAAATTCATCCATTATCTAGAATATCCACCAAGGAAAAAGTCCGAAGTTCTCTAAAGAGAGAATGATCCAAATCAAGTGATGATACATAATGAATTCATCTAACTCCTATTTATATACTCATTAGGAGTTTACCTAATGGGCCTACATTAGCCCCTAAAATAGAATAATGTGAAAATTGACTAACTTTTGGTGACAAACCCACCAAACTAGGTCACAAATAAAATAATAAGCCTCTCAAGAGGTCGAATAATAATCTATGCATGTCTTAGGGCCCTCCAAGAGGCCTAATGAGGTCCATAAGTGCCATAATGATGAATAGGACCCTCAAAAGTGATGGACAAGGGGGTGGTCCCTTATTCTCCAAACAATAAACCTGTGGTGCTCCCGGTGGTGTGGGGACACACCAATGACCTCATGGGTCTCCAAATGAGTTGAAGATGCTTGTAGACCATCTGCAAGGGCTCAGATGATGGAATGAATGATGCCATGTCAACGTATAAGTCCCGGGACATCTGCCAAGTGTGTGGTGCACTTGTGGGGCCAGCTGGGCACAGTGTACCAGATACATCTTCCTCGTCCAAAAGGTGGATCTCGAGCAATCTATGGGTATCTCTGGGGATCCATGGAGTGCTGTCTATTGTTGTGGGGGCCCATGGCTCTCTACACACACCCTATATGTGCCAATGTAGCCCTCTGGAGGGTTAGGACCTCGTATAGGGAGTCCAAACCCAAATGGACATGATCTGCAATCCTGTATAAGATCCAATGTGTCCCCTAGCCTTCCAGCACAACAAGCCATTAAAGTAATCGAGTAAAAGAGCTTACAAACCATGGATAACAAGTGGACACTTCATAATGGTCTGCCCTTCCGTAGTGGGCTTTGGCATGTGCTAATGTCTCCAAGCTCTAAAGGGGGTTAGCCAAGCACCTTATTAGGTGGTTTCCTCTTTAGAGGGGATAATATGTTCAAGGTACATCCCTCAAATGGTGGTGGCATGTGATAAAGAGGTGAAATGGAATAGGGAATGAGAGGGGCAATCCCAGGCCACATATTGGGGCACAAGGGTAGCTAGAAAAAGGGAAGCCCACACCTGGGTATATAATGTGTAGGAGGGAGCAACCATGGTACATGAGGTGCCTTGACCTTGATTTTTCCACCCTTCTTTATATGCCTTTTGCCTTTTATGATTTTTATTTGATTAATTGCTCGGGGCTCAAAGGATACGAGCATGATGTGTAAGATATAACAGTGATTACCCTCTTTTTTGGTAGGGCGGTTTATTGCCCTCCAGGGGTTGGGACAATCACGAGTTCCTGAATGATAAAGGAGGGTCATCAAGGGCCTATGGAACTAGGGTGATGGCCATGGGTATGGGGTAGAGCTCATGCATTTGCTTTTGCCCACGTGCTAATTATGCTTGTCCCGACCATTTTTTGCAACTTGTGGTGTATTTTCCTATTGAATGTGGCCATTTATGCTTTTACATTTCTTTTCAACTGCTTCAACCTCCGGGGCATCGTTCCAAGCATGACCCAAGGTGGGGGCAAGGGAATAGGGAGGCTAGCCCTATGTGGACCCAGGTGGGAGAGATGATGAATGGGGGTATAGTGGATGGAAAGAGAGTGATATATGTGGATAAGGGAGCGGGACCACACAACCAAAGTCAGGGTTTCCCAAGTAGTATCACCCTAAAGCCAAATGGTCAGTAAAGGAGATCCCACTAGACTAAAATCCAAGGGTAACATCCCAAAGAAGTCAAGGGGACAAAAGCACAAACTAAGCCCACTATTTCCGTCGAATCCCCCCATTAATCCATGCCCAAAATTGTCCATGATAAGTAAACCCAATACTCAATTACCAAATGACAAGACATACCTCTAGGTTTGGTAGGCCCATCTTCAAACATACGATCAATACAGATGGGCGAGGGACCACATGGCTGACTCAGGTGGCGGAGAAATGGCACAACTAGCTAGTGGAGGGTTGCAAGGGGCTATTGGCTGCTGACTGAGGACCATCATGGAGAAAACATTTCTCCTAGGGATATCACCCACGAAGTGGTGGGTAACATCTGGCTCCAATTGGGATGTGATCTCCCAAAGAGGTGGACAAGGCTACTCGAACGGGAGGTCTTGAGAACTCCAACAATCTCTTGGTCATCGTAGACCTGTTATCTGCACATATCAATGACTAAACCCACGGGGCAACATGTTTTTCACGATGTCTCATGATCACTCATGCTTAATGTTAGGCCATAAAATCAACAAGTAATAAAAATATGCAATTTTAATCCAAATGCAGCTAATCTATCATGATAAACATCATATGAGATTAATTCTAATGCAGAAAATCAGCATGCAATGCATCATACTCTAACATGCATATGGTGCGAAACTAATACTAAGAGTAATCATAAAGCCAATGCAACCAACATATTATCATATCAATATAAATCTGCTTGCTAGTATGATTACTGATGTAGCAAATCCCAAAGCGAATGCGGATACCGTTATATGGAGGATGAAGCGAGTGGGAGGTGGGAAAATATGTTGCCCACACATGGATGATCACATGAGAAGAGGTAAGAGAAGGATCGATGTTTTAAAAATCGGTCGTACTGACTCGAATTTGGTCGAGTCGACTGAGCCAACCCACTGGTTGGATCGGCTTGGTAAAAAATCGGTCTAGAGGCCGGTTTTTGACCGAACCGACCGAGCCGGTCACCGACTCAGCTAGTTCGGTCACAAACTGGCTAGCTTGCTCGGTTCGGTCACAAACTGGCCGGCTTGGCCTAGCCACAAACCCCACAAACGACTAGATTTCAATGGGTTTTGGTATGCCCTCTAACCCTTCCCAATCCTATAAAAGCTACCCAACCCCTCTCATTTCCTCACAACTATCTTATTGCATTTGAGTAAGCATTTGTGAGGAATTTGTGAAGAGTTGTGGAGTTGGTTTTTGGAGCAACTTTGAGGAGTCTCTTGGGAAATCTTTGGTGCAGTAGTGAGGAGCTTCTTGGGCAATCATTGGAGCAGCATTGAGGAGTTGGTTTGTTGGAGCAACATTGAGGAGGCTAGAGCCTAGAGGTATTTTTTTTTCACTTCTAAAATCTGCCTTTGCTTGTTTTTTTTTTTGCAAATTTGGAAATTGAAAACATAAATTTTTGTGAAAGAAATGAACATAGAATGAGTCGTTTTTTGTTTGTTTTCATTTTCAGATTTAAACCTTTCATTTCCAAGTCCAAATATCAGTCCAAAATGGCTCCTAGAATGAAAGACGCTGCTTGGGCATATGCTGAGATGGTTGATGATCAAATGCATTGCAAATTTTGTAAGAGAAAAATTAAGGGGGGTAGAGGGGGCATTCATAGGCCGAAACTACGCTTGGCTGGTCTTAGAGGCCAAATTACTCCATGTGAAGCACCAATAGAAGAAATTGGGGAAATTAGGAAGGAGTTGAGAGATCAATTTCAGAAGTTTGAGGAAGACAAAGCTAGGCAAAAAGAAATAGAGGCTGAAATAGGGAGGAAGAGGAATATAAAACACACGATGGCTGCCAACCCCAATTTTGATTATGAGGGCTCTTCATCTATCCCTTGCATTGATGCATCAAACCCCTTTCGCTACGTTCCTCCCTCTTTGGAGTCTATTCAAGAAAAGGGTAAGGGTACAATGAAAAATAAGGGTACTATCATCAGTTTTTTTTCACACCCTCCTGTCCCTCTGATAGTGCACATGGTCCTAAAGCTAGTAGAGGTCAACTGCAACCCACTTTAGATCAACATTGGAAGAAAGAATTGAGAGAAACTGCTTGTGATTATATAGCTAGATGGTGGTATGATGCAGATATCCCCTTCGATGCTTCTCGTTCACCATATTATGAACCTATGTTTGATGCCATATATGTTGCTGGAAAGGGCTTTAAAGGCTCTATTATGCATGAGTTAAGGGGATCTCTTTTGCAAAAAGAGATTTTGTCCATTGATGAATATTTGAGAGATTTCAAAAACTCATGGGCAAAAATAGGATGTACCATCATGTCAGATGGATGGTCTGATTAGAGGAACCGTACCATCATAAACTTTCTTATCTTTTTCCCACAATGAACCATGTTTCTAAGATCAGTTGATGCATATGATAGGGTGCAAGATGCACACTTGTTGTTTTAGCTTTCGGATGAGGTTGTTGAAGAGGTGGGGGTGGCTAATGTTGTTCAAATAACCACAGATAATGCCTCTAACTATGTTCTTGCTCGTAAAATGTTAGAGGAAAAACACAAAACCATATTTTGGACCCCATGTGCTGCACATTGCATAGACCTCATGCTTGAGGATATTGGTAAAATAGATTGGATCAAGGACACTGTAGAGCATATGCCAAAAGCATAACAAAATATATTTACAATCACTCATGGATTTTGAACCTGATGATGAAACACACAGGAGGCAAGGATATTATTTGGCCTGCCATCACTAGATTTGCAACACTTTTTTTGACATTGCAATCTATGTTTTCCCAACATAGAAACTTGGAAAAGGTGTTTTATAGTGATGAATGTAATGAATGTTAATGGTCTCACAAACAAGATGGCAAAGATGTGAAAAAAAGAAGTTAATGAAGAAATATTTTGGAAAAAGGCAGCAGAGATTGTGAAGGTTGCTGAGCCACTGGTTAAGGTGTGGTTGGTGGATGGAGAAAGATTGACTATGGGCTTCATGTATGAGGCTATGAATAAAGCAAAGGAGCAAATAAAGGCAACATACAAGGAAATAGTGGCTAAGTATGGGCCCATTTGGGAAATCATTGATCAAAGATGGAACAATCAACTCCATTGCCCTATACATGCAACTGGGTATTTTCTAAACCCAAGGTATCCTTATAAAGCTCTAGCGGAAGGAGCTTTGACTGGGGAGGTTAGAGATATGGATTGATTGATTGCATTGATCGCATGATCCCCAAGGAGAATGACCAACTGCTGATACACAATCATATCACTATCTTCAACAAAGCCACAGGTACCTTTAGCAAGAACCTTGCAAGGATTGCAAGGGAATCAGATGAGCCAGGTAAACAAAGAATTTCAATTTTCAAATTCATATTTCATTATTTTGTAAAATTGTTTATAATTTGAAAGTTGGATATAATTGATTGAGCTAACTGAAACTCATTACACAACTATGTTTTTTTTTTGTAAGTTAGGCTAAACTATATTAGATCAAAAAGAAACTTTACATAGGCATTGGGTTGAGATGGTAAGCGGTGCTTAGCCTATCCCAACCTTAGTAGCTTTCAAAATGGCACAAGTTTGTAGCTGCCTCGTAGGAGGAAACCAACCCCTTAATAGCATAAAACAGTCATTATTTACAGAGTGATCCGTAACATATATAAAAACAAAATATCTGTAGTACACGCTGAAATGACAGAAAACAGAAAAGAACCGAGCAATCGCGCAGTCATGGTGTTCCTTCATCATCCTCTGTAGCAGGGTCCTCCTCCTCGATGCGACATCCATATTCCTGCGCAATGGCCTCCTCCTCAGCAGTGGGCTCGTGCGGGGGCTTTGGGGGGGGGGCCTGCGCGGATGATAGGAGCAACTGGATACTCAGCATCTGGAACTCTGGTCAAAACTCCATACGAATCCATGATCCACACATCTGTATCCTCCTCCGTGGGCTCGTGAACTGGGGGAGGCTCGGTTTTCCGAGGAGTGAGCGGATCAGAGTGTGCAATGGTAGACTTCCTAGGGCCTCTTCTGCCCCTCTGATTCTCCAGATATAAGACTATCTCATCTTGGGTGCACTCAGACCTTTGAATTGCCTCCCTGTCATGGTTGCCAGAAGAGGAGCCCTCAATGGATTCCAAACGGTGGTCATGATCGCGGTGATAGTGGCTTGAGAACGCACCTCTTTGGCTATCCCTGATGGGTTTTTGCCGCTGTCTTGGAGCCATGGGGGGGCTAACAAGCAGAGTGGGGGAGACCGGGTTCAAAGTAGTGGGGTGCGCAGCAAGAGAATGCACAACAGAGAAGTGCAGCATGGGGGTGTGCAACAGGGGGCACGCAGCAAGGGAGCCCGCCTTAGAAAGTACGCAACGGGGAGAAGCAAAAGAGGAGGGGTTTTCCACAGGGAGGTGCGCGACCGGGGGGCACGCTGAGGGGGGCGCGCGACCAGGAGAGAAACAGAGGGAGGAGTGTGCTGCAAGCTGGCGCACGTCAGGGGGAGCGTGTAGCAGGAGGAGCGCGCGGGGAAACTGGAGCAACAGCGAGATGGGAAGGGAAGAGGCAGAGATGGATTTGGAGGCCGACTGGAGCAGCAAATGGATGACAGGATGAGGAGTAACAACGCCTTTTGAAGACTTGTGGCACAAGTGCAGATGCTGTGTGGTGTTGTGGCATGCTCGCATATACGAGTTGGGACAATTCACTTGAGATTGCATGTGATTCAGTGTATGGCAGGAGATCAGGTGCAGCAGAGTACCGGTGTGAATGATTGCAGAGATGAGGTTCCGCATCAGGTTAAAGCTGGCTTTGTAGGGCGCCGTCGGGGCATGTCATCCGCATCTGGGGGTACACAACTATGTTTTTTGCAGCACAATGGTGGGAGGCATTTGGTAGCCATTGTCCTGAATTGCAGAAGTTTGCAATTCGCATTTTGAGTCAAACTTGCAGTGCTTCTAGGTGTGAGCACAATTGGTCTGTCTTTGAGAGGATTCACACGAAGAAGAGAAACCGTTTGGAGCAAAAATGGTTAAATGATGTAGTCTATGTCCAATACAACCTCTGACTAAGATGCAACCAATTGATGGACAAAAGACCTGATTTAGATCCCATTGTGTTGGATGATATTGATACAACATCAGATTGGGTAGTGGAGACTCGTCCACCAAACTTTGAATATGATGAGGATAATGATGTGGGGTTGGACTTCGATTTACAGGTAGAGGCTCAACTAAATGCAGATCCACCAGTACTAGGCCCAACCCCAAGTCCTCCAGTTGCAGGCACTTCCTCTAGTCAGCCATGACGCAAGCGCATAGCTCGTCTATCTCAGACTTAGCGTGCTAGTGCTACTACTTCTACAGATCCAATTGAGGATCTTGATGAGGAGGATGAGCTATGGGTTTCCCCCTCTGATTCAGAGTCTGAGCCAGAGGATATTGCCTTGTCTGGCAGTAGTGACTAGTCATGTTTTGTTGTAGAGGCCATTTAGAGCCTCCTTGGTTATGTGTTTTTGTTCTGATCTCTATATCATATATGTATTGGACAGTGCATGTTGAAAAGTGTAACTAGGCTCGGTCTTCATATTGACTATGTAATTATGTATTTATGTAATGAAGAAGACAGAGATAATAAAATGTATTTTTGAGCTTGCTTCATGGGTTTCATGAGCAAGAATTTTATTATAGGTCAAAAGACTTCTTCTTGATGTCTTTTAGGGATTTGTGATCTTGTCATAAATGTATTAATTACAGTCATGTATATGAAGAAAAGTCAATGATGGTATGCCTCTAGACCTTGTCAATCAAATCATTAAATATGACTCAAGAATGGTGCTAATTCTCTTGATCAGTTCAACATAGAAAATGTTGGAAACACTCCTCACCATGTTGGCCTATAAACATTAGACAAGTCGGCTCATGAACAGTCACAACCTTTCACTGTCAAGTCAGCCAATTACAGGGGCTAACTACTATAAATAGCCCATTGGACTGCATAGAAAAGATAGTGAAAAAATTTCGGATTCGTCTGAGTTTTTCGGACTAAATTGCAGGAAGGGAGTTCGGATAAGTGCGAGGTACAATCAACAAGGATAGACCATTCAACAAAGATAAAAGGAGCATTATTATATTCTGTCTTGGTCTAAGTTCTGTAATAATATTGCGTGGTTCAATGTGAAGACAATGCAAAGATCTCAACAAAGAAATAACAATATGAATGGGGTAAATATAGTGCAAAGAAAAGGGTGGCTTGACAACATAAGGAATATCTTTGCAAGGAGTGCAGAGAAAGGATAATCCAACCTCCATAATGGTTATAACATCTCGAACAAGTCTAGAAAGGAGTTCAAGGGTGCTCATCATATGAAGGGTATTACAACAAGTTATCTATCCTTAATAAGAAGGTCTACAAGGTATCTATTGAAGGTCGAAGTAAAAGAAGAGAAGCACATCAGTTAGAGACCGATGTAATATCCCCAAAGGGAAATAACCAGTAATACAGAAATATGCCAGACAGATATATAAAACAAAATGCTGGAACCAGATAATGGAACAAGTACACATAGAATGCCAGAACACTAAGCCATTTTATTAATCTCAGAACACATAGATAGGAGTACAAGATAATCAGAATGAGTACACCTATCCTTGCCCTAGGCAAGTGGAGGCCCTCTCAGAACAAATAATGGCTGCAAAGAAGGACAACGTCCTAGCTGGCTGAAGAACTGCTATGAAGAACTGCTGCTGGAATGCACTGGAACTATGAGCTGGAAACTAGAAAGATGGCTGATCTCAATCCTCCAGACAAACCCCAGAAAATGTGAAACTGATGCTCCACCACCAGTCAAGCCCTCACAAGTGAAAACGCTGTCCCTGCTAGTGACAGCGCAGAAGACAGATGAAACGCTGGCCACAAGTCCTCCAGATGAGATGACCAACTCCTCAGGGCTGGAGACACTGAAAAACGCTGCCAAACCCTCACACAAAGACCCTGCTCATCAGATCAGCGTCCTCCCTGACTAGATCTGCGTCCTCTCTGCCCAGATCTGCTGGATCTGAGTCCTCCCTCTCCAGATCTGCGTCCTATCTCTCCAGATCTGCGTCCTCCAAGGCTAGATCTGCTGGATCTGCGTCCTCCTTGCCCAGATCTGAGGCTCTCCTACCTGGATCTGCTGGATCTGGGTCCTCCCTATCCAGATCTGCGTCCTATCTCTCCAGATCTGCGTCCTCCAAGGCTGGATATGCTGCTATCTCTCCAGATCTGCGTCCTTCAAGGCTGGATATGCTGCTATCTCTCCAGATCTGCGTCCTCCAAGGCTGGATCTGCTGCTATCTCTCCAGATCTGCGTCCTCTCTGCCTTGGTCAGCTGGATCTGCGTCCTCACTATTCAGATCTGAGTTCCTCTCCTCTCCAAATCTCCACCAGGAAACTGCTGCTAATTACCACTGAAACTGAAGGATGATGCTCAGAAAATAACCTTACCAGGGCAGGCACTCGAAGTCCCCCGAGGCTAAGGGTGATACCAAGAAAATAACCTTACCAGGGCAGGCACTCGAAGTCCCCCGAGGCTAAGGGTGAGATCTCCGAACGGAGACACTCGGTTGCACTAAGCAGTGCTGCAGACCGACTAAACAACCGGCGTGCTGAAGCAGACAGAAGTCTAGCTCTCAATATCAATATCAAATCATGCATGCCCAAATGAGGTGAGAACCCCACCTTTTATAGTGCTAAACTCCCTCCAAAACCTTGATTGCGTCCTTCACTCTCCTTGGCCTGCGCAGTTAACCTTGGGTCAGCCTGATGCCTCCCCATCATACTCATGTGGACCCCCAAGGCCCCCTCTCTAAGTTATAACGTTAATCAACTAGGAAAAGAACACTTTATTTATAAAGTGAGGTGACTAAAGTGAGGTGACCCCTCTTATTTCTCACTTTATTTATTATTTCTAGCTAAAGCGGCAAAATAAAGCAAAAATGAAATATTCCAATTAGCAAAGCTAATTGGGAATATTACAGTCTCCTCCGGCAAAACGTTGCTTGTCCTCAAGCAACTGAAGTGATGGATGCTGTAAAGTCTGCTCGCTCTCCCAAGTGGCATCCTCATCCGGCAAAAATTGCTTGTTCTCAAGCAATGCTTGAACAAGCCTACTCTCTAGCTGATGCTCCCTGCCGATACTGCAAAATGTGCCTGGGTCCCATTGAAACCTCTCTGTCTCCTGCATCACCCTGATATGAAGGGATATCTCAATGCCAGGATCCCAAACTGGCCTCTCATGGTACCAGCCAATCAATAGTCCTCCCGGATCCCATCGCCACTGTGGCCAATATTCGCACAAGTCCCACGGCTCGGGCTGTGCACCGCCTCTGGCTATGACTAATGCTCTAAGCAGTGAAGACCACCAGCAAGCATCAATGCTCTCAGGCTCCTGCTGTGATGTACCTGTGACTACATATGCTGCCTCTCCAACTGCATACCAACTCATCACCTCTCTCCAATCCACGTCCTGACTCAATCCCATGCTGATCCTGCTCTCCTGAAATCGGGATGGAGTGCTGAAGAAATGATGTCCTGTGCTGCCCTGCCAGCTGGAGTCTATAACCTCTGTTATGTCCAAGGGTCCCTGCCCGACTGTGCTCCCTACGAATAATACCGTACCATCTAGAGGGTACCAACTCATGATCTCCCGTCAGTCCATCCTAGAAGAAGAATCTGACGTAGCAACAACAACGGTATATGGAACAGGCCTGGGATGTTGCTGCCAACCTGTAATCAACTCCCACTGCTCTACCCTGTCTGTCAATGGAAGCTGCCTATAGAAGGAAGCCCCTCTCTCTATAATGGGCAAAAGTGGGCAAGGTATGCTGCAAGCTCCATCGATGTACTCCTGGAGAGTGCTACTCACTAAAAACGCTGCAGCTCTGCTGACTGCGAGTACATCTATCTGTGCCTCATCCCAGTGTCGACCCAGAGATGGATGCTCCAACATATCCAACAACTCCCGCTGTCTACTAGCCCCCTGCATAACAATCCCATCAACCTCCAACAACTCCAGAGGGCATGGATCTGTAACAGCTGTCACCATACTCGATGTCAATGCAGCTGACTGCTCACCCTGGACACTAGTATATAGCTCCGGTCTACTGTCACCATCCATGCATGACTGCCCTCGCTCCCCAGAAGCGACCTCAACTGATCCTATGGACTCATGTGAAAAAAGAGTCCTCACCCTGGCATACAGAAGGAATGCCCCCCTGTTCTACCTCCGCCATCTCATCGGCATCGAACATGCCATCCACCCTCTCGACAAAGTGTCGATACAGTGTCTGGAGCCCAGACACATACTGGGATACTACCTCTGCTGTACCCCGTATCCTCTGCTCATGCATGATCTCGGCATGCCCTGAGGGAAAAATGATGCATGTCTCCCTCATGACCTGCTCCCCAAGCGTAGGCTCAATGATGACTGATGCACCACCTCTGAAAGGGATCATCTCATCCCCCAACCTGTGGCTGTCAACTAGCACACCAACCCAGTGCCACTGCTGAGAAGTCTCTCGCCTAGTGTACTGAGTGTCATCCAAATATCTTGGGTGAACCTCGCGTACCCTGCTGCTCACTCCCAAAGTGCCAAGGTCAAAAACATAATCAACTGTACCTGTGAGTGATGTCGAAGCGAGTCAGGTGTGTGAGTCCCCACAGATACTGCCAAGTATCGCTCCTCTGTCTCTCCATCGATCCTGGGTGAACTACTCCCAAAGGTAAGCCTGATGTCCCTACCCATGAGTCTCTCTAGAAGGAATGCTCTAAGTCCCTGCTGTGTAGCACCGTATGCCCTCGCATACCACTGATCATCCATACACTCCTCGACATGCCACTGCACACTGAGGCATACCCCTGAATACTGCTGGATACCCCATGCTACTATTGTACCACCCTGTACCGTCTCGTGCCCTGACTGTGTCCAGAAATCTGTCACTCCCCGCGTGCTCTCAATGTGATGTAGGGCACTCCTACTCCTCAATGTAGTCCCACACACTACGGTACACCACCATGTAGCTCCATGTCTACCAGTAGTCCACTGATCACTGCTAGAGGCTCCCACACATCCATGGATGTGATGTCCTAGAGCTGTGCCTCTACATATCGGACTACCACCAATCGGTATCGTCATGTCCACCGTCACATCACTATACCTGCCGACAAATGGATCATCACTGCAAATCCTCCTCGAGGGGTCCGAGAAGTGAACCTCCCTATGGGTCAGTAGTGTTACCACCACTGCTCGGCTCCGCTGCGTCCTCTGTG
The DNA here is from genome assembly GCA_034641835.2 of Pinus albicaulis. Lineage (NCBI taxonomy): Eukaryota > Viridiplantae > Streptophyta > Pinopsida > Pinales > Pinaceae > Pinus > Pinus albicaulis. The sequence goes on along the minus strand of CM076584.1, from coordinate 540,402,104 downwards.
CCCCACACAAAGGTGAAGAATCCTTGGCCCCATACAAGGTGCCATCTGGTGGCCTGCCAATGCCACCTCCTCCGACAAGCTCCTGCCAAGGTGTGCTGACCACCCCGTGATCCCATGTATGAATGTCATGCCAAGACAACCTAGGGAGTCTACCCATAAACTGGTTGGCCACTGGAGCTGACCCAAACTGCACATGCTCTGCTACTAGGCCAACTGTACTCTCCAAGGCATAGTCAGCCGACCTGCCTGGGAAATGATAGGTGATCCCACCTGGATCCCAATGCCAATCTGGGGTCCCTATATGCTTAACACCTAGGAACTCCTGCTGAACTGCACCTGGGTCCCCCATTATCTCCATAGCCCGCTCCACCGAGTACCAACTCAAAATCTCTCGCCATCCAACCTCAACACGTGGCTGTTGTACCCTGTGCAACTCTGATCGTCTCATACCACTATCCAAGTCAACATATGAGACCTGACTAGGTGGCTCTGCCTCTCTCTCTCCAACGGGAAGAGATGACCCAACAACACTGCTAGTCCCATCCATGCATACCTGAAGGGGAATGATCTGACACTCCAACGTGCCCTCTG
>CM076584.1:540227485-540401413 GCA_034641835.2 Pinus albicaulis | reverse complement strand
GACACCTGTTCCCCCAAAAAGGTGCAAACTGAAAACAACATTACAGCTTCTAAATGGTTTGACTATGCAAGACAACTTTATGAGCAGGATCCCAAGGTTGACCCTCCTCCCTTGGTCAACACAGACACAGAACTCTTCACGGTGCAAGAGGTAGAGATGGGTATCAAGAAGTTGGGCGCTGGAAAAGCAAAAGACTTAGATGAACTCCAAGCAGAGTATCTAAAGTGGGGCTTAAAATTTCTTTCACCTCACATCACAAAAATTTTCAACAGCATCTTACAGCAGGGGTTCCCCACATATTGGACAACTAGTATGGCAATACCTCTTTTCAAGAGTGGTGACGTCAATAATCCTTCCAATTATAGAACCATAATGATAAACCCTTTGTTTGCAAAGTTATTTGGAAGCATGTTGGAAAAGAAAATTAGCAAGTGGGCAGAATAAAGAAATAAACGTGCTAAAGGGCAAGCAGGTTTTAGACCTAAACATTCCACAGTTGATCATTGTATAACTTTAAGGCACATCATTGAAAAAGGTTGGGAAAATAAGGAAGAAGTTTTTTGTTGCTTTGTTGATTTCAGAAAAGCCTTTGACACGGTTCCTAGGGATATGCTTTGGGGCAGAATGGAGGAACTCGGGGTTCCCAAGCATTTGAGAGCAGCTGTGCATAGGTTGTATGAAGAGGTGAAAGTCAAAATCAGAACTTCAGCTGGCATTTCTGAAAGTTTTAGAAGCGATATCGGGGTCAAGCAAGGTTGCCCATTGTCTCCTACCCCTTTTGGGTTATATATTGACAAGCTTGAAGAGTGGCTAAATTCGCAAGGGGGTGACGGTATCCATTTGGGCAAGTTCGTTATCAGGCTTCTTTTGTACGCAGATGACCTTATATTGATTGCTAATTCGGCTCTTGGTTTGCAAGAGCATTTACATTCCCTTGAGCATTTTTGTAAAAGGGTTGGGATGCAAGTCAATCTTAGCAAAACGAAAGTAGTGGTTTTCTCTAACAAAAGAAAGCATAACCAACATAAGTTCTATTTTGGAGGCAGCATTTTGGAAGAAGTTGCAGATTACAAATACCTCGGAATTGACTTCAACAAAAATTTAAGTTGGGATGGTTGTAGAAAGAAAAGAACTTTAGGGGGTTGGAAACCATTTTATGCTCTTCAAAACAGGTGTAGAGAGGCAGAGCTGTGGGACTGGAAAACCACCCTAACTCTTTTTGGGCTTCTAGTGATTCCGGTGATTCTCTACGGTTGTGAACTATGGGCTAGCAGCACAACCAAGATGCAGTGGAAACAAATTGAGAAAATTCAGAAACGTTTGATTACAAACAAATTCAAAATTAAAAGTGCAGTTCCTTATGCTATCCCGTTAAGTGAAACAGGGGCTGCTCCTATTGAAGCAATTGCTATGGTGCGAGTCATAAGGTATCTGGAAAAAATTGAGCAAATGGAAGAGGATAGATGGCCTAAGGTTGTGTTTAGTGACAGATTGTGTAAAAGACATAAGACTTGGATGCGGAAAAATAACAAATGGTTTAGTAAATGGGGTATTTGCTTGAGCATGTGTCCTACAAACAGTAAAGAGATAAAAACTTTTGTTATGGATAAATTCCATAAACATACTTGGAAGAAAGAGCTAGAGAGAAAGAAGAAGTACTACCTAGAAGAGTTTAACCCAACACATAACCATCAACAAAAGGCATACATAGGGGCTGATATTTCTTGGAGATCTAAAATTCTTATTGCTCAATTAAGGACTAATTCTCATCAACTCCGTTGTGAAACAGGGCGCTGGAAAAGGCCAAAAGAAATGTGGGAAGAAAGAGTATGTATTTTTTTGCTCCTCCGGAAAAGTGGAAACAGAAAAACATTTCATTCTAGAATGTGAGGCTTTCAAGGACACCAGAGAAAACTATGCAGGCATTTTGGCAGCTAATTCTTGGGATAATCTATTCAGCGAAGAGTTTGTCGATACGCTGGGAGTGCTCATTGTAAAACTTCACAGAAAAAGGGCCGAATACAAGAGTCAGATAGAGAAGCAATCTGTCCCATAGGCTATTTTTAGCCTCGTGGACATTAAAAATTCTTTCTTTCTTTCTTTCTTTCTCCATTCATTCTGTTTTTTCTTTTTTCACCGTTCGATCGAACCAGCAGCTGTCATTAAAGCAATGGATGCGCGCTGCTGGTTTTAGAAGGCTATGGACGAGCAAGGATTTCCATAAGAGAGTAAGCCATCAATCTCAAGTTTCTTCTGGATTTTAATGTTTTACCCCCAAATTCCTAAGGACTTTCTTTAAACTATAAATTGCAATACAAAAAGTTGTAATGATGCCCATACAATATCTTGAGTCTGTACTTTTTTGAACCAGCTCTCAAAGGGTCGAGGATAATGTGACCTGTGAATCAACGCCTGCTTCCTGTCGCTGCTATTATGGTGTTGGGCCTTATCTTATTATGATAGTCAAGTACGCTGCGGGGTTTGCTTCGCAGGGTTTTGGCCTTCTCAGGGTTTTAGCAGTGCTAGGGTTTATCTGTTCATCATTATGTGTATGCAGAGAACCATAAACAATATCCAGAGCGACACCTCGTTGCATCTGATTTTATGTATCTTTCATTCTGTTACGTGGAACTGTATGATCTTTATTATAAATTCTGGTGCTAATGGTTGACTACCACAGTTTCAAAGGTGTTGCCCTATGGTATATGATCTATATCAGTATATTATTAATTCAATGTAACTATCTAAAGTTAATTACTCTGTTTATATTTATTTTTTGGATTGCGTGTTCTCAATGCAAGCTGGGTATTTTAATGTTGTCGTCAACCTTGTTTTGATCACATAAATTGAAAATTTGTACATCCTATTAGGTTATTTGTAAATTTTGTTCATTAGTCTCCAAGGGAGGTTCACATATACTAGTTCAGAGTTCACTGATAATCACATTCTTTAGTTAATTCAGACCTTTCATAGGTGGTCTTGGGATTTTGATTAGACTTTAGGAAACGAGGAAGCCCAGTAAAGGATATTTTGTAGCTGATATGAGGCAATTGATTGACGTCTGATCATTAAATTGCTCTTATTATTAACTCTCTGATAGATGTTAGCTGACAAAGGAACTGTAAAAATTTCGCAAACAAGGCAATCTACACCAAGAAATCTGCACTTTACCCATTTCAGAAATTTCATCTCATTTCAATGAGTTCACGGATTTATCGCATAGAATTTTCAGCCTTAGGGCTGAAAAATATTTAGAAATACTCTTGCAAATATCAAATCTGTCCACCACTTTTCTAGGCAAGTTCAAGTAAATAAATACCGCCAAATACTTAAAACTGAATCAATACAACACCTCATAGATCGTGATATAATTCATTATTCAGATCTGAAAATTACATTCATTAAAAACAGAAATATAACAGCACATTTCAAATCTGAAGTTTCATCTAAGGCATGTCAAATCACTTTACACTTCAGCCTTGTTGTCCCAATAAATCAGTATATCAAAACAACCATGAAACTTGCTCTAAACACATGAAACCAAATCTATGATAAGAGACTTTAAGACAACAATGGTACAACTTGCCATTATTACATCTGTTGAAAAATAAAACTTCCCATTATTACAATATGAAAATAAAGTACAATATTTCATCTTTTTCTAAGCTGGTATATCAAGTCCTTCAACTTCATCTTAAGCAATGGCTTCTCCAAAGCTTCCCAAACCCTAGCCCTGGTACATCAAGTCTTTCAACTTCATCTCAAGAAATGACTTCTCCAAAGCTCCCCAAACCCTAGATATGCCATTATAATCACTGCAAATGTTAGCCATCAACAACAAGGCTGGGGGCAGGGAGCGCCGACCCGGCCAAGGTGACTCACAGTTGGCGTTTGGCTGCCCGGATTGCTAAGATAAGTGATTGGCTTCACCACAATCGAGCCATCTCCTTCACCCATGTCATGAGGGAAGGAAACAAGGTCGCCGATCTCTTGGCCAATTTCGGCATTGAAAGCAACAACATGATGACTCATGGCTCTCTCTCTATCATTCATGATGAAGACACTCAACAGAACTGTAATTCCCTGGTGCACCAGGATCGCCTCCCGCCGAATGCGGCTGACAGAGAGAATTAATGGGCCACCGGCACCCACGCAGCCCCCAAGGCTGTTTGCATGCCCTGCCCACATGGCCTCGCGTGTTCACAGTCCTGGCGTTATTAATATGCCTTGGGTGGAACACTATGGTATTTACTGCACCTCCGTTCTCTGGTATATGGCGCTGGTTTTGGCATTCGCTTTCGTTATGGAAGAAGGGCAGAGAGACAGAAGCTATGAGAGAATTCTGCTCCCTCTGAGCAGCGCTTGTCCTCCTGGTGCGGCCACTTCCAGCTGCAAAATGAATACGGGGCGTCGATGCAGTGTTTGGGCTTGTTTGGAAACGGTGTCGGGCGTCCACTTCTCCAACAGCCCTTGTTGCAGAGTTTGCGCCTCTTCTGGTTTTTCGAGCATTTCCTTCACAGGTACACCGTCTCTCTCCAATTTCAATTCGAATTCTCAGGATCTTCGCCCTTCTGTTAATCGAACCTTCAGCTCTCCTGCTATCCTGCATAGTCAGAGTCACCCCGGTGGTCTCCTCGCCTTCTCCCCTTCTCCTGACCCCTACTTAGGCAGGCCTCGTCTGCGTCATTTGCTGCTAGTCATGCCCAGACTTCGTCAAAGAATGAGAGCACGACGTGGTGTTAGTCGAGGCCGCATTTCTGGCACTCCTCCTCTGCCCCTTTCTGAGCTCAGCTCCTCCTCTGAAGGCGTCGACCTCACCCCCCCGCCACCCTCACGTGATGGTAGACGTCGGAGCAGAGGTAGGGGAATCCTTGCTGGCAGAGGACGCGGGCGTGTGCGAATTATTGGTGATGCTTCTGGCCAACCTGACGCTCACTCTGAGCCTCCCGGACATTCCTTTCCACCTGACATTCTTGCTCCTCCCCGTCAGCCCCTTTCCTCAGATGCCACCGCCCATCCCTGTCAGCCCACTCCTCCAATCAACAGGGTTCGAGGGACCACCATCAGGCAGACCACTCAGAATGCGGAACTTCGCTTCCATTGTACTTCTTTTGACTCCATCATCACCGCCCTCATCACTGTCTCCCTTCGTGAAGAAATTCCCCTTTCTGCTGACCCCCCCCCTCCTCTTGACCTTCGCCCCAACCCATCTCTTCACGCAGGGGTCAGCACTGAAGCTGCGAACTAGAACATGAAGTCTGACAGTCAGGAAGGAAAGGAGGACATCAGCACTGGAAATGAATATGCATGCAGAGTTGAAGAGGAACCGCTGTCTTCTGAGAATGAGGGCTGATCCCTTGGGCTCAATCACTGCTGGTTTTTTCATGTTTTACTGTTTTAGTTACCTACCTGTTGGGCAAAATGATGTCTCTTGCTTTGTTTTTGAAGTTATTCACATGTTTTGTATAAGTTTCTGGCCGGTTTCCCTACTATGGGCGGCCCAACTTCTCATGTTTAATGGGTCGGTTTCCCACTATGGGCGACCCCAACTTCTCAAGGACAGCTTAGTCAATCAACCCAGACTATCTGGCTTTCACAGCAGAAGTCCTGGCAGTTTTGTATCAGTATTTTCATAATCAATAGAATTAGTCCTATTTAGAAAAAAACAACAACAAGGGCTAGCAAGGCATCCCATCAACCTATACTAGTGTAGCACATGCTTTTCACAAACACCAATAATAGTGCAGCACATGCTTTTCACAATTACCATTCTTGTTATAAGAGTAAATAATTGTTCTTCCAAGATCCTATCACATTTCAAAACACAATATAGGTTATAATAAAGACACTCATCTCCCTTTACATACGATGAGGTGAGGAAAGCCAATAATAATGGATGAAGTCCACAAGTAAACCCTAGATTAAGTCAACAATGAGGAAAGCCAATAATAATGGATCAAGTCCACAAGTAAAGCCTAGATTAAGTCAACAACAAAGTCCCAAACAGAGTGCTACAATAAGCAAGAATGCAACATGGCACAATAGGGTTTGTATAACCCTCGAGGTGGACTGCCCTCCAAGTCTAGGTTTCCATAGGTTAAGCGCTCCTCTATGCGAGATGGTGTACCTTCCAATAATGGCTCCTCAACTCAAGTGTTTCTCCTCAACTTATGTGCAAGGTGGGTCCAATGCTCCTGGGCCTTAGTTTCTAAACTCTATCATCTGCTGAGTTTTTTTAACTACATAGTTATAGATGATAGATATTGTAGCTCTTGTAACATTGCACTTGTGTGTCCAAAGTAATTTCTTGAGCCTTGTAAAAGTATCCAACACCTAGTTGCAGTGGGACTGCTCTTAGGGGTGGGGAAACCCATTCTTGACATTTCCCCTTTCCTAGGAATTGGAAAGAAACGTTCCAGAGCAGAAGGGAACATTTCAGGAGCTTTGGAAACTTTTCTGAAACTTTGAGGTGAGAGTTGAATTACTTTTGATGATGTTCCAACACTTGGAAACCTTTAGACCCTTTTGAGAGGTTGGGCGAAATGTCCGAAGGGAAATTTTTGTCCTTAGGGTTCAATTCTTTTCTAGGGTTTTAAAAAAATTATGAAAGGATTATATATCATAACAACATTGCACACCCATCCACTCATGTAACAATAGGTATCCTTCTAGATAATGTGATAATGGTATAGAAGATATTCAACAACTATATGTTTCTTCAACCAACCACTATAAGTTAGGACTAACTGTTCAATGAACAAAAGAGCTATACATCCAATAATCCACCAATATAATTCCAACTAAAATACCAATATTCAATGGGTCGATATCCCAACTGTAATCCACTAATAGCAATTACACTAGTACTATCCAATTATGTTGTTACTATATAACTAATAACTCACTATTATGGATTGTAAAATTTCCTGACACCCTTGCGATTGCTAGCTGGGACTTCGCTGTCCCCAAATATATACTTCACTGTTAGGTAAGCTTGTGTATGAGTTTTGATCCAGATTACCTTTGTTGTCATGTATACTATCCAACCACTGTCTTGCTGACTGCGTTGCTACCTGAGCTGTCTAGAATGGGCTTGCTGGTTCGCTGCGTTGATTAGTTGTTGCCTTAGGATTGTTGCTGGTTATATCGTTACCTAATTCGGTCTGGGTTGTTGCAGAAGGGCCGAAACAGATTAATAGAGATAGTCGTTGCCCTAGAAGAGCCTAATTGCTAGGCCGTTTCCCTGAAGTGGCCTTAGGAAGGTAAATTGGCTGTAGACGTGCCTAGATGTCCTTCGCTGCGTTGGCTAATTTTTTGCTCTTCTTCCCTGACCCTGAACTAGGATTACGTGAACCAAGAAACCACAAAGATATGCCCTCGTTGTCCTAGGATAACCACAAAAATAGATTTGCTACTTAGGTCAAAAGTGTGGTGTCCCATTGGACCACATAAACTGTCTTGACCACCTCAGGTTAGCTCGGTGCCACAAGAGATCTTAGTCTACAGAGAATTCACCCCTCTCTTTGCCAAACCAGATAAAAAATTGCCTCAGAATATTATGCTTCAACATGATAGAGAAAAGGAGAAGACTAGCTAGTGTGGGATCATCACCACCGAAATTAATCAAGAGAAGAAGGGGTCTTAAAACCCTCAGAGCCTCAGCTTAGAAGAAAGAAAGATATCCCAATCCAATCCAATGATGATGAAATGATACCATCTCTCTCCTATTTATAGATTCCTTATGGGTTCCCTCCTTATTTTAGCGTGAGGAGGCTACAAGTTTAGCCCCCAATTCTGGCTTTTTTCCTTAGTTACCCCAAATTTACGCAATATTGCCCCAAAAACATTAGATAATGGGTTTCCCCCTTTATTATTGAGTATAGCCTATGGGGTTGGATAGAGTATTTGTTCTCCCTTGGGCAATTAATCAACAGGGAACATTACATTGGGGAATACTACATGTTCTTGACTACATGGCCCCCAAAGGCGCCAAATGAGCACATTTTAAGCATTCTTTTATTGCCACATTACCATTATTGGGTCCCACAATTGGATAGAAAGCTCCCCCCCAAAAAAAGAAAAATCCGATTCTCAAATCTATAACAATGACCTCGCCTCATGAGAATACACCATTCTCAAATTATGAAGAAGCTTGATCTTTGTTGTAAAATGACTCAAAGTAAATCAAAATCAAAATTGACTTCAAATTTTAAATTTGGCTCATAGCATCTGGTCTTCTAGCCAAAGTAAATCAAAAGAACCATATAGGAAATTTCTTTTTTAAATTTTAAATAAATTTGAGCCTAAATGTTAGAATACTTGTGGTCCATGGTTAAAATCTTGTGCATGGCCTTCAAGATAAGATAAATATAAGATAATTATATTAATGTCCAACATATGACCACGAAAATAGGTGAATGGGACTACCGAGTACAATAGTACTTGTTACCACTCAAACCAGCAAGGGACCTAAAAGGGACTCCTAAGAGGGCAACTGCTAGGTTAAGGGCAATGATGGAGACTTAGCCCACTGTCACCACAACTAAGACTCCCTACTCTTTACGGACTTTCACCGATGGGAGGAGACCCGATAATTAGGAAGTCACTTATAAAGAATTATTCAACAAATAGATGTGAGTGACCTTAAAGACCTTTTCCCTAGGATAGGATTAAAAACAGAGCTTGCTTGCTTTTTAAGCAAGGTACACGATTTTCTAGGAAAATGAGTTGAGGATTTGAGGGTTAGGTTAAAGGAATATGACTTGAAAAGTGTCCCAATCCCTAAAATCCTTATAGAACTTGGATTCCTGAGTTTCCCTTGATGAATTGTTTTTGTTAAGAAATGGGACCACATGGGGCCAAGTGGACCCAACCCAAGTTAAGGGGATGGAGTTTATCAACTGATGATATTCTTAACTTGACCAAGGCATGGGGAAAGGATCAAACAAGAATTTTCACCTAAAGATGTCAAATTGATCCTATGAGGTACTAACCTTGGGAACACCAGGGGAAAGTTTGATCTTAGACCTAGGTCTTGTGATATCTCACAATCCCACCCTCGGAATCGCGTCTTGTGATATCTTGCAATTCCACCGTCGGAATTGCTTCAAATTCGGAGGAGACCTTAAGGACACACCAACGTAGTAGGGCCTAGGAGATCGAACTTTTTTTCGGGCTAGTTTGTCGGGAAATTGATGCCCTAGGTGGCCTAGCGTGGCTAGACCTAGAAGAGGGAGGAAAAGGTGAAAAAATATGGTTTAAATCTTGGGGATCAGTGCCTAATTCCTCTTGGGGATATGGAGTCAAGGAGAATTATGAAGATGGACTTCGTTTCTTGTTCAAGGAGGCTCTCAAAGTCGACTTCGTCCAATGGTAAGGGCAACAGAAGAAAAGTGACCTTAAAAGCTTTTATACTTCGTTGCAAATGGAAGAGGCTTATTGAGATAACTCGATCTCTAGGACAATTCATTCATCAAACATGGACCATACATGGAGATAAGCTAAATAGAAACATAATTCCACATTGATGCCGTAAATGCATGCAACAATGAGCCCTAAAATAACGAAAATCTCATAACCAACATATGCAGCAAGATGAAAGAAAACAACGTTAAAATTGCACTTAAATGTAAGAGAATATATCCAACGATCAACACATTTGCAATATAAGAAGCTCCAAGATGTGAAGAATCCAATCCATACATCAAAATTCATCCATTATCTAGAATATCCACCAAGGAAAAAGTCCGAAGTTCTCTAAAGAGAGAATGATCCAAATCAAGTGATGATACATAATGAATTCATCTAACTCCTATTTATATACTCATTAGGAGTTTACCTAATGGGCCTACATTAGCCCCTAAAATAGAATAATGTGAAAATTGACTAACTTTTGGTGACAAACCCACCAAACTAGGTCACAAATAAAATAATAAGCCTCTCAAGAGGTCGAATAATAATCTATGCATGTCTTAGGGCCCTCCAAGAGGCCTAATGAGGTCCATAAGTGCCATAATGATGAATAGGACCCTCAAAAGTGATGGACAAGGGGGTGGTCCCTTATTCTCCAAACAATAAACCTGTGGTGCTCCCGGTGGTGTGGGGACACACCAATGACCTCATGGGTCTCCAAATGAGTTGAAGATGCTTGTAGACCATCTGCAAGGGCTCAGATGATGGAATGAATGATGCCATGTCAACGTATAAGTCCCGGGACATCTGCCAAGTGTGTGGTGCACTTGTGGGGCCAGCTGGGCACAGTGTACCAGATACATCTTCCTCGTCCAAAAGGTGGATCTCGAGCAATCTATGGGTATCTCTGGGGATCCATGGAGTGCTGTCTATTGTTGTGGGGGCCCATGGCTCTCTACACACACCCTATATGTGCCAATGTAGCCCTCTGGAGGGTTAGGACCTCGTATAGGGAGTCCAAACCCAAATGGACATGATCTGCAATCCTGTATAAGATCCAATGTGTCCCCTAGCCTTCCAGCACAACAAGCCATTAAAGTAATCGAGTAAAAGAGCTTACAAACCATGGATAACAAGTGGACACTTCATAATGGTCTGCCCTTCCGTAGTGGGCTTTGGCATGTGCTAATGTCTCCAAGCTCTAAAGGGGGTTAGCCAAGCACCTTATTAGGTGGTTTCCTCTTTAGAGGGGATAATATGTTCAAGGTACATCCCTCAAATGGTGGTGGCATGTGATAAAGAGGTGAAATGGAATAGGGAATGAGAGGGGCAATCCCAGGCCACATATTGGGGCACAAGGGTAGCTAGAAAAAGGGAAGCCCACACCTGGGTATATAATGTGTAGGAGGGAGCAACCATGGTACATGAGGTGCCTTGACCTTGATTTTTCCACCCTTCTTTATATGCCTTTTGCCTTTTATGATTTTTATTTGATTAATTGCTCGGGGCTCAAAGGATACGAGCATGATGTGTAAGATATAACAGTGATTACCCTCTTTTTTGGTAGGGCGGTTTATTGCCCTCCAGGGGTTGGGACAATCACGAGTTCCTGAATGATAAAGGAGGGTCATCAAGGGCCTATGGAACTAGGGTGATGGCCATGGGTATGGGGTAGAGCTCATGCATTTGCTTTTGCCCACGTGCTAATTATGCTTGTCCCGACCATTTTTTGCAACTTGTGGTGTATTTTCCTATTGAATGTGGCCATTTATGCTTTTACATTTCTTTTCAACTGCTTCAACCTCCGGGGCATCGTTCCAAGCATGACCCAAGGTGGGGGCAAGGGAATAGGGAGGCTAGCCCTATGTGGACCCAGGTGGGAGAGATGATGAATGGGGGTATAGTGGATGGAAAGAGAGTGATATATGTGGATAAGGGAGCGGGACCACACAACCAAAGTCAGGGTTTCCCAAGTAGTATCACCCTAAAGCCAAATGGTCAGTAAAGGAGATCCCACTAGACTAAAATCCAAGGGTAACATCCCAAAGAAGTCAAGGGGACAAAAGCACAAACTAAGCCCACTATTTCCGTCGAATCCCCCCATTAATCCATGCCCAAAATTGTCCATGATAAGTAAACCCAATACTCAATTACCAAATGACAAGACATACCTCTAGGTTTGGTAGGCCCATCTTCAAACATACGATCAATACAGATGGGCGAGGGACCACATGGCTGACTCAGGTGGCGGAGAAATGGCACAACTAGCTAGTGGAGGGTTGCAAGGGGCTATTGGCTGCTGACTGAGGACCATCATGGAGAAAACATTTCTCCTAGGGATATCACCCACGAAGTGGTGGGTAACATCTGGCTCCAATTGGGATGTGATCTCCCAAAGAGGTGGACAAGGCTACTCGAACGGGAGGTCTTGAGAACTCCAACAATCTCTTGGTCATCGTAGACCTGTTATCTGCACATATCAATGACTAAACCCACGGGGCAACATGTTTTTCACGATGTCTCATGATCACTCATGCTTAATGTTAGGCCATAAAATCAACAAGTAATAAAAATATGCAATTTTAATCCAAATGCAGCTAATCTATCATGATAAACATCATATGAGATTAATTCTAATGCAGAAAATCAGCATGCAATGCATCATACTCTAACATGCATATGGTGCGAAACTAATACTAAGAGTAATCATAAAGCCAATGCAACCAACATATTATCATATCAATATAAATCTGCTTGCTAGTATGATTACTGATGTAGCAAATCCCAAAGCGAATGCGGATACCGTTATATGGAGGATGAAGCGAGTGGGAGGTGGGAAAATATGTTGCCCACACATGGATGATCACATGAGAAGAGGTAAGAGAAGGATCGATGTTTTAAAAATCGGTCGTACTGACTCGAATTTGGTCGAGTCGACTGAGCCAACCCACTGGTTGGATCGGCTTGGTAAAAAATCGGTCTAGAGGCCGGTTTTTGACCGAACCGACCGAGCCGGTCACCGACTCAGCTAGTTCGGTCACAAACTGGCTAGCTTGCTCGGTTCGGTCACAAACTGGCCGGCTTGGCCTAGCCACAAACCCCACAAACGACTAGATTTCAATGGGTTTTGGTATGCCCTCTAACCCTTCCCAATCCTATAAAAGCTACCCAACCCCTCTCATTTCCTCACAACTATCTTATTGCATTTGAGTAAGCATTTGTGAGGAATTTGTGAAGAGTTGTGGAGTTGGTTTTTGGAGCAACTTTGAGGAGTCTCTTGGGAAATCTTTGGTGCAGTAGTGAGGAGCTTCTTGGGCAATCATTGGAGCAGCATTGAGGAGTTGGTTTGTTGGAGCAACATTGAGGAGGCTAGAGCCTAGAGGTATTTTTTTTTCACTTCTAAAATCTGCCTTTGCTTGTTTTTTTTTTTGCAAATTTGGAAATTGAAAACATAAATTTTTGTGAAAGAAATGAACATAGAATGAGTCGTTTTTTGTTTGTTTTCATTTTCAGATTTAAACCTTTCATTTCCAAGTCCAAATATCAGTCCAAAATGGCTCCTAGAATGAAAGACGCTGCTTGGGCATATGCTGAGATGGTTGATGATCAAATGCATTGCAAATTTTGTAAGAGAAAAATTAAGGGGGGTAGAGGGGGCATTCATAGGCCGAAACTACGCTTGGCTGGTCTTAGAGGCCAAATTACTCCATGTGAAGCACCAATAGAAGAAATTGGGGAAATTAGGAAGGAGTTGAGAGATCAATTTCAGAAGTTTGAGGAAGACAAAGCTAGGCAAAAAGAAATAGAGGCTGAAATAGGGAGGAAGAGGAATATAAAACACACGATGGCTGCCAACCCCAATTTTGATTATGAGGGCTCTTCATCTATCCCTTGCATTGATGCATCAAACCCCTTTCGCTACGTTCCTCCCTCTTTGGAGTCTATTCAAGAAAAGGGTAAGGGTACAATGAAAAATAAGGGTACTATCATCAGTTTTTTTTCACACCCTCCTGTCCCTCTGATAGTGCACATGGTCCTAAAGCTAGTAGAGGTCAACTGCAACCCACTTTAGATCAACATTGGAAGAAAGAATTGAGAGAAACTGCTTGTGATTATATAGCTAGATGGTGGTATGATGCAGATATCCCCTTCGATGCTTCTCGTTCACCATATTATGAACCTATGTTTGATGCCATATATGTTGCTGGAAAGGGCTTTAAAGGCTCTATTATGCATGAGTTAAGGGGATCTCTTTTGCAAAAAGAGATTTTGTCCATTGATGAATATTTGAGAGATTTCAAAAACTCATGGGCAAAAATAGGATGTACCATCATGTCAGATGGATGGTCTGATTAGAGGAACCGTACCATCATAAACTTTCTTATCTTTTTCCCACAATGAACCATGTTTCTAAGATCAGTTGATGCATATGATAGGGTGCAAGATGCACACTTGTTGTTTTAGCTTTCGGATGAGGTTGTTGAAGAGGTGGGGGTGGCTAATGTTGTTCAAATAACCACAGATAATGCCTCTAACTATGTTCTTGCTCGTAAAATGTTAGAGGAAAAACACAAAACCATATTTTGGACCCCATGTGCTGCACATTGCATAGACCTCATGCTTGAGGATATTGGTAAAATAGATTGGATCAAGGACACTGTAGAGCATATGCCAAAAGCATAACAAAATATATTTACAATCACTCATGGATTTTGAACCTGATGATGAAACACACAGGAGGCAAGGATATTATTTGGCCTGCCATCACTAGATTTGCAACACTTTTTTTGACATTGCAATCTATGTTTTCCCAACATAGAAACTTGGAAAAGGTGTTTTATAGTGATGAATGTAATGAATGTTAATGGTCTCACAAACAAGATGGCAAAGATGTGAAAAAAAGAAGTTAATGAAGAAATATTTTGGAAAAAGGCAGCAGAGATTGTGAAGGTTGCTGAGCCACTGGTTAAGGTGTGGTTGGTGGATGGAGAAAGATTGACTATGGGCTTCATGTATGAGGCTATGAATAAAGCAAAGGAGCAAATAAAGGCAACATACAAGGAAATAGTGGCTAAGTATGGGCCCATTTGGGAAATCATTGATCAAAGATGGAACAATCAACTCCATTGCCCTATACATGCAACTGGGTATTTTCTAAACCCAAGGTATCCTTATAAAGCTCTAGCGGAAGGAGCTTTGACTGGGGAGGTTAGAGATATGGATTGATTGATTGCATTGATCGCATGATCCCCAAGGAGAATGACCAACTGCTGATACACAATCATATCACTATCTTCAACAAAGCCACAGGTACCTTTAGCAAGAACCTTGCAAGGATTGCAAGGGAATCAGATGAGCCAGGTAAACAAAGAATTTCAATTTTCAAATTCATATTTCATTATTTTGTAAAATTGTTTATAATTTGAAAGTTGGATATAATTGATTGAGCTAACTGAAACTCATTACACAACTATGTTTTTTTTTTGTAAGTTAGGCTAAACTATATTAGATCAAAAAGAAACTTTACATAGGCATTGGGTTGAGATGGTAAGCGGTGCTTAGCCTATCCCAACCTTAGTAGCTTTCAAAATGGCACAAGTTTGTAGCTGCCTCGTAGGAGGAAACCAACCCCTTAATAGCATAAAACAGTCATTATTTACAGAGTGATCCGTAACATATATAAAAACAAAATATCTGTAGTACACGCTGAAATGACAGAAAACAGAAAAGAACCGAGCAATCGCGCAGTCATGGTGTTCCTTCATCATCCTCTGTAGCAGGGTCCTCCTCCTCGATGCGACATCCATATTCCTGCGCAATGGCCTCCTCCTCAGCAGTGGGCTCGTGCGGGGGCTTTGGGGGGGGGGCCTGCGCGGATGATAGGAGCAACTGGATACTCAGCATCTGGAACTCTGGTCAAAACTCCATACGAATCCATGATCCACACATCTGTATCCTCCTCCGTGGGCTCGTGAACTGGGGGAGGCTCGGTTTTCCGAGGAGTGAGCGGATCAGAGTGTGCAATGGTAGACTTCCTAGGGCCTCTTCTGCCCCTCTGATTCTCCAGATATAAGACTATCTCATCTTGGGTGCACTCAGACCTTTGAATTGCCTCCCTGTCATGGTTGCCAGAAGAGGAGCCCTCAATGGATTCCAAACGGTGGTCATGATCGCGGTGATAGTGGCTTGAGAACGCACCTCTTTGGCTATCCCTGATGGGTTTTTGCCGCTGTCTTGGAGCCATGGGGGGGCTAACAAGCAGAGTGGGGGAGACCGGGTTCAAAGTAGTGGGGTGCGCAGCAAGAGAATGCACAACAGAGAAGTGCAGCATGGGGGTGTGCAACAGGGGGCACGCAGCAAGGGAGCCCGCCTTAGAAAGTACGCAACGGGGAGAAGCAAAAGAGGAGGGGTTTTCCACAGGGAGGTGCGCGACCGGGGGGCACGCTGAGGGGGGCGCGCGACCAGGAGAGAAACAGAGGGAGGAGTGTGCTGCAAGCTGGCGCACGTCAGGGGGAGCGTGTAGCAGGAGGAGCGCGCGGGGAAACTGGAGCAACAGCGAGATGGGAAGGGAAGAGGCAGAGATGGATTTGGAGGCCGACTGGAGCAGCAAATGGATGACAGGATGAGGAGTAACAACGCCTTTTGAAGACTTGTGGCACAAGTGCAGATGCTGTGTGGTGTTGTGGCATGCTCGCATATACGAGTTGGGACAATTCACTTGAGATTGCATGTGATTCAGTGTATGGCAGGAGATCAGGTGCAGCAGAGTACCGGTGTGAATGATTGCAGAGATGAGGTTCCGCATCAGGTTAAAGCTGGCTTTGTAGGGCGCCGTCGGGGCATGTCATCCGCATCTGGGGGTACACAACTATGTTTTTTGCAGCACAATGGTGGGAGGCATTTGGTAGCCATTGTCCTGAATTGCAGAAGTTTGCAATTCGCATTTTGAGTCAAACTTGCAGTGCTTCTAGGTGTGAGCACAATTGGTCTGTCTTTGAGAGGATTCACACGAAGAAGAGAAACCGTTTGGAGCAAAAATGGTTAAATGATGTAGTCTATGTCCAATACAACCTCTGACTAAGATGCAACCAATTGATGGACAAAAGACCTGATTTAGATCCCATTGTGTTGGATGATATTGATACAACATCAGATTGGGTAGTGGAGACTCGTCCACCAAACTTTGAATATGATGAGGATAATGATGTGGGGTTGGACTTCGATTTACAGGTAGAGGCTCAACTAAATGCAGATCCACCAGTACTAGGCCCAACCCCAAGTCCTCCAGTTGCAGGCACTTCCTCTAGTCAGCCATGACGCAAGCGCATAGCTCGTCTATCTCAGACTTAGCGTGCTAGTGCTACTACTTCTACAGATCCAATTGAGGATCTTGATGAGGAGGATGAGCTATGGGTTTCCCCCTCTGATTCAGAGTCTGAGCCAGAGGATATTGCCTTGTCTGGCAGTAGTGACTAGTCATGTTTTGTTGTAGAGGCCATTTAGAGCCTCCTTGGTTATGTGTTTTTGTTCTGATCTCTATATCATATATGTATTGGACAGTGCATGTTGAAAAGTGTAACTAGGCTCGGTCTTCATATTGACTATGTAATTATGTATTTATGTAATGAAGAAGACAGAGATAATAAAATGTATTTTTGAGCTTGCTTCATGGGTTTCATGAGCAAGAATTTTATTATAGGTCAAAAGACTTCTTCTTGATGTCTTTTAGGGATTTGTGATCTTGTCATAAATGTATTAATTACAGTCATGTATATGAAGAAAAGTCAATGATGGTATGCCTCTAGACCTTGTCAATCAAATCATTAAATATGACTCAAGAATGGTGCTAATTCTCTTGATCAGTTCAACATAGAAAATGTTGGAAACACTCCTCACCATGTTGGCCTATAAACATTAGACAAGTCGGCTCATGAACAGTCACAACCTTTCACTGTCAAGTCAGCCAATTACAGGGGCTAACTACTATAAATAGCCCATTGGACTGCATAGAAAAGATAGTGAAAAAATTTCGGATTCGTCTGAGTTTTTCGGACTAAATTGCAGGAAGGGAGTTCGGATAAGTGCGAGGTACAATCAACAAGGATAGACCATTCAACAAAGATAAAAGGAGCATTATTATATTCTGTCTTGGTCTAAGTTCTGTAATAATATTGCGTGGTTCAATGTGAAGACAATGCAAAGATCTCAACAAAGAAATAACAATATGAATGGGGTAAATATAGTGCAAAGAAAAGGGTGGCTTGACAACATAAGGAATATCTTTGCAAGGAGTGCAGAGAAAGGATAATCCAACCTCCATAATGGTTATAACATCTCGAACAAGTCTAGAAAGGAGTTCAAGGGTGCTCATCATATGAAGGGTATTACAACAAGTTATCTATCCTTAATAAGAAGGTCTACAAGGTATCTATTGAAGGTCGAAGTAAAAGAAGAGAAGCACATCCGGTTAGAGACCGAGTTCTCTAGTGTTGGTGCAAGATGGTACAAGACGGTGTAGAAAAGAAGGATCAGCTTAAGGAGTCAAGGAAGAAGCAGTGACAAGGTCTTGGAGGCATACATAGGTCAACGGTTTGAGTCATGGTCATGGCACTTGTCAACTGAAAGTCTATAAGAAGTATTTCTTGTAGGTTTTGGCCCTGGCTTGAATAGCCTAAATTTGTGTCTCTTGTGTTTTGATAATTGACTTGATGAAAGACCTAATAAGCTAACGAAAGAGAAGACATAGTAAGAAGAGTAAGCTTACAAGTAATTATCAAAGTAGAGAATTGAATTAAACACTGCCCTACCAAATTCTCAACATGGTATCAGAGCTAAGGTGCTAAAGTCAAGGGCTACTTGACAAGGAGACCCTCAAGGATTAAAGAACAAGAATCCATTTCGCTAGAAAGCATCAAATTCAAGGTCAAAGTTTGCATTGGAAAGTCAAATCAGTTTGCAAGAAAATTCTCAATCCATCTCAAGAAGACCTTCAAAGGATCCACTCATCAAGGAGATGATCTTTGCCATCAAAGATTTATGATATTGAAGACATTGTTGGAAGACACATCATCAAGCACCATCCAACATTATCCAACATCTTTGAAGACATCGTCATTCTGAAGACATCCTTTATCATCAAGGATCCAAGGTCACCTACGTTGGAGAATTCAATCCAAGGAGTTCATGTCATCATTTTCATCATCATCATCAAGGAAGTTGATAGAAGGAAAAAAATCAATACACTTAAGTAAGTATCTCTATGAACTCATCTAAATCTGTCAGAATGACTTATTGCAAAGAGAGCAACAAATTGGTTGGGTCATCAAACTTTAGTGCATGGAAGAAGAGGACAGATTTGAATCTAATCGAAGATGAAGTTATGGGCTACATCAAAGGATCTACAACTCAACCCTCAAAAGAAGATGCTCTAGCTCATGCCAAGTACATGAAAGGAGAAATCAAAGCCCAGAGGATTCTCATAGAATCCATTAAGGACTCACTCATACCCTATGTATCAAAATTGGAAACTGCAAAAGAATGCTATTCTCCGTGAGTACTGCAGGAGAAGTAATCTCTCTGAGAGAAGAACTATACAAGATGAAATTTTCAAGAGAGGAAGGAATCACTTCATATTTTATGAGGATTTATGAAATACAAGACCAGTTGCAAGAATTGAGAGAAGTAATTTCTGATTGTGAGATGACTACAGTGGTGCTGAATGCTCTATCGAAAGAATGGGGAAACTTCACTTCAAGCTCATACGGGAAGAAAGAAGCAACACCATTCCAGGATCTATGGTCTCTATGTAAAATAGAGGAAACAAGATTGAAAGCCAAAGCTGATACAAGATCAAGTGAAGTGAATCAAGCTTTTGTAGCCATGTCCAGGAAGAAAGGAAGATTCGATAAATTTGGTCCTCAGAATAAAAGAAGAAATATGGACAAAGTACGATGTTTTGGAAGTAATGAACTTGGGCATTATAAAAGGGATTGTCCTAAATCTGGAAAGGACAAAAGGAAAAAGGAAGAAGCCCATGTCACAGATGAAAGGGAAGAACCCGATGCAAAGAAATCTAAGAAAGAAGAAGCGAAAGATCTCTATTATGATTGATATGATCTCCCTCTTTAAGTGATTTTTGTCGGTTATAAAATAGTATGTTAGGTAGCATTATACATTAATGGTATCATGATAGAAGCATGGAAGGAGCACTTGTCATAGGAAGATGAATGCAATACAACTATGAAATATGTAGCTCCTGGAAACTTCACTGATAACAACATTGATGGAAGGCAGTGATCGAGATCAAGGGTCATCTATGAAACAGGTGCTGGCACTCACTGATGGTGTCCTCTTTGCATTCACTGGTTAGAAAGAAAGCAAAAGGTTTCATCAGGAATTCTATCTTGCAGACTTATGGGACTAGGATATGATGACATATTGATGAAACAGGTCAAGGGAACAAAGTTTTTCATTCCAAAGAAATTGCTGCAGGATGACTCAAATGGATAAGATAAGGTACATATATGCTAACACTAGATGTCGTGAAGTCATGTCATATGGTTGCAGGTGATGGACTTCTATCTTTAGAAGTATGATCAAGAGAAGGGAGGATTTCTTCAGGTATACAGGATGTCATGAAATCAACATAATATGTCCTCATACAAAATATGAGGTGGTTGTATACAAACAAGGAACTGTATGCTGGAAGTTCCAGGGAATAAATGAAATTGTGTGGAGAAGGGAAGGAAGAGATCATGAAGTGCAACCATGTCAAGAGGCGGTTATCATCTGGAATCCAAGAAGATGTGACTAGGAGATCTCTTGGGAAGATATGTAGACTGATAGAATTATGGTAAAGAAGAAGACCCTTGACAATACATATCTTTAGGAGATGTGTCAATCTGAATAAAGGATGCAGATGCGTACAGGAAGATGTCATGGTGAAAGATCATCACTGAGGTAAATTTTGATTTAATATTTCTTATCTATATGTTTATCTGGATAAGTTTATGCAGGGTTGCCAACCATGTGGAAAGATGTAAGATGCTTGGGAGATGGTTCGAAGGAAAGTAGCATGGCATAAAGGTGGATCAAATGACTAGGACTGATGAATCACTTTCTGCTAGATAACACGACTCATGGATGAAAGCGATGGATGATCTCGATGGATGATCTGTGACCTGTGAAGCTAGAGTTGAAGATTCCTCAAGATCGAAATCCATCACATCGAGGGGAGGAATTCTTCATGAGCAACTGGGTGTCTCACCATTGCTGCTACAGGTCCCTGGTTAAGAGGGAGCCTAGTGGTAAGTTTCTTACTTGGAAGAAACTGGGTAATTCCCTAGAATGAGCTTAGGTACATTCCTTGTACAGGAACGAGTACATTCTCTTGCGGAATAGGTTCTCCCTGGCTGAGAAGGAGAGATAGACACATCATTTTGGTCTTCAATTGGGAAGACAGAATGGAGGATTGGGTAATCATCTGGCATTCGATACTCTGAGAATGAGATAGGACATTCAATATAAGAGTAGTCATGGACCAATATTCTTTCAGGGATAGCTACCCAAGAGAAGAATAGTCCAAGAAGGTCATACTTTGGGAACACTCGAGTGGAGTATGTACCTTGGAGAGACAATAACTATGGTGTCTATAAGTCATGTGTCTCTCCAGCATTGTAACCCATTGTCTCGTTGAGAGATGGGGCTATTAGTCAAGGCCTTGCACTAGGACAATGCTGGTTGATATGATGCTATACAGATGCGATTACCAATCCGATTCTTCTTATGAGATTCTTCAGATTGAAAGTAATCATGTACCGTTATGAATACCTCCCTAGTTAAGAGGGAGTGTTGAAAAGTGTAACTAGGTTCGGTCTTCATATTGATTATGTAATTATGTATTTATGTAATGAAGAAGACAAAGATAATAAAATGTATTTTTGAGCTTGCTTCATGGGTTTCATGAGCAAGAATGTCTTTTAGGGATTTGTGATCTTGTCATAAATGTATTAATTAGAGTCATGTATATGAAGAAAAGTCAATGATGGTATGCCTCAAGACCTTGTCAATCAACTCGTTAAATATGGCTCAAGAATGGTGCTAATTCTCCTGATCAGATCAACATAGAAAATGTTGGAAATACTCCTCACCAAGTTGGCCTACAAACAACAGACAAGTCGGCTCATGAACAATCACAACCTTTCATTGTCAAGTCAGCTAATTACAGGGGCTAACCACTATAAATAGCCCACTGGATTGCATAGAAAAGACAGTGAAAAAAATTCAGATTAGTCCGAGTTTTTCGGACTAAATTGCAGGAAGGGAGTTCAAATAAGTGCGAGGTACAGTCAGCAAGGATAGACCATTCAACAAAGATAAAAGGAGCATTATTATATTCTGTCTTGGGCTAAGTTCTGTAATAATATTGCTTGGTTCAATGTGAAGACAGTGCAAAGATATCAACAAAGAAATAACAACGTGAATGGGGTAAATATAGTGCAAAGAAAAGGTTGGCTTGACAACGTAAGGAAGATCTTTGCAAGGAGTGCAGAGAAAGGATAATCCAATCTCCATAATGGTTATAGCATCTCGAACAAGCTTAGAAAGGAGTTCAAGGGTGCTCATCATATGAAGGGTATTGCAACAAGTAATCTATCTTGAATAAGAAGGTCTACAAGGAATCTATTGAAGGTTGAAGTAAAGAAGAGAAGCACATCAGTTAGAGACCGAGTTCTCTAGTGTTGGTGCAGGACGGTACAGGATGGTGCAGAAAAGAAGGATCAGCTTAAGGAGTCAAGGAATAGGCAATGACAAGGTCTTGGAGGCATACATAGGTCAAGGGTCTAAGTCATGGTCATGGTACTTGTCAACTAAAAGTCTATAAGAAGAATTTCTTGCGGGTTTTCCTCTCCAAGAGGGAGAGGTTTTGGCCTTGGCTTGAATAGCCTAAATTTGTGTCTCTTGTGTTTTGTAATTGACTTGATGAAAGACCTAATAAGCTAACGAAAGAGAAGACATAAGTAAGAAGAGTAAGCTCACAAGTAATTATCAAAGTAGAGAATTGAATTAAACATTGCCCTACCAAATTCTCAGCAGTGCACTCGGTGCCGTTTTGATATAATGGATATATTCATGAGCCTAATTTGATCATATGTTGTCTTTTGTCTATATCCCAATGCTTTGTGTTCGGAAACATGAATGAAAATCTTTAAAATTATGTTTTTTTATAAAAAAATTAATATTTAATGTATTTTTACAAAGATCAAGTCATTGAAACCGAACTGATTGAGTCGATACCGAGTCAGAGTTGGAGTCGAAGTAAACCCTCGACTGGTTCCGAACCTGAGTTGGTGTTTTAACATTGAGAAGGATGCAATCTAGTCATGAGATACTCTCCTCTAACCAAAATATGGAGATGCCAATGATTAGGCTCATAAATTTTTGATGGATGGCAACCTCGGGCATATTGTTTCCATTTGTCATATTTTATTGCCTCAACAGGGTTATGATTAGTAGGAAAGGGAGACTGATGAGATGGAGAAACATAAGCAGGTCACCCATGATGATCACACTAGAAAGGGGAGATTATAGATTGATCATGATCCAAAGGGGTTACCCAAGAAGATAAAGTATATTCAATGCGGGGTTCTTCCTTGTAGTGTTTTTAAAAATGACCGAACTGACTCGGAATCGGCTGAGCCGATCAAGCCAACCCATTGGCCGGACAGTTCGGTAGAAAAACTGGTCCAGAGGATGGTTTGTGACTGAACCGGCCGAGCCAGTCACCAACTCGGCCGGTTCGATCACAAACCGGCCGGCTTGACCGAGTCCGAGTTAGACAGGCTGAGCCATGGATAGCCGGCCGTGGACCCCACAAACGGCCCAAAATGGACCCCAAATCAGATTTAACTGGGTTTTTATGGTTTTAGTATGCCCTCTAATGCCTCCCAATCTTATAAAAGCTACCCAACCACTCTCATTTCCTCACAACTATTTCATTGCATTTGAGTGAGCATTTGTGAGGAATTTGTGAAGAGTTGTGGAGTTGGTTTTTGGAGCAGCTTTGAGGAGTCTCTTGGGCAATCTTTGGAGCAGCAGTGAGGAGCTTCTTGGAAATTCATTGGAGCAACATTGAGGAGGCTAGAGCCTAGAGGTTTTTTTTTTTTTCACTTCTAAAATCTGCCTTTGCTTGTTTTTTGTTTTGCAAATCTGAAAATTGAAAACATAAATTTTTGTGAAAGAAATGAACATAGAATGAGTAGTTTTTTTTTGTTTTCATTTTTAGATTTAAACCTTTCATTTCCAAGTCCAAATATCAGTCCAAAATGGCTCCTAGAATGAAAGATGCTGCTTGGGCATATGCTGAGTTGGGTGATGATCAAATGCATTGCAAATTTTGTAAGAGAAAAATTAAGGGGGGTGGAGGGGGCATTCATAGGCTGAAACTACACTTGACTGGTCTTAGAGGCCAAGTTAATCTATGTGAAACACCAATAGAAGAAATTGGGGAAATTAAGGGGTTGAGAAATCAATTTCAGAAGTTTGAGGAAGACAAAGCTAGGCAAAAAGAAATAGAGGTTGAAATTGGGAGAAAGAGGAATATAAAACACATGATGGCGGCCAACCCCAATTTTGATTATGAGGGTTCTTCATCTATCCCTTGCACTGATGCATTAAATCCCTTTCGCTATGTTCCTCCCTCTTTGGAGTCTATTCAAGAAAAGGGTAAGGGTACAATGAAAAATAAGGGTAATATCAAAAGTTTTTACACACTTTCCTCTCCCTTTGATAGTGCACATGTTCCTAAAGCTAATAAAGGTCAAGTGCAACCCACTTTAGATTAGCATTGGAAGAAAGAATTGAGAGAAACTGCTTGTGATTACATAGTTAGATGGTGTTATGATGCATATATCCCCTTCAATGCTTCTCGTTCACCATATTATGAACCTAGGTTTGATGCCATATATGTTGCTGGAAAGAGTTTCAAAGGCTCTACTGTGCATGACTTAAGGGGATCTCTTTTGCAAAAAGAGATTTTGTCCATTGATGAATATTTGAAAGATTTCAAAAACTTGTGGGCAAAAACAAGATGTACCATCATGTCAGATGGATGGACTGATCAGAGGAACTGTGCCATCATAAACATTCTTATATTTTGTCCACGGGGAACCATGTTTCTAAGATTAGTTGATGCATCTGATAGGGTGAAAGATGTACACTTGTTGTTTCAGCTTTTGGATGAGGTTGTTGAAGAGGTGGGGGTGGATAATGTTGTTCAAATAATCACAGATAATGCCTCTAACTATGTTCTTGCTGGTAAAATGTTAGAGGAAAAATACAAAACCATCTTTTAGACCCCATGTGTTGCACATTGCATAGACCGCATGCTTGAGGATATTGGTAAAATAGATTGGATCAAGAACACTGTAGAGCATGCCAAAAGCATAACAAAATATATTTACAATTACTCATGGATTTTGAACCTGATGATGAAACACACAGGGGGCAAGGATATTATTAGGCCTGCCATCACTAGATTTGCAACACATTTTTTAACATTGCAATCTATGCTTTCCCAACATAGAAACTAGCAAAAGGTTTTTTCTAGTGATGAATGGAATGAATGTCCATGGTCTTGCAAACATGATGGTAAAGATGTGAAAAAAAAAGTTAATGAAGAAATATTTGAAAAAAGGCAGCAGAGATTGTGAAGGTTGCGGAGCCACTGGTTAAGGTGTTGCGGTTGGTGGATGGGGAAATATTGGCTATGGGCTTCATTTATGAGGCTATGGATCAAGCAAAGGAGAAAATAAGGGCAACATATAAGGAAAGAGTGGCCAAGTATGGGCCCATTTGGGAAATCATTGACCTAAGATGGAACAATCAACTCCATCGCCCTATACATGTAGTTGGGTATTTTCTGAACCCAAGGTATCATTATAAAGCTCTGGAGGAAGGAGCTTTGACTGGGGAGGTTAGAGATGGATTGATTGACTGCATTGATTGCATGATCCCGAAAGAGAGGGACCAGCTGCTGATACACAGTCAGATCACTATCTTTAGCAAAGCCACAGGTACCTTTAGCAAGAACATTGCAAGGATTGCAAGGAAATCGGATGCGCTAGGTAAACAAAGAATTTCAATTTTCAAATTCATATTTTATTATTTTGTAAAATTTTTTATAATTTGAAAGTTGGATATAATTTGTTGAGCTAATTGAAACTCATTACACAATTATGTTTTTTGCAGCACAATGGTGGGAAGCATTTGGTAGCCATTGTCTTGAATTGCAGAGGTTTGCAATTTGCATTTTGAGTCAAACTTGTAGTGCTTCTGGGTGTGAGCGCAACTGGTCTGTCTTTGAGATGATTCACACGAAGAAGAGAAATGGTTTGGAGCAAAAACGATTAAATGATCTAGGCTATGTCCAATACAACCTCCGACGAAGACACAACCAATTGCTAAACAAAAGATCTGATTCAGATCCTATTGTGTTTGATGATATTTATCCAACATCAGATTGGGTAGTGGAGACTCGTCCACCAGAGTTTGACTTTGATGAGGATATTGATTTGGGGTTGGATTTTGATTTACAGGTAGAGGCTCAGCTAAATGCAGATCCACTAGTAGCAGGCCCAGCCCCAAGTCCTCTAGTTGCAGCCGCAGTCACTTCCTCTAGTCAGCCACGACACAAGTGCATAACTCGTCTATCTCAGGCTCAACGTGCTAGTGCTACAGTTCCAGCTGAGGATTTTGATGAGGAGGAGCCATGGGTTTTCCGCTCTGATTCAAAGTTTGAGCCAGAGGATATTACCTTTTCTAGCAGTAGTGACTAGTCATGTTTTGTTGTAGAGGCCATTTAGAGCCTCCTTGGTTATGTTTTTTGTTCTGATCTCTATATTATGTATGTATTGGACAGTGCACTGGGTGCCATTTTGATATAATGGATATATTCATGAGCCTACTTTGATCATATGTTGTCTTTTGTCTATATTCTAATGCTCTGTGTTTGGAAACATGAATGAAAATCTTTAAAATTATGTTTTTTATAAAAAAAATAATATTTAATGTATTTTTTACAAAGACCGAGTCATTGAAACCGAATTAGCCGAGTCGATATCGAGTCGGAGTCGGAGTCGGAGTTGGAGTCAGAGTCGACCCTCGACCGGTTCTGAACCCGAGTCGGAGTTTTAAAACATTGCTTCCTTGACACCATACTCAAAAGAGGGAAAGGGCTCATGGTTACTCGAGATTATCTGAAATGGGGCGAGGGAATCACTTGTGGAAGACTTGAGGTGATGAACAAGAGGATGAGGCAAAGGGGAGGGTGAAGTATTATATTCAACGAGTTTTTCCTCCTCAAAATGACCCTTTTCATGCAAGGGAAAATAATGACCCTTCTTCTCGAGGGTATTAATGGATATGTCATCATAAATAATGCTTGAGAGAAAGGCGATACTCTCAACCTCATCTTCTTTATCGGTATCATAAATGGGAGCACAATCAAATTGAGGACCAACAATTTCCCGTTTACCCTTTTCAATGTGGATGTAATCTTCAATGTCATGTTTCAAGGGGCTAATGGGTTCACCTTCCTCAAGGTTCTCAAAAGGAGATTCATTGAGAGTAATATCCTTGAGAAAGGTAAGGTTAGTCTCAACTTCACTTTACATGGACTCATCCTTCCTAACACGTGTTCTCAAAATCTCCTTTTCATCATGTGGACCCAAGGAGGACTCATCTTCCTGTTCTTCACTTAGGTTCTCAAGGTCTTGATGATGCTCTATGAAGGCTTCCTCTTGAATGGGGCATACTTGAAAATGTCTAAGAAAGCCATCAACGAACCCCTCAATAGATGAGATGCTCCTAGGTTCATGATTTTGCAACCATGAGTTAAGACCATAGAGGGAGTTAAAGAATAACAACATAAGGACATCCTGGTGGACCACTTTCTCCTTTGAAGTATGTGCATTAAATCTCTCCACATGATTAATTGCGGAGCTTGGGTCACCATCAAACATGGGCACCCCACGTACCATCCTTCTTGTGACATGATTGGGGTGCCCCGGGATGCTAGCAATGTCCAAAGTAGGAAATTTATCAAAGAAAGACAACCTATTTGAGATATACATGAAAGATATGTAGGAGTCGCTAGGGTGAATTTGAAAATGCCTAGAAAAATACTAGCTTCACCCTACAAGATTCACCTTAAAGTTCAATGAAGAACTAGGGCTTCGTTCTTCCAATGGAGTCACCGATAATGATATGTCAATGTGTCGTATGGGGAACAAAGCACACGTCTCGTGTCCCTGACAACGGCGCCAGAAATGTTACCACTCAAACTGGCAGGGGACCTGAAAGGGACTCCTAAGAGGGCAACTGCTAGGTCAAGGGCAACGATTAGCCCAATGTCACCACAAATAAGACTCCCTTCTCTTTATGGACTTTCACCGATGGGAAGAGACCCGATAATTAGGAAGTCACTTATAAATGATGGATCAACAAATAAATGTGAAGTGACCATAAAGACCCTTTCCCTACGATAGGATTAAGAATGGAGCTTGCTTGCTCTTTAAGCAAGGTACAAGATTTTCTAGGAAAAGGAGGTGAGGATTTGAGGGTTAGGTTAAAGGAATTTGACTTGAAAATGAGTTTCCCAATCCCTAAAATCCTTACAAAACTTGGATTCCCGAGTTGCCCTTGATGAATTTTCTTTGATAATAAATGGGACGACATGGGGCCAAGTGGACCCAACCCAAGTTAAGGGGATGATATTCTTAACTTGACCAAGGCAAGGGGGAAGGATCAAACAAGAATTTTCACCTAAAGATGTCAAATTGATCGTATGAGGTACTAGCCTTGGGAAAACCAGGACAAAGTTTGATCTTAGACCTAGGGCTTGGGATGTCTTGCAATCCCACTGTCAGAATCGCTTCAAATTCGGAGGAGACCTTGAGGACACACCAACGCAGTAGGGCCTAGGAGATTGAACTTTTTCTAGGGCTAGTTTGTCTGGAAATTGATGCCCTAGGTGGCCCAACGTGATTAGACCTAGAAGAGGGAGTAAAAGGTGAAAAAATATGGATTAAATGACCACCTTTTGATGGAACAGTGCCTAATTCCTCTTGGGGATATGGAGTCAAGGAGAATTATGAAGATGGATTTTGTTTCTGGTTCAAGGAGGCTCTCAAAGTCGACTTCATCCAATGTTAAGGGAAAGAGAAGAAAAGTGACCTTAAAATATTTTATACTTCGTTGCAAATGGAGGAGGCTTATTGAGATAACTCAATCTCTAGGATAATTCATTCATCAAACATGGGCCATACATGGAGATAAGCTAAATAGAAACATAATTCCACGTTGATGCCGTAAATGCATGCAACAATTAGCCCTAAATTAGCGAAAATCTCATAACCAACATATGTAGCAAAATGAAACAAAATAGCGTTAAAATTGCACTTACATGTAAGAGAATATATCTTACCATCAACACATTTGCAAGATAAGAAGATCCCAATCCAGACATCAAAATTCATCCATTATCCAAGAATATCCACCAAGGAAAAAGTGCGAAGTTCTCTAAAGAGAGAATGATCCAAATTAAGTGATGATACAAAATGAATTCATCTAAATCCTATTTATACACTCATTAGGAGTTCGAATTGCCTAATGGGCCTACATTAACCCCTAAAATAAAATAATGTGCAAATTAACTAGCTTTTGGTGACAAGCCTACCAAACTAGGTCACAAATAAAATAATAAGCCTCTCAAGAGGTTGAATAATAATCTATGCATGTCGTAGGGCCCTCCAAGAGGCTTGATGAGGTCCATAAGTGCCATAATGATGAATAGGACCCTCAAAAGTGATGGACAAGGGGGTGGCCCCTTGTTGTCCATGTTGAAAAGTGTAACTAGGTTCGGTCTTCATAATGACTTGTAATTATGAATTTATGTAATGAAGAGACATAGATAATAAAAAGTATTTCGTAAATACTTACCTCATGGGTTTCATGAGCAAGGAGTTTTTATTATATGTCAAAGACTTCTTCTTGATGTCTTTAGGATTTTGTCATCTTGTCTTAAATATAATTAGAGTCATGTATATGAAGTCATGTTACACTTGTAAAAGCTCAAATTGTTGATGTAAATGTATGCTCCAAGACCTTGTCACTAGGCTCCATAAGGTCGGCTCAAAGTATGTTGGAAATACTCCTTGGTGAAGTCGGCTTACTCTTAGATAGACATGTCGGCCTAGAGGTGGGAAACAATCCCTATATATATAGGGACTGTGGCCTCATTTGGAGACAAGCAATTCGGATTGGGTCTCAGATAAAAGTGCGAGTTAAGGGTCTTCTATTGGTGCGAAAATAGAAGGTTAAGCAGCGAAGGAGAGAAGGGCTTATGTAGTCCGGTTTTAAGTCTATATCTACGTCACATACTTCAGGTAGGCCGAGGGCTACCTCAATGAAAAAAGGGTCTCCAATACAGTGCAGAAAAGGGTATCTATACAGTGCGGAAGCAGGAGACTAGGCAAAGAAAAGGAAGGTTGTAAGGTGTGGAAAGGAGAGACTCAGTCTTGAGTTACCACATTTCGGATATGTCTGAATAGCACAGAGGATACACGCAGTGTGAGGAAGAGACATTACAACAAGAGAAGATCTCGGTCTTGGGCATCAAGGGTGCTGAAAAGAAGACTGAGGAGAAGTCTCTAGGAGGCCAAGGACCGATCAAAGGAGGGCAGAGAAGGAACACATCATTTGGGGCTAGGAACCGAGTTTTTCCTAGTGCTGGTGTAGTACAATGTAGAAAGGAAGATCAACATAAGGAGCCGAGAAGAGCAGTGTCAAGGGTTTTTGTCATGGTCTTGGTACTCGTTAATTGAAGATCTATAAGACGAATTTTGATCGGGCTTTCCTCTCAAAGAGTGAGAGGTTTTGGTCCTAGCTTGCTAGCCTAAATTTTATGTCTCTTGTGCATTTGATAATTGACTTGATGAAGAACATAATAATCTAACGAAGATAAGATCTAAGTGAAAGAAGCATATCACATGTAATTTTCAAGAAGAGAAATTTTAATAAAAGCCCTAATTTCTCAACAATCAAAATAATAAACTTGTGGTGCTCCCAGTGGGTGTGGGGGCACACCATTGACCTCATGGGTCTCCAAATGAGTCGAAGATTCTTGTAGACCATCTGTAAGGACTCAGATGATGGAATGAATGATGCCTGTCAATGTTCAAGTCCTGGGACACTTGTCAATTGTGTGGTGCACTTGTGGGGCCAACTGGGCACAGTGT
The DNA here is from genome assembly GCA_034641835.2 of Pinus albicaulis. Classification (NCBI taxonomy): domain Eukaryota; kingdom Viridiplantae; phylum Streptophyta; class Pinopsida; order Pinales; family Pinaceae; genus Pinus; species Pinus albicaulis. The sequence goes on along the minus strand of CM076584.1, from coordinate 540,370,706 downwards.
ACCAGATACATCTTCGTCGTCCAAAAGATGGATCTCGAGCAATCTTTGAGCATATATTGGGATCCATGGAGTGATGTCTACTACTGTGGAGGCCCATGGCTCTCTACACACACCCTATATGTGCCACTGTAGCCCTCTGGAGGGTTAGGACCCCGTATAGGGAGACCAAATCCAAATGGACACCATTTGCAATCTTTCATAAGATCCAATGCATCCCCTAGCCTTCCAGCACAACAAGCCATTAAAGTAATCGAGTAAAAGAGCTTACAAACCATGGACAACAAGTGGACACTTCATAATGGCCTGCCCTTCCGTAGTGGGCTTTGGCATGTGTTAATGTCTCTGAGCTCCAAAGGGGGTTAGCCAAGCACCTTATTAGGTGGTTTCCTATTTAGAGGGGATAGTATGTTCAAGGTACATCCCTCAAATGGTGGTGGCATGTGATAAAGAGGTGAAATGGAATAGGGAATGAGAGGGGCAATCATGGGCCACATATCGGGGCACAAGGGTAGCTAGAAAAAGGGAAGCCCACACCTGGGTATAATGTGTAGGAGGGAGCAATCGTGGTACATGAGGTGCCATGACCTTGATTTTTCCACACTTCTTAATATGCCTTTTGTCTTTTATGATTTTTCTTTGATTAATTGCTCGGGGCTCAAAGGATACGAGCATGATGTGTAAGATATAACAGTGATTACCCCACTTTTTGGTAGGGCGGTTCATTGCCCTCCAGGGGTTGGGACAATCATGGGTTTCTGAATGATAAAGGAGGCTCTTCTAGGGCCTATGGAACCAGGGTGATGGCCATGGGTATGGGGTAGAGCTCATGCATTTGCTTTTTCCCATGTGCTAATTATGCTTATCCCAACCATCTTTTGCATCTTATGGTGCATTTTCCTGTTGAATTTGGCCATTTATGCTTTTACATTTCTTTTCAGTTGCTTCAACCTCCAGGGCATTGTTCCAAGCCTGACCCAAGGTGGGGGCAAGGGAATGGGGAGGCTAACCCTATGTGGACCTAGTGAGGAAATGTGGACCTAGGTGGGAGAGATGATGAATGGGGGTATAGTGGATGGAAAGGGGATATATGTGGATAAGGGAGTGGGACCATGCAACCAAAGTCGGGGTTTCCCAAGTAGTATTACCCTAAAACCAAATGGTCAGTAAAGGAGATCCCACAAGACTAAAATCCAAGGGTAACATCCCAAAGAAGTCAAGGGGACAGAAGCACAAACTAAGCCCACTCTTTTTGCCGAATCCCCCCATTAATCCATGCCCAAAAGTGTTCATGATAAGTAAACCCAATACTGAATTACCAAATGACAAGACATACCTTTAGGTTTGGGAGGCCCATTTTCAAAGATACGATTAATATAGATGGGTGAGGGACCATATGGCTGGCACAAGTGGCAAAGAAATGGCACAACGAGCTAGTTGAGGCCTGCAAGGGGCTACCGATTGAGGACCATCATGGAGAATTTTTTTTTTCCTAGGGATATCACCCACGAAGTGGTGGGTAACAGTGCCAATGCATAGTGAGATGTGGAAAAATGACTCCCAAATTAAAGCAAGATGTAGAAAGTAAAATAAAGTACTACTCTAAGTTAAGACAAAAAGAATGAGTTGCATACAATGAATGTTGGTTAGAAGGGACTTGATGTTGGTGAAGTGGAATAAGATGATGTAGTTGATGATGTTGCTGATGATGATTAATTGGATGAAGCGCCTGACCTTGAGGATCATGATGAGGAAGAGGGTGGTGAGGTTGATGTTGATGATAATAAGGATGACACACTTGATGTTGCTAAATTGGATGATGTACTTAAACAGTGTCAACATTGTCATCGAGTTGGCCATATTGCATTGATTCTTTTGATCTTGCTCTACATAGTCTATGTGGGATGATGTTGCTGATGATGATTAATTGGATGAAGCGCCTGACCTTGAGGATCATGATGAGGAAGAGGGTGGTGAGGTTGATGTTGATGATAATAAGGATGACACACTTGATGTTGCTAAATTGGATGATGTACTTAAACAGTGTCAACATTGTCATCGAGTTGGTCATATTGCATTGATTCTTTTGATCTTGCTCTACATAGTCTATGTGGGAAGACAAGTCGCCTTTCAGAAAGGTGTCGAAAGTGAACAAAGATTCAAAGGAAATAGGGAAATTTTGAATGGTTAAGTACTCAATGTTGGATTTTGGAAGCCAAGTTGTTGGAGTAGTCTTATCATCAAGTTTATACATAGATACATGCATACATGATTGGAGTGATTTCTACAACAAATTGACATGAACTTTTTTATTTAGGAATTGATGGTTAGGAGTATGAGAGGTCCACTTGATGTAGTAGTTTGAGTTGAAGATTGAGTTTTTTGGATTTTCTCAAAGAAAATTTGGTTACTCTTTTCCACTTTCAAGTGGGGCAATTTTATGCTTTTGATTTACAGGTCTTAGGACTTCTCATCTTTCAGTTTAAAGGGGGAAAGATATTGATGATATTTTTCCTATGTTCAGCACTTCAAGGAGTTAAGGGACGGATTGATTGTCTGGCCTTCCTACATGTGCCGTCATTGGATATATGCTCTTTAGATTTCTCTAAGCCAATTTAGAATAGGCTTGCATAGACTTCAAGTGGAGGCGGAGCACCAAATTGAGCGATTATATAGGATTTGTTAGTTGTGCCATCTTTAGGGGGTTGAGAGAGAGGAGCACTTCATCTTCTAATGCCTCATATATTAGGAGGTTTGAGGGTGGTACCACTGTCTAGTTAGGGAGTTATATACCCTTTCTAGTTTCCTCAAATACCTTGAGGAGAGATGCTTGGCCTTATATACTGGAAACACTCAGGCTTTGTTACCGCGCAAACTTGCACCCCTTGTGAAAGTACAGATAGTGGTGCTAAGAGGGTAAGTACAATTGGGAAACGTACCACTGTCACCTTAGCAAAATCTCTCCTTCACTTTAGGCCAGCTGCTTGAAGCCATGGGGGGTATCCCAATTTGTGAAATGAATTTGCAAGGTATATTGTTGCAGACACTAAACACCTCACTTCACCAATAAACACCTCAATATAAGTTAGATAGACCAGTGCCAGTCTAGTGACAAAATACTTTTAGATTATTCAATGAAGAGTTCATCAATCACTACTTGTTAATGAGAGTTAGGAGCTAATTACTATATGCTAAAATCTGTTATAAAAAATTCTATGACAGAAATATAAATCGACACAAGGAAATCACTTTTTAAGTTAGAGAATGTATATCTTTTACCATCCAAGAGTGATGTACAATTGCACAAACCAATGAAAAATGATATTATAAAACTACCTTTTGATTATGTGCTGTGAAATGGACAAGCCTGCTGCTGTTAAAACTTTCTGGAATCTGATTTATGACAGGAAAAAGAAGAAAATGCAGATTTTGGATGAAGAAATGCCACCCAAGAGTGCCTAAAAGCACTTTTAATGATAGATCTTGGGTGTCCTGGCTAGGGAAATGAAATATACAAGTAAAAACAACTCATCAATTGGAAAATACAAATTCTAAAGATAAGCAAATCAGAAATTAACCCAAATTTATATGAGAAGGCTGTGAATCCCCCAAGGTTTTACCCAAAATTCTCCAAATTGAAATATAAGCAATGCAAACAACTTGGGGGACAAATTTCACCATTAGAATGTGTTAGATAGCCTTTAATAACATTGAACAATGAAATATGAGCCAGGGTTGGATTAGAATGCAACTTTATGGAGTAAACCCTAGCTTAAGGGTTTTATAAAATCTGATTTGGTTTGTTGTAATTAACTTCCATATTTAGTAAAATCCTTAAATCAACCCACTGGATGTTAGATAAAACCTTTAAGCACAAATCTATGGTGTTAATTTTTCCAATTAGGGTTAAAAATCAACAATTTACTGTGAACCCTTAGATAAAAATGTCTAGATGAAGAAAATAATATGTGAAATTTGATCTAGACAATAAATAAATACTTTTTGATGGGTTTATTTTGTATATTTTTTTGTATTTCTATATTTTATATGACATAAAGGAAAAAGATTAGGGTTTTTAGGGCTTTTTGGTTGGCTGTTGGGAGTAAGCTTAGATGCCTTATTTGTACTTAGTGCTTATGGTGGCAAGTGAGATAACCCTCCAAGGATGGTGTTTCTATGCTTATGGATTAGGGTGAGGGATTAGGGTACAAAGAGACCAAGTAATCCCTTGTCTAATCCTAAGTCATGAGCTTTTCCGAACCTAAACCTTCAAGTTTGGAATTCAACGAACCTGAAAAAATTTGAAATTTGTGGAGGTTTGATGAACCTCAAAGTCTAACCTCATATTCGAACCTGAACCCGAATTGAACCGAATCATAGGATGAACCTGAATCTGAACTGAATAAAACCTGAACTTGAACCAAAACATAAATTTTAAGGAAAAAGGATGAGGTTCGACCAAGTTCGAATTAGGTATAGAGTGGACCCATTAGCTGTTACGACATGAAATTCCTTTTTCTAAAGCTCGATCCTAACATCTTATTTGCATCTACAGTGCAGAGAGTCAAGATTGGAGTCTATTTATTTCTCTAGTGAGTTGTGGCTGGAGTCTGGACGAGTTCAGAGTGTGCACGAGTTCAAAACTTAGGAGGAACACAACAATTAACAATGCACTGTTCCTTAGAATTTGTAATCATCTGTGCTCAAACAACTACCGCACGCAATCTGAACGGTGGAGTCTTTACTGGTGAGTCGTACCACTAGCATAAAACGGATTTCACAACTGATATGGATTGTCAATGGGCAAATAAAATAGGATTAGAGGCTATCCCTCGTTGACGTATATTCCAACCAGTTCATAGATTGATTTATATGCAATTTTTAGTTGCACTCTCATAAGTGATTCCAATGAGAATAATTCAATCATCTTGAAGTTCTTACTTTCTTCTAGAACTAATTATGCATTGGAAAGAAAATAATCTCTCTCCTTTAATCAAATATACCACTTGGGCTAGAGCAAGCATTTTTCATCTTTTTGCATTTCATTGGTGTCATCATACATCATTCCTTTCTTTGTTCTTTGTGGATTTTTAGAGTCTAATGTAGGTACTTTCTGTTTCCTCTCTATTTTTCAAGAAATGAATTGCATTGCAGTGTTGTATTTGATCTTGTTTTAGATTTTGTAAATTTACTTTAACTATTACAAGTGTTTGACATTTTGAACATACATATCCATTTAAGTTTTGAAGTTGATGAATATGTTCTATTTCTTTATGCTCATTTCATATTTCTTTGTGTATCGATACTCGTTTCTTGCTCCTTTATGTTCTTTTATATTAGATTTCATCTAAATTATATATATATATATATATATATATATATATATATATATATATATATATATATATATTCTCGAAATGTATATGGATGAACCTAAAGCCGAACCCCATCTGATCCTTATTAGAAAATTTGAACTCGAATCGAACTTAATAGTTGTCGAACCTGAACTCGAATTCGAACCATGTGACTTAGGTTTAATCAAGACAAGCTATGAAAACCAAGGCCCTACAAGAAGGGTTTCCTCAAAGAGAATAGCCTTCACCAACAAATCCAACAATGTAATGGAAAAGAATACTACAACCCTTGTCAAGGAGCATAAAGCTAAAGAAAACAAGAGAGTAAGCACTTACCACACCAACTAAGGAGAAAATGAGAGTATCAAACCCTAGGCATCTTCTTTTAAGTGGAAAAACATTGCCGCTCAATGGATCGATCTTACTAGCTAGTAGAAGTCTTGAATCATCGATAACAATATCTTCAATGAACCAAGAAAATAACCAAGATAGAGAAAGCTCAAGGGAGTTGACACCAAAACACCAAATAAAGATCTTCTATGTATGGCTTCAAAAATATTCTCCAACAATTCACAACCATTTGAAATGAGAGGAGGGCCTTTATTTATAGATGAGGCTCACAACTCCTCATTCTTTATTCCTTAATTTTAGCCTAAGGAGTCACTCAAAAGACTTGTCATCCAAAAGGTTTGGAGACTAAGTCAAGAAAAAAATTACAAAGAGGCTTTTACATTGAAGAAACACTCATAAAAGGGTGATGTCAAGGTCTAGAAGGAGGCCAATTTGCTTTAGGAAGCCAATGTTCCAATCGATTTGTTCTTGGGAGGCTTCATTTATGACCAAGCAATGTTCCTTTTTCCACATACTTCTAAGCTTAGTGTGCCAAACGACCTTTGAAAAGGTGAAAAGATGCTTCATTACGGTGGATGACTCTCATTTTGGAAATATTTGTCTTTAAGCAACATTTTTACATTTTTTTTATGCCATGAAACACCTTAAGTATGTGTCATATCATACAAGGGAATGGCCACAAAAATTAAGTGATGCACACCTTATCTAATCAACACAAAACACCCCCACGATTATCATATTTATCTACGTGGGTGGTTTGACTGTCCGTAGTGAGAAAAATCAGCTCAAAAGTGCATAAAAAAGGAGAGAGCTCAAGCATATGGCACATGTCATGTGTAGAGGAGGCCCACGTGGATGAACCTAGCCCATTTGTGCCTTAGAAAGTGTGACCAATGCCTCAAAATATATGATATGTCTCAAAAATTCTAACACTGTCTTGGGAAGCGTGAGATTGGATAAGCATGTGTGGAATCACCTCCAAAAGCTGATAGGAAAAGTGTGGAAAATACATAAGAAAAGAGAGGGTCATTGCATGGAAAATAGGTGTGTTGAATCATGGGGGTGACAACCTTACAAATCACAATCACCTTTTACATAGAAATAAAGTAAATGAGTAACTAGGGCTCTTTTAAATCATGTGCCATGGTAGATCTTGTGAAAATTCAGATACCTCGAATCCTACTACAGCGACTGATGAGAATTCTTCTATTTTTTAATTACTTGAACAAATTATTTACTGTGTTCTACGGTAAATACTAAAACCCATACACTACAACCTTCACAAAATTAAACTGCGGAAAATGTGTGGAAACAATATTTGAGCAAGAATAAATCATAGACACATGACATTGTTGTTTTTGGACCAATGTCCTCGGAAAAACCCAATGCGGGAAAACTAGTGCATCAATTAAGGGTTTGTTTATTATGCAGTAATTTTCTGAGTACAAGTCTATGATTGTCGAAATTGACAAGTCATATAGAGGAAACTGACAAAGAAAATCTCGTGAGAAAAATCTCACTCTGCCATGGGAATCTGATATTGACCTGAGCTCGAAATGAGTTGCTCTGCGCTGTCTCTACACAGTGACTGCGTCACAACTGAAGTTGGCCTCTCTCTATGTTGGATCTCTCTGCTGACTGGAAACAGGGCCCTTTCGACCTCCAGAAGCTCCCTCTGGTGAATACCACTGAACCCCGAATGTTTCCTCAACAGAAAATCGAACTCCCTCTGAAGCTCTGCGCAGTCCCCGCGTAGCCTCTGCATGGATGGCTCTACGTTGTTCTCTGTGGCCTTTATTGCTTCCTCTGCTTTGCACTCTTCGGATCAGGAAACTCTTCCAACCGGAAATTATCCCTGTCCCTCTCTGCAAAAATATTCTCGATCGATTTTCTCCCTGAGCACTGCTCACTAAAGAATTTCGATCTCTAGATTTTCTCTCCCGATGTATCTTCCAAATGATCCATCGTCATTCTTATAATCTTCTCGTTGAGACTTCAACGGCCGAGATTAAATCGTTAATTAACGACTAAGATTAACTTGACTTGATCTTCGTCTTTTTCTAGAAGATTCACACTCTGTTTTATTAATAACCTTTAATTATTTTATTTTCCTAAGTTATACTTAGAGTCCCATTAAAAATAATTAATTATTTTAATAAAACACGGTCTGAGTGGAATTTTCCAAAACGATTTCTGGGTTCTTTGGAATACGCGTGTCTAAGCCTCCCTGCAAATTTTGAGACTTAGAGCACATCCGATGCTATCCCAAATCAACACTCCCTCTTAGCGAGGAATGTGCTCTAGCAATACAACCAACTGAAGTACTGCTATGATTTTGCAACATCTCCCTCTGCGCTGCTGATGTCTGACACTGCTGCCCACCAACACTGCGCTGCTGCTAACCTTGCATGCTGTTGCCAACTGCTACTGCACTGCAATTCTATTGGTTACTGCAACTGAAAAACATCCAAAGTCTGAACTAAGTGTTTAGTAGGATACATATCGTACCGAAGATTTGTCTGCTGCTAGTCTCTGCGCTATCCCTCTGAAGCTTCTACGCTGCGAGTGACTCTGCTTTGAGCCTTCCTGCACTGTTTCCAACTTTGCTCTGCGCTGCTCAGACTCTGGCACTCACTAACCACTGCACTGTCACTTCTGCATCCCTTTGCACCAACTGAAACTTGTCCATCCTGCTATTTTAAATTTGGGTTCCCGTAGCAAGGTACTGATCCGAGAGGTGGACTCCTCAAGGATCCTATCTGATTGCAACTCTTTCAAGCTTCAACCAGATCACCCCAACACTCCCCTGGCGACATATGGGAAATCATGGTGAATTCCTCCTCTATCTTCACAGTTGCAGCCTGCGGATCATGCTTCTCATCTTTGTCCTTCTTCTTGAGAGGACACTGTGTAGCGTAATGCCCCATCTCGCCACACCGGAAGCACTTGATCTTTGAGACGTCCTTCTTTCGTCTCCGCTGCTCCTGCTGCCCCTTTGATGCAAGGGCTGCATTCTCCTCCTCCTTGGGCTTCGTCCCATTATTGCTGCTGCCTTCAAGTTTGCACTTGAAACCCCCTGCGCAGCTGGCTCTATGCACTCCCTGCTGGAGCAAGCCAAATAATTCACGATCTCGCTGCTTCTGCACGGGAAATCAGAGTTTCTTGGGCAAGAAACTCTTTGAGGTCAGATATCCCTAAATGTATCTTCAACTACTCCCTTCTGACGCTTTTTGCACCAGCAATCACTGCTTCGCAGAAACTGCGTCCCTCCTGTTGCTGATTTGTGTTGAATCTGCTGCGTTGCTCAAAAAACTGCAAACTGGAAAATCCTACCTCTCTGTCGACTCACTTAAAGAGAGATTTCCTTGCAGATCTAGCCCTCCTGGCTTGGACTGTGCAATCACTGGGGAAATCGATCTGCTACTTATGCAGCTCTTTGATCTCTGACTTCTTCTTCAATGCTGGTTCCTTCTGGTCTGCTGTCTTGCTCCTCCTGCACTATTAAACAAGCTTTGATACCATGTGAAAATTCGGATACCTCGAATCCTACTGCAGCAACCAATGAAAATTCTTCTATTTGTTAATTACTTGAACAAATTATTTTTTGTGTTCGACGGTAAATACTGAAACCCATACACTACAACCTTCACAAAATTAAACTGCGGAAAATGTGTGGAAACAAGATCTGAGCAAGAATAAATCATAGACACATGACACTGTTGTTTTTGGACCAATGTCCTCGGAAAATCTCAATGCGGGAAAACCGGTGCTGCAGCTGAGGGTTTGTTTATATGAAGTAATTTTCTAAGTACAAGTCTATGATTGTCGAAACTGACAAATCATGCAGAGGAAACTGACAAATAAAATCTCGTGAGAAAAATCTCACTCTGCCATGAGAATCCGACATTGACCTTAGCTCGAGATGAGCTGCTCTGCACTGTCTTTGCGCAGTGACTGTGTCACTTTGCACAGTCTTTGTGTCACAATTGAAGCTGCCCTCTCTGCGCAGTCTTTGTGTCACAATTGAAGCTGCCCTCTCTCTTTGCTGATTGGAAACGAGGCCCTTCTGACCTCTGGAAACTCCCTCCGGTGACTGGCAGTGTACGCCGACTGTTTCCTCAACAAAAAATGGAACTCACTCTGAAGCTCTGCGCAGTCCCTGTGTAGCCTCTGCATGGCTGGCTCTGCGTTGCTCTTTGTGGTCTTTATTGCCTCCTCTGCTTTGCACTCTCCAGATCAGGAAACTCTTCCAACCTGAAATTATCCCTGCCCCTCTGCAAAAATCTTCTCGATCGATTTTCTCCCTGAACACTGCTCACTAAAGAATTTCGATCTCTAGATTTTCTCTCCCGATGTATCTTCCAAATGATCCATCAAGTCCTTATAATCTTCTTGTTGAGACTTCAATAGCCGAGATTAAATCGTCAATCAACGATTAAGATTAACTTGACTTGATCTCCGTCTTTTTCTATAAGATTCACACTCTGTTTTATTTATACGCTTTAATTATTTTAATTTCCTAAGTTTAGACTTAGGGTCCCATTAAAAATAATTAATTATTTTAATAAAACACACTCTGAGTGGAATTTTCCAAAACGATTTATGGGTTCTTTGGAATACCTGTGTCTAAGCCTCCCTACAAATTTTGAGACTTAGAGCACATCCAATGCTACCCCAAATCATCAGATCCATCCCAATATGCTCGAATACCTATCCAAGACATAAATGGCCGACATGATGGGAGTTACCACCACCTAGGGATAGTTGATTGGAGTAATAGAACCAAGCACTTTGAGGATGGGGACTAAAAGAACTTGTCATGGATGTCCACCATAGGGGACCTAGGCCACCAACTAGCCAACACTTGTATATCGGATCATCCCACAAGTTTGCATACATAGAAATCATCGCATTTTGGGCTCATCAACATGGTCACACTTGTGAAAAAAGTAGAGTACGATTTGAGGTGTAACATGTTTCATTTTCCTAGACTAGTTTCTACCTAGGCGATCACTTCCTTTTCTATGGTGCTCTCATTTGCTAGGGGCGCCAAGAGATAGATGGATAGTGGGCTTAATTCTAATTCAAATCAATGCGGATCATTGGACTATCCACACTTCTTGGAGGCCTTAGTGTCATTGTTAGTATATATACCATACTATTAGCTAGATGAGATCACCTAGACCCCAACGATATCTGACCTCTTCCAGGAAGCAGTGCATAGTGTAGTCTAGATAATCCCTCCATGTCCTCTTTTAGACAATCTTCTTTCTTGCGACTCTGATATGCTGACATTATTATTATTAGCACTCTAGATTTTGAATCCATGCCCTTTGTACATCCTTTTTTCATATATGCTCTCCGCTTTTGTAGTTTGGTTCTTAGGCTTTAGCTTAGATCAATACCTTTTGCATCTTGCTTTTTATAGGAGTCATCTTTGCGCTGCCACTTTTTATTGATATCATTGTACTTGTCAGTCCCATTGACCTAATTCAGTGGTTATTTGTTGGACATTAATAAAATTATCTTATCTTATATATTTCAACCTCCTAAGGATGGCACAGTTGGCAAATCTTTTTTGACGGTTAGGCTAGTGCTTTGCCCCCACTTGAAGTCTCTGTGAGCCTACTTTGAATTGGCCTAGGGGGATGCAAAGAGCATGCATTCAGTGATGACACGTGTATGGAGGCCGAACAATAAGTTTGTCCCTTAGCCCCATGAAATGATTTCCATAAAAAGGCCATCTTTGGGCATAACCCACACAATGGGTTTGTCAAAGTGATCTGTGTATATTATTTGTAGATGTTGTCTTGACCCCTGGGTGATCTCATTCAACTCTTATCTAATGGGTAGGAGCCGACTAGGTGCATCAAGTGAATATCTTAATGGCGGGAGGAAGTCAATTGAAACCAAGGTTCGATACCTCGACAAATCATCCGAAAGCTTGTTTGGTGCATCTAGCCAACGCAATGTGCTATGAAGAGTGGTAGTCTAGATATTGATATGAATCTCAACCTACCATTGATTTCACCAGGCTGATGTAGGAGTTAAACCAGGCTGAAAACAATCTCAAGGGGGGGGAGCCCTGAACTCAATGAGGATGATGAGCATGGAGACTATTTAGTTGCATATGATGAAGTGTTAAAGGAGAGTCGAAAGCCTCTTAGCCATGGCCTAGTTAGACTCTAAGAAACAAGGCCCCAAAACCTTTGAACCATATGGCATTGAGATCTATGAAACCTTCAAAACATGTATTGCATAGGTAAAATAGTAAAAAGTCAAAACACTCAATCAAAGGCCAAACGTTCCGCTAACTCTATTATTTGCTATTATCTTGTAGTGTAACTATGGAAATCTTGAGTGGTTTACTTGTTTAAATCATTGATTCTAATGAAAAGAGTAAAAAGTATTTGCAAATTATTTTCAGTGGGGTAGTGCTTATGCATTGGATTGATTGCACTTATGTTGGAATGACATGTACAATATGTTTGAAATGTGATGTACTTATGATACCATTTTCAGATTTTGTTGATATCAACAATCCCCTATAGTTTAGTTCATAACTTTGTATTTAGTTAGTAAAAGAAATTATACCTTGGACCTATGAAGTTCAATGTGTTTCAAAGATGATGATGTGTATCTGCTATCAACCATGTGCAAGTCACAATGCTCTCAACTACAATCTGATTTGTTTTCTTGTTTATCGGGCTATATTGTCCAATGTTATTAGTACCGGACCAAAACTGGCTAAACTTGCCGTTTGGATTGGTTATGGGGTTTCTTTGGGTAGAACTAGCACCTCAAATTTAAAATGACCAGTTTTGGTCTTAAACTGTTCTGAACTGGCTAATTCAAGACAAACTGGTTGAAATCAATTGGTGCATCTCCTTCCCCAGAATGATTGAAAAAAAAAACGCAAAAAATTAAAACCCTACAACTACCCTAAAGGCTAACTCCAAAATTTCTATTTAATGATGACCCCTTCCGATGTGAATAGACTTATCTTGGATGAGTTTCAGCTGCTTCCACCTCAAGGTACGGACATTGGTGTGACCTTCAAGAAATGTAAAGGATCTAGATTTGGATGGTTATCTAGTTTGATTTGATTGTAGACCATAGTATGATTATTTTTGTACTATGTTGACCATTTAAAAACTTAATGTTAGTGTGTTTTGGTTTAGATGTATATTGCACTTGGTGCTATTTTGCTATATTCATCTTTATACATGGAAAAAATTTGCATATTTGGTGCATAATGATTTGGTTTCATGCTAAGTTGTACGGGTTCTCGCACCCGGGGGTGGGGTTCTCGAACCTGTCCCAGGTTCCCACACCCAAGTCCCGGATTCAGGTACGGGTTCTTCTCAGAAGAACCCAAATGAACCGGGTTCTTCAAAAAAGAAAATTGGGTTCTTTTCACTGAATGGGTACGGGGAACCCATGGGTTGGGTACTTAGACCTTGAAAAGTGGGTTCTTCGGGTTCTTCATGACCAATTTTGTCAATTTTTTTTAAATGATTAAAATTTAAAAATTTTAATTAAATTTTAATAAATATTAAATTTAAGTTAAAAATCGAATTAATTTTTAAATAATGAAAATTCTTTATCGATTTTAGAATTAAAGTTTTAAAATTTTCATCGACTTACCTATTACCTATTCACTGTGTTCATTGACGACATCCCTCACTGTTCATCGACGGCATACCCAACATACCCTCACTATTCATCGACTGAATACCCTATTCACAGATTTATCGACGACATACCATGTTCAATGTTCACGGCATACCCTGTTCAATGTTCATCAACGACACGACATTGACGGCACAATGACATCAGTGTTCAACATTCAGTGTGCATCGACGACATCGACGACACAACGAAATTCCTCAGCGGCGACATTCCTCACCAGTGGTCAGCACAACAACATTCCTCACTCACCGACGTCCTTCCTCACTCACCTATTCACTGTTCAGCACAGCGTATTCCCTAAACTGGCATACCTATTCAGCACATGGAAAGCTCGAAGTCGTATTCCCTAAACTGACAGCATACCTATTCAGCTTTCATGCTGTCGCTGCTTTCAAAATTCACGTTGTCACTGTGTTGAACGTTCACTGCGTTCAATAGTAAATACATAGAGAGGCAACCACCTTAGTGGTCACTCAAGACTCAAGAGTCAACTCAATACGCAAAGAGGGCAACAGATTCAGAGGGTTGCGTATTCATAGGGTAACGCAGGACTAGAGGGCTCCGACTCACTCAATGTCACAGCGTCACGCGTCACGGTATTCATTAATTTTAAATTTACTATTTGTCATTTGAAAATTGATAAAATTTTTAATGTGAAATTTTTTAATTCATTCAAATAGAAACTTCAAAGCAATCTTTAGACTTTTGTTAAAAAAAATTGTTTACCGAGTTAAAATTCGGAATTCTAGAATCCCTGTATTTAACAATTAACAGTTTTAATTCCAGAATCCCTGTATTTAACAATTAAAATTTAACAGTGAACACCTAAAGGGCCAAGGCCAGCCTAAGTTTTGACCTCTATTAAAATTTAACAGGAATTTTACTTTGAATTTTGTTAAACAGATTCAAATTGTCTTCCAAAATTTCCAAAATAAAAAATGTCTTCATCAAAGACAAATCCACAATATCCACTTTGGAAACATGTGGACAGGCAAAAACCTTCAAAAGGTGTTAGGGGACAGTGACAATAAAATGCAATTTTTGTCAGCTTGAATGGAAAGGGAGCTATACTAGAGTTAAAGCTCATTTTATGCAAATACCAAAGAAGGGTGTTGATGCTTGCATTGGAGACCCAAATGATCCCACTAGACTACCTAGTGCACAAAGAGAGCAACAAATCGCTGATGGTAAGGCAGGCAAGGCAATATCTAGGCCATGTCTCAATGTTGATGAAAATGATGATTCCAATGAGGAAGAATTACCATCTGATGATGAAGTTCAAGTTGGTGATGTGTCATCTAGAGCATCAAAAATCACTACTAGTCAACCACGCAAGAAGCCTAAACTTGGTGGCCTTTATGAAATGTTTGATGTGAAGGGTAGGGAGGGTGTTGATCTTGCAATAGCAAGATTTTTTCTTTCATGTGGCATTCCCTTTAATGCAGCACGTTCCCCCTATTTTGAGAAAATGGTTCGTGCTATTAATGATGGACCTCTAGGGTATAAAGCTCCTGGTTATGAGAAGCTTTGAACTGTGTTGGTGGACAGGGAGAAGGCCCCTCTTGAGAAGGCATTGGCACCATTGAAGGCATCTTGGAGCGTGGATGGATGTTCAGTTGTCATGGATGGATGGACAGATTGTAGGAATCGTCCATTGATAAACATCATTGTTTCTTCCGCGTCTGGTGCTTATTTTCTCAGAGCCATTGATTGTTCTGGTCAAGAAAAGAACACTATGTTCTTGAAAGACCAATTATGTGATGCCATTGCAAAGGTGGGGCCATCCAATGTTGTTCAAGTTATTACTGATGCAGCCCCAGTGTGCAAAGCAACATGGAAAATGGTTTAGGAGTACAAGTAAGTGACAATTTTCAACTTTCAGGTATGATTTATTTAAATTTTATATTTAAATTACATTTCAATTTTTTAATTTTCAGTACAAGTTTGATTTGTTTTCTATTTTAGTAATTTTTAACAATAAACATTTTGATTTATTAATATTTTAATTTTGTCCTGGATGTATCTAGGCATATTTTTTGGAAACCATGTGCATTCTTTGAATAATGCATTGAAGGACATTGGGAAAATTGAATGGATTCAAGCATTAATTGAAAATGGCCACAAAATTCAAATGTTTATATGCAACCATCATCAATCACAAGCCATTTACTGCAAGCATGCCAAAATGGAGCTTCTTAAACCAACAGATACCAGTTTTGCAACTTACTACATTTTACTTAAGCGGCTTGTGGAGATGAAGGAAGCTTTATCTGCCACATTTATCAGCGACATGTGGGACTAGTGAAGGTTATCTACCTCAGATGAAGCTTTGGAAGTGAAGAGGTTGATTTTGGATGATCACTTTTGGGTTGATGCCAAACTTGTTGTGGAAATTATAGAACCAATTTGTGATATGATCCGTGATGCAGATACAGATGGTCCATTTTTAGGTGAGATTTATGAGAACATGGACTCCATGTGTGAGAGGATCCAAACTGTCACAGATAGGAAGGATCCTACTTTATGGCCACAACTGAAAGAATTTATACATGGGCGTTGGAATAAACTAAACACCCCTCTTCATATGGAAACTTATGCAGTTAATCCAAAATGGTATTATCCCGCAACAAGAAGGAGGCCTCCTTCCCAAGGTAGAGAGGTGTTCAAAGGATTCTTGATTGATGTCAAGATAATTTACGGTAGTACAGAAGAAGCCTCTGACATACAATCTCATTTTGCCCAATTTTCACGTGGCCAAGGTGTCTTTGGTTCACATGCATCTTTGGAAGATAGACGCAAGAAGAAGGATCCAATTGATTGGTGGTGGCTTCATGGTGTTGATGCTCCTGAGTTGCATAAATTTTCCATACGGTTACTTGGACAGGTAGCTAGTTTGGAGTTTCTCATCTTATTTGAAATTTGAAATTTCTCAAATAAATCTCTGTATTAATTTTTAAATTGTCATTTTAGTTTTTTGATTTTAATTTTTTAATTAATTTAATGGGCTTCCCTTAATATTCCAGGTAGCTAGCTCTTCATCTTGCGAGAGGAATTGGAGTACTTATGCATTTATCCATTCAGTAAAGAGGAATAGGTTGGGCTCAAATAAGGCAAAGAACTTAGTGTACATTCATAACACACTTTGTCTCATATCTCGAAAAGACCCTGCGTACAAAGAGGGTCCTTTCAAGAGATGGGACCAATACACAAATGATGCTGTGTGTGTGGACGTGGAGCTACAACCAGATAGCCTTATTGAGCTACCTCCAATTGCTATGGATGAGCAGGAGCCTCAAGATGAGAGTGATTCTTACTTGGAGAGCATGCTGATGACATGGCTTGAGGAAGCCATTGTTCACTATTAGGCTTTAGGCTTTAGCTATTTTTATTTTATTATATCAAAATTTCCTAGTTCATGTTTTCCATTTGGAGATGCCTTAAGGCAAATTTTGAATTTAGTATGACAATGGACATATATTTTGAATCATGATTCTTATTAATATGTAAACTCCAATTTGCACTTGATATCATATATGAATCATAATATTATCAAACTAGAAATTTGAAAATTCAATGAAAAATGTGAATGTTGAGTGTTAAATGATGTGCATGTTTAAATCCTTGAAGTTTATTTCTATACTAGTTATTTAAAATTTTAGTTTTTTTGTTTAAAGTTGAAAAATATACAAATTGTCAAATTCATATATGTTATAAATATTAATTTATAATTTATAAAATATAGTATTATATATTATATATAAATTATAATATATATTAATATAAAAATACCCCGACGAACCCACGCACCCTGTTTCAAAAAATGCCGTCCCCATCCCCGTCCACGAACCCACGTTTCCTGGCAACATAGGTGTCATGAATGTACATGAAGATATATTTTTTAATCAAAATCTAGATATTTATATGTTTTTTGGTCCACTGGTTTTGTTTCTGGTTCTGGTCTGGTCCAGTTCTGGTTTTTGGGTTGACTGGTTTGATCGCTGGTTCAGTCCTGGTCTATTTATTGGGCATTGTTTGTGTGTCACCAAGTGTTCCTACGCATTTTTTAACTTTGAAGTTTCTTGTTTAAACTTTTTTTCCATAATTTTTGACATTTTTAATTTTATTTTTTAAAGATATATTATTGCTGCTCCTATCCCTGCAAATTTGGTAAAAGCTTCTAGCTGTTCTGGACATTTTTTAATCAAAATCTGGATATTCATATATTTTTTTGGTCCACTGGTTTTGTTGCTGGTTCTGTTCTGGTCCATTTCTGGTTTTGTCAGTGGTTCAGTCCTGGTCTATTTATTGGGCATTATTTGTGCATCACCGAGTGTTCCTATGTACTTTTTTATTTTGTCCGTATTTTTAAAAAAATTATTTTTTATTTTTTTAAATATATATTATTGCTGCTCCCATCCCTGCAAATTTGGGCAAAGTTTCTGCTGTTCTGGACAGCCATACTTATTTTCTGGGATTCCTGCATTCCAGAAACTTGTGCAACAATGAATTCCCTGCACCTTATTTGCGCTTCCCGGTCATCTCCTGGCACATGATTTATTTGTGCATCACATCACACGTAAGTAGGGAACCATTGATTACATTTCGTTTGTTATCATTTGGGTCAGATGTATTACCTTTGGTAGATGGGCATCCCCTCATTGATAAGTTAAGGACAGCAATAAAATTTGAAAGTTCAAATTTTCCTGTGTGTCATTGTCGAAAGTTGAAACTTACTTACATCATGCATGTATCAGTTCTTTAACATAAGAAGTTGACAACAAGATGAATCATTATCTGAGGAATAGTATTGGTTTTGCTGACCAGTTCTTGTTCTTTGTTTTTAGCAGTACGAAGATATGCAATTTATGAGGGCTATCGTTTTAAAGCATATGAGGATCAAGCTTGGCATGGAGTATCAGTTGTTGCCAAGGCATGGCAGAATTTTGTTGCCTGCAATGAAAAAGAGATTTTCTCAGGAAGCATCAGCACAACGTTCTCCTGAGAACCTCAGTTTTCTGAAAGAGAGAGTAATGGAGCTTGTTAAGAAGTTTGACAAGATAGATTCAAACAAGGTAGGCATTATGTTTGCACCTTTTCCTTGTCTTCTGCGTCTTCTGCTATCTATAAAAGTTAATTTTATGTGTCTATACGATCCAGTGAATTTTTGTTCTTTCTTGTGAGAAAGTTTGTTCATTTCCACCAAATCTTGTTAAAATTTAAATATGTTCATAAGTTTCTATGTCCATTCTGGTTTTGTTCTTACTAGTTAGAATCAGGAATATGTTCAGCATTATTTGCCTAAAAAAATGTAGATATCTAAAAGGAGAGTCAAGAATTCTGTATAAGGTGCTGTTTATATCCAGGCATTAATGATAATTCTGTCTTTTCATAAGAGTAAGTCTAACGTTTCAAATGGTTTAAAGTGCTCTCAGTTACAATGAAAGATATACATTATCACTCGTTTTTTATTTTCATTGGACACTGTTAGACACCTAATCCTCCGGGATTATGGTGAATTGTAAATAGTTGTAAAAATGAAACGGAAAAGTTGTTGGGCAAACCAACAGCCCACGTAGGTGAACTATTTCTCCTTTGTAAAAAAGTTGTGCCTTTCATTCATGAATAAGACATTAGAGTTTTTTGAGCGATCCTCAATTTGACATGGTATCAGAGCTGAGTGTTCCTCTGCCCAAACCTGCTTCTGCCCTCCTCCGTGTGTTGGCAATCAAAATGTTAGAGTCTGTGCAGCGAACTCTGAGGTAGCAGGATCAAATCTCATTAAATGAATAGAAAAATTTGAGGGTCCGGCTATGTCTGCTCTATGGTTTCAATGCTACCTGTAGTCTGACAGTTCCTTCTTCCACATGACCACGACCTAACTGTTGTTTGTCCTGCTCCTCCCCTGTTTGCTTTGTGTTCTCGTGAAATAGCGCCAGCCACTTCGAAAGGCTCTTGCAATGATTTTTGGGAACTGTATTTGGAAGTATTCATGAAATATCCTATGGGGCATCCTCCTGTGCTTGCGGCGGCCACATTTCTGCATAAATTACACTTACGATATGAGGGTCCTGTTGCTCAGTTCGTTTCATGAAAGGGGGAGGAAAACCGGATGCGGATGCAAATTGATTGGGCTGAATATCAGTGCAGCAGGCCGTGATAGGTTGTACATGGATTACTGTCAATGTGACTATAATTAAAGGTAATAATATGGAGAAGGGTGAGAACTTTCAATTTTCATTTAAAAAAAAGAGAATGAATTCTCAGAAGTGTGCCATGCCGTAAGAGGTTTTTTATTTAAGAAATAATCAATGCAAAGTCAATTTGCTGATATGTGTGGTGAAATAAGTTGAGTGGAAAATAGTAAGGGAATGGCAAAGGGAATGGGGGTATCATGGTATTAGTAAGAGAAAAAGAAGGCCGTTTCATTCAGCTAGAAAAAGAAGACCCAAATAAGCAATTTGTCTCGCTTAAAATATCAGAAAATGGAAATCACATCAGAATTGCAGCGTGTTATTTTGCGCAGCAAGTTTAAAAAATCTACAAAAGTAGAGGGCTTGACCACAAAGATCCCTTTGCGGCCCTAAAAACAGATATTGCAACATATTCTCAGCTAGGTGAAGTCCTTATAGTGGGGGATTTCAATGCTAGAACTGCAGGTGAACAAGCTAGCATTCTTTGTTGTAAAGAAGACTGTGACCCTATTTGGCTTACAACAGAGAGTAATCATCAGTGGGAACGAATTTCAGAGGATAAGGCTGCAATCTCTTTGGAGAACAATTGCTTATGCTATGTGGGGCTTTTGATTTAGTCATTTGTAATGGTTTGACTAGATAGGAAAAGTCTGGTAATTTCACTTGCAATACTTATAATGGAGCAAGTGTAGTAGATTATGTACTTTGCTCGCACAGTTTGTGTGAGAAAATGGAGGAAGTGTTGATTGGAGATCAAATTTGGGACTTAAAATAAGATCACAAGCCAATTTCTTTAAGTTTCTCTTGGACCGGAAAGAAGCAATTAGGGTAAAAAACTCAGCGTGTTCAACAAAATCCCCCAAAGGGCAGAATTCTTTTCACTCCAGAGGATTGTAATACCTTCAAAATAACGCTAGAGCTCTTCGAGAAGGAGGAAATCTCATTCGATGGCCTTCATAGTCATGAATTAACACATTTAATTCAAAGCACACTTGCTGAGTGCAAAAGAGCAAAAATTAAGAAGTCTAAAACAAATTGCTTTCCGGTTAATGCTTGGTTTGACTAGGAATGCAAAAAGGCAAGGAGAAGGTGGAAGGAATCAAACAAGGATAACATAAAGCTCAAAGCTTACAAGCAGATAGTAAGAAAGAAAAAGGCCGATTTCATGGTTTCGAGGAGAGAAGAACTAATCTTCCTTGGGAAAAATAACCCCAAATTATTCTAGGAGCTCCAACCAAAAAAGGTGCAAACTGAAAACAACATTACAACTTCTAAATGGTTCAACTATGCAAGACAACTTTATGAGCAGGATCCCAAGGTTGACCCTCCTCCCTTGGTCAACACAGACACAAAACTCTTCACGGTGCAAGAGGTAGAGATGGGTATCAAGAAGTTGGGCGCTGGAAAAGCAAAAGACTTAGATGAACTCCAAGTAGAGTATCTAAAGTGGGGCTTAAAAATTCTTTCACCTCACATCACAAAAATTTTCAACAACATCATACAACAGGGGTTCCCCATAGATTGGACAACTAGTATGGCAATACCACTTTTCAAGAGTGGTGATGTCAATAATCCCTCCAATTATAGAACCATAATGATAAATCCCTTGTTTGCAAAGTTATTTGGAAGCATGTTAGAAAAGAAAATCAGCAAGTGGGCAGAAGAAAGAGATAAACGTGCTCAAGGGCAAGCAGGTTTTAGACTTAAACATTCCATAGTTGATCATTGTATAACTTTAAGGCACATCATTGAAAAAGTTTGGGAAAAAAAGGAAGAAGTTTTTTGTTGCTTTGTTGATTTCAGAAAAGCCTTTAACACGGTTCCTAGGGATAAGCTTTGGGGTAGAATGGAGGAACTTGGGGTTCCCAGGCATTTGAGAGTAGCTGTGCATAGGCTGTATGAAGAGGTGAAAGTCAACATTAGAACTTCAACAGGGATTTCTGAAAGTTTTAGAAGCGATATTGGGGACGAGCAAGGTTGCCCATTGTCTCCTACCCTTTTTGGGTTATATATTGACAAGCTTGAAGAGTGGCTAAATTCGCAAGGGGGTGATGGTATCCATTTGGGCAAGTTCGTTATAAGGCTTCTTTTTTACACAAATGACCTTATATTGGTTGCTAAATTAGCTCTTGGTTTGCAAGAGCACTTACGTTCCCTTGAGCATTTTTGTAGAAGGGTGGGGATGCAAGTCAATATTAGCAAAACGAAAGTAGTGGTTTTCTCTAACAAAAGAAAGTATAACTAGCATGAGTTCTACTTTGAAGGCAACATCCTGGAAGAAGTTGCAGACTACAAATACCTCGAAATTGACTTCAATAGAATTTTAAGTTGGGATAGTTGTAGAAAGAAAAGAACTTTAGGGGGTTGGAAAACATTTTATGCTCTTCAAAACAAGTGTAGAGAGGCAGAGCTGTGGGAATGGAAAACCACTCTTATTCTCTTTGGGCTTCTGGTGATTCCGGTGATTTTCTATGGTTGTGAACTGAGGGCCAGTAGCACAACCGAGATGCAGTGGAAACAAATTGAGAAAATTCAAAAGCGTTAGATTACAAACAAATTCAAAATTAAAAGTGCAGTTCCTTATGCTATCTTGTTAAGTGAAACAGGGGCTGCTCTTATTGAAGTAATTGCTATGGTGCGAGCCATAAGGTATTTGAAAAAAATTGAGCAAATGAAAGAGGGTAGATGGCTGAAGGTTGTGTTGAGTGACAGATTGTGCAAAAGAAAGAAGACTTGGATGCGGCAAAATAACAAATGGTTTAGTAAATGGGGTATTTGCTTGAGCATGTGTCCTAAAAACAGTAAAGAGATAAAAACTTTTGTTATGGATAAGTTCCACAAACGTACTTGGGAGAAAGAGCTAGGGAGAAAGAAGAAGTACTACATTGAAGAGTTTAACCCCACTCATAACCATCGGCAAAAGGCGTACATAGAGGCCAATATTTCTTGGAGATCTAAAATTCTTATTGCTCAATTAAGGACTAATTCTCATCAACTTCATTGTGAAACAGGGCGCTAGAAAAGGCCAAAAGAAATGTGGGAGGAAAGAGTATGTATTTTTTGCTCTTCCGAAGAAGTGGAAACAGAAAAACATTTCATTTTAGAATGTGAGGCCTTCAAAGACAACAGGGAAAATTATGCAGGTTTTCTGGCAACTAGTTCTTGGGATAATCTATTTAGCGAAGAGTTTGTCGAGAAGCTGGGAGTGGTTATTGTAAAACTTCACAGGAAAAGGGCCGAATACAAGAGCGAGATGGAGAAGCAATTTGTCCCATAGGCTATTTTTAGCCTCGTGGACATTAAAAATATTTTCTTTCTTTCTTTTCAATTTCTGAAAGTTTTTTTTTTAAATGTTCTGGAGATCAAAAGATTTTATTTAAATATTAAAAAAATTTAAAGTAAAAATGTCAATCTATTAAAGGGATGTATTTTGGTTTAAAGAAAGAAATATAAAGAAGAGCTAACGGATTGATGAAAATTATAGCAGTAAAAAAAATAAAAATAAAAATTGTACAAGGGTTTTTATTGCGTTGTTCTCATCTACCATCTCCAAGAACTATCTGATTGAAGCGTGTGAAGAAAATGTGATATCAGGAAGAAGAATACAGTTCGACGAAGTGGAGTCGTTGAATTTGGAAGTTGTTCAAGTATTGTTGGATGTAAAATGCATTCACTAAATTCACCAACAAGGATAACTACGCAGAGTGGCTCAGAAAGATAAAGAGGACACTCATTTTTAATGATCTATGGGATGGAGTTTGTGGAGGAGAAGCCACAAAAAAGGCTGCCTTTCCTTGTCTTGTCACCTTAGCACTGATACCATGTTGAGAAATCTAGGGGCAGCTAAATTAGGTGATTTCTCTTCTTTGATAACTTCTTGTGGTGTGTTTTTACTTAACTTGATTGGCTTCTTCTTTCACTTGATTATAATTAGTGTTCTCTACCATCAAACAACTACCAAACAATAAAGAACAATGAGACAAGAGGACACAAGATATAAGCTATCAACTAGGGCGAAAAATCTCCTTTTGAGAGGAAAAAGCCACAAGAACTCTTCTCTTCTTATAGAACTTCAAATGATGAATTCCAATACCTATGACCCTTGACCAAGACCCCTCCAAGACCAAGTCAACCTTCCTTCTTGATGATCAAAACTTCTAGCATCAAACTTCAATCTTCCAACAACTTCTTTAGCTACTTCGATCCCCAGCAACAATTTTTGCAACTTCGACCTAACAACTTTCACAAATTCGACCTTGATGCAGCTTCACAACTTCGACTTTCACAACTTCGACCTTGATACAACTTCCCAGCTTCGAGCTTGATGCAACTTCCCAAATTCGACCTTGATGCAGCTCCGCAACTTAGACTGTGATGTAGCTTCCCAGCTTCGACCTTGATGCATCTTTGCAGCGTTAGTTTCACAGCTTTGTTACACTTTAGAGAGAGAGAGAAAAACCCAAGAACTTTAATTCCAACTTTCTCCTTGAACTTCGCTTGCATTTTTCGACTTCTCCTTTAGATCGAACTGCTTCTCTTGCTTCAACGAATGTCTTGTTGTGTACTTCAAATGAGGTCGAATTCCTCTTATATATAGGGTTCCCACTGCCCAGGGGTTCAAATTGCATTCATGAGGCCGACTTGATCTTGGAGGGTCTTATGACACAATTTTGACTCTCATAAATTTCTCTTTACAATATATAACATGCCCAAAATGGTCTTCCATACATGGCAATGACTCTTATGACTTGTTGACTCAAAGACAAGCCCTAGAAGCACTCAATGGGTGCTTGACATATAAATCAAGTAACCTTGAGCATGAAACCCATGCCTCAAGAATGACAATAATAATTTTATTTTTCTCTTTACTTCAAATACATAAAATCATGATTACATATGTCATTATGAAGACTGAACCTAGTTACATATTTCAAGAGGGTTAAAAATATAAACTTGGCACAAATCTTTGCTCCTAGATGATCTAGAAACGGACAACACTAGTAGGTTGCACACTAAAAACTAGGTCGAAAAAATGACGGAACAAATTACTTTCAAAATTGGCAGTGATAGTGTACTAGCTTGAAATAGATTGATGTAAATTCAACCTCCTTTATAGTGAATTCACTAGGGTTGTCGTTAGTTACCAAGATAGAAAATTAGGGCTTGAACAACGGTGACACTCAAATATTTAGATCCAGTATAGTTTTCAGATATATGGGTCTACATTAAGGAAGTTTGGGGCCAAATCACTACTCTTCAGTGCATCAAGTTGTCTTGGTTTGGCTGGTTGATCTAGAGTCAATCTTTAACAATTATTATAGGGTGATATAGTGTGTTTTTGGTTGAAGAACAAAGAGGAGAGAGCATTAACATCAAGGTGTGATTGTGCTCTCTAATTGTGGATTGTACATGCAAATCTAGATTGGTTTGGATTTAGATCTACTAGTAGAAGTGGGCATAGTACTAGGCATGGCAGGGACTAGTTGTGTTCCCTGTGCTTCTACTAGTACTATTACTGTTTTTGTAGATGTACCTGAGGACTCGGATGAGTCTAAAGACTCTAAGCCAAAGGATGGTCTTGTAGCTCATGCCCAAGATCCCATTTCCAATAGTGGTGGTGAGTTTGATGGTTGATCATGTTGATCAATGATATGTAGTAGGTCAGTTGCTTTTAGCATGTTGTTATTGAAATATAGAGGCCATTTAGTGCCTCGTTGATTATGTATTCCGTTTCAGTTATGGATTGCACTTGGTGCCGTTTTGATTTAATGTAGTAGGTCAGTTGCTTGTAGCATGTTGTTATTGAAATATAGAGGCCATTTAGTGCCTCGTTGATTATGTATTTCGTTTCAGTTATGGATCGCACTTGGTGCCATTTTGATTTATTCACTCTTACATGGTATAGACACAAGCAAACTTTGAATATTTTGTGTCTAATGGTTTAAAATCTTTAAAATATGTTTTTTCATTAAGATTTTAATATTTTATGTATTTATTAATTAGTAAACCGAGTCATAAAATTCAAACCGGTTTGATTTTGAGCCAAGTCCAAGTCAAGTTTGAGTTAGCTCTTGACCTAATTTGAGGTCTAATATGAGTTTTGAAACATTAATATAGGACCTAACACTGGAAAATTATTACAAAATTCTAAGTTACATACAAAATAGCTTTGCTTATATAGAGTCTAATGGCTACTAAAGATGTGGTTAGGTGCATAATATGTCGCCCTCCCTCGAATCCTCCCCTGCTTAAGATGCTTTATCTCTAAAGCCGAGGAACCGAAACCTGAGAATGCTACCAAAATAACGGACTACAATCTAAGTCCAAAGTATACAATGTAACAATTCAAAAAATGTGGATATATGTTTCAAATTTGAAAGAAGCATCAAATAATAGTTGAATCTGCCTTTTGGCCTTGGAAAATATATTCAGGGTGTGGTTACAAAATACAGTATGGGGCTTGGGCCCACATTATGATTGAGCTACTGGAACAATAGAAGGAAATATTGAACCTCAAGCCATTTTATTCACAAAAGTACTATACTGGCCAACTGTAGTAAAGTAATTTCTATGTCCAAGGCATAAAGAGAGTTTTAATTATTTTTTTTGTATTGTTTATGTTGTATTTTATTTAATTGGTTTGTCTTCCATTGATTCCCCCATTCTACTGTAGAGGGTTACTCGCAAAAAGAAAGCTACATTCATCCATATTTTTCCATATGCATCTTACTCCTCTTGTTACCTCACAGGGTCCTAATGTTGTCCCAAGATGCTTTTTCACTGAAAGTTCAATATTTGTTTGACAAAATTCTTGAGCAAGGATGCAAGGGCACTATATGAGGACCTAACATCTCAAAATTATTGCAAAATTATGAATTATGTACATACA
The DNA here is from genome assembly GCA_034641835.2 of Pinus albicaulis. NCBI lineage: Eukaryota > Viridiplantae > Streptophyta > Pinopsida > Pinales > Pinaceae > Pinus > Pinus albicaulis. The sequence goes on along the minus strand of CM076584.1, from coordinate 540,344,232 downwards.
TTGCTTATTTATATATAGTCTAATGCCTAAAAAAGATGTGGTTAGGTTGACAACATGCCCCCCTCCCCACAATTTGTCCCTAAAAAATCTTTATAGCTTTATATCCAATTCCGAGAGACCAAATAATAGGGGCCCAAGTTGATTATGTTGTCGAAATAACTAAAATTACACATTTCTCGCACAACCTTTGGTATGCAAAGAAGTGCTCATCCTTTGCATTGACCTCTTCCATATTGACCAATTCAACACCCTCCAATTGTGTGCACTAGGCCAAAACTGGGGTGCACAACACTACTCATGGAGGCCCAATGGTCAAGAATGTAACATCCTTGTGTTGGTAAAACCTATGCAACATTTGCTGCGTTGAATTCCTATTGTGCACAACAAGTTCCAACTTGCATGTGCCCATCTCAATGCCCTATGCACACTCACCTTAGAGGCATGTGCACTCCCATCTTAGTGGTGTGTGCATGCATGCTTCAATGTTTTGTGCACGCACTCAATGTCTGTGTTGCAAGAACGCTAATTGGTTTTGCACACAAACACGTGCACCAACCATACCATGTGGCACATTGAAAGACCAAGAATCACTAGTGATTATGGAATTGAATTGCTATAGCAATTTAAAACATAACCTTCTTGTAAATCATGTGTACTCCTTTATATAGATGTATGATACTAAACATCATGCAAAATGGCATCTTTTTCTTTTCTCGCTCTCTTTTGCAGAGCAATTTACAAAACTTTTGCACAATAATACAAATACTATTGTGTTCTAATTGCTTTGTACATTTATTTCATTATTTGCTTTTTTCTTGTTCATTCTTTAATTCATATAACTTAATCAATCCCATATTGTTGAATTTTCCCATTGATTTGCTTCCTAGACTTAGATCATCGAGGTCTTGTTAGAATTTGAGGTTGGATAGCAATCGTTGCATCCATCGAGTACAAGTGCCTCATGAAACCAAGATGCCCTTTCTCCATTTGGGAATTTTCATTCTTAAATTTTTTAGGTGGTAGGCTTTAGTCCTTGCCTTGTGTTCAAAGGAGAGAACCTTCTTGTTGTTGTCAATGAAGTATGTACTCAAAGAAGAGAGTCATTGAACATCAAGGACCACACCTACTCCTCCATTGTCTACAACATAAAAGTTGTCTATGAAACTATGTTGTAACTTGTAAGAAATGTCACCCCCCTATGTTGTTTTGAGGCCGAAACAACTTGAAACATCAGAACACGTTTTAAAATTTCTAGAAATGACCAAAAGTGTTTTGGGGGCCATTTCCCGATTTGGAAATGCACTTTGAAGTATAGGCCCATGTTTGGCTTGGATGGGTTGTGTTTTGTTTCACAAAAGCACTAAAATGGTGCATTGGACTTGCAATAAGTAGACAAGTTCCTAAGGACACCTAAACAATGATAGATTAACTCTCTATGCAATCATCTATGGGAGTTTTTATAGACACAATTTTCTTGCTAAATTTTCATTTATGTGTATAATTATAACTTTATTTATATTTGTATGTTTTAAATGCTACATTTGGTGTGTTTAAATTTTTTGGGGTACATGTTTCCATGTCATACTTGATTTGGAAATGCATACCTATTTCCGCAAATCATGCAACTTAGCCATGAAGGTATAACTTTCCACTATGAGTTCCACATCATGGATGGCACCTTCCCATTTAATGTTTTTATGGCTTGGGATGTTCATGGGGAATTGTTCAAGGGTATCGAGGTGTAGACATGATCTTTTAACAAGTTTTTGATCTAAGATGCTTGAGTGTACTTATAGGATCAACCATGACTAGCACCTTTATTTTTTTAATGAAGGCAACAAATTTTAAGGTATGAAGATCAGTAAGTCTAGGTATTGCAATAAAGGATAATGAGGGTTCTCTTGTGTTTATTAGGAGTATGAATTGGCCTTTTGGGACAAGATTATTATTGGATATCTCAAATGTGTTATCCCATGTAGGATTAGATTTTGATTCAAATTGGTGTAAACCATGAGCCGTATACGAATTTTAGTTGAACAAACAAAGCCTTTAGAGTCTAGACCAAGGTTGAGAGCTTCTAGAACACAAATTTAGATTTGGGAGGGGTTCTTTTCTAGTCGACCAATTGGTTATGGTTGAATTATGCATAATACCTCCTAACTATAATAAGGGATTTGTTTAAAGAATTTAGCTGCACAACCTTATGTGTTATGATATTTGACCTTAGGTTTGATATGTAGATATCCCAAACCAAATTAGCAAGAGGCCTTGCCTTGGACTTGAGTACTTGAAACCTCTTGTGCATTCTTCGACATACATCTCCTTCTAGAATAAGCATGTCAATCGAACACTGTAGGGTTCCTCCTAAGTCTAGTCATATATTTTGGTTGATGCATCTACAAACTCATCAAAATCTGCTCTTGGGTGTTAAGTGATGTTGAGAAATGTAGCTTGAGTAGAAACTTCTTCCATAGGTTCATTTTGAACATGTAGGAAGTGGTTTGCGACATTTATTTAGTGACTGCGTAGGAAAAGTGGGCAATAATTCCATCTTGTAATTTCACTTGAAAAATAAATAAAAGGTAAAGGTATTATATTTTGAAGTCTATTAGTCGTAGGAATCTAAATGAAATGTTTTGTAAGTTCTAGAACATTAGTGACTTATATTAGGATTTAATCTTATTTTATTTGTACATCTTATGTTTGAGAAAGGTGGCAACTAAGATTGAGGAGATTAGTTATCTTCTCTAAAAGCATAAAAAGGACAAGATGGGAGAGATCAATCTGACACATGAGAGCAAGAGAGTTGAAGGAAGGAATAATGCATTCAAGGAGAAGGGTAGATAGCTAAAGTGACTAGTAAGATACCAATAGGTTGTACAAGCCGTACCACTGCCATAGCTTTCTTTTCCTTATGCACAGGTTGTACATCTTCATATTTGTCTAGACATCGTGTTGTTGAAGTGTGCTTGAATGTTGAGAGGAGAGAGAGAGAGAGCAGTTTGTTATTCAGGAAAACCAGAAACAAAGCAGGCCATACTATTGTAGCTGTACTCCCTCTTACATAGGCATACACTCTTGTTTAAGGTGATTTTTATATTTATTGACCATATAATTGCTAGTACAAGTGGGATGTAGAGGTCACCTCGTAAGATTTGATCAAAGGAATGAAAAACTACTTAGAAGGAAAATTCCTTGTATACGTGTGTTTTATTTCTTCCATTATTCATTTATCAACTATAGTGTGATTGATGCAATGTTTAGAAATTTATTTTTCTTCTTGTTACCCCATTTTCAGTAGGGGTACACATATTTTTGTAGCATCTTTCACACCATTTAAGCCCAACTTCACAAGTCAAAAGCCTTGTAATAACCATTTGAGGCCCCGTATCAGGTATCCTAGACCTTTTATCTTGTTTTTGGTTAGACCATGGCTGGTCCCTTTGAGTTCATCTCTGGTTCCTTTTGTCTTGGATAGGATTAGAGGACCTTTGATGGGGTTACTTAAGGACTCATGGTTCTAGGAGAGCTTGCTTATGTAGGGTGATCAACAATGTATGGGCCAATCTTGCCCGCGTCAGGGTGCACCTATGTCTTACCACATGGTTATGTGTTTTTTTAGTATCCCTCATATGTTTCTCAACATGGCAGTGTCACAATTATCAACTTTTCAGGCTTCCCAAGGTAGTTCAGTTTCCCGATACAAAATGGTCTCCGAAGTCAAAAGGCCAACTTGGTCCTATTTTGTTCAATTTGACGAGAGGATGACATGCTGTGTGGAATTTCTCAAATTAGTGAAGGCATGCTCAAGTTATGGCTGGTCAAAGTTGGTCAACAGGTACTACAGGATTCTATGTGGCACATTAGGGGTAGTCTTGGGATATTCTTGACAAACATTACGTCAAAAGTAGTCTACAAGAAAATAGGACAAAACACATGTTTCATATTTTGCAGGTCCTCAAGTGTGTTAGAGATCTATAGTTTGACCATGATGATGTGGCATTGATCAGGGTGATGTGGCAACATAGTGGACTTTTGGAGCTAATACGGCCTATGATAGGTGATGAGAAGGCAAATAGTATCTAAATGAAGTGGAACATTTGGCCAAATCAGCAAGGCGTTGGAAAGCTAGAGGAAAGGTGGCAAGGTTGAATCATTATGCATGGAAAAGTCAAGTCAAATAGTTGTTAAATGATAAGATAAGTGTTAGAAGGTTAAAGAGAATGTCTGAGGCATCTTGGACAGAGAGGATAAGGTTTTGGACAAAATTATAGCCATTGCAAGTCAAGGAATGAGTCTTTTTTCAATTAGTTCAAGTTCCAAGATGACCAAATCGATTTCCAAGACCAAGTCAAGTTGTTGAGATGGAACATTAGAGTCTTCAAGAGGAATGTTGGGGCAGAAAAGGCTATTATTCTTCATCTTTTAGTATTTTGGATCACTAGTAAGTGAAACTTTGGGTTACCTTGGGTTGTGAGAGTTGAATCAAACACCTTTAGTAAGAAAAATTCATGTAAAAAGTTGTTTTCTCAAGGGGTCAATTGATTCTCCAACTTGTGTATGACAAGTCAAGAATCATTATTTTAATGGAAGGAGGAAACTAGCCATTAGCAAAGAAAGTTATAAATTGCTATGTCCTTCTCCCATTTGAGGTTGTTGACTATGAGATCATTTTATGCCATTCAATAAAGAAACTATTTTGAAAATACTATTATATTGGGTTGATACTTCCATGTTTTTTTTTTTTTTAGCTTTAGCTTATAGTTTGTTGCTCAATAGACTCACCAGTAGGTATAGTTTGATTACCACAGAGCTTCTATAGTGATCCATTGAGAGACAGACGGTCACGTGGAAGGGGAGATTTTCACCTCACTCTTAGCTACCATCAAGAGGACACAATCGAAATGTTGGACAAGCCCTCTCTAGGAGGAATCTTCAACTAGATTTTTGGGATTTTGGCGGCACTGTTGCTATAGTAGTTGGGGCAATCTGGAATCACCTTGTATTCGCTGCGAATTAGTTTCCGAAGTTTTTATCTCTCCTTTGTAGCTAGATGTAGTAATTTCCAGCCATTAAAATATTTATCATTTGTTGGAATAAATTTCTGGGTCTTACACCTAACGAGTTTTGAATCTTGATCCCAATATAAAAATGTACCCATTACACAAACAAAATCTAGATTTGACATGTGAATCTTTTTTAATCTTATTTTAATGGTTAAAAGGTGATATTGACAATGAAGATCCCAACATAGGCAATGATTTTGATCATATGTAAATATTTGTTGTAGCATGATTTTATTTTGACACTAGGGGCCATCTAGAGCCTCTTTGTTGATGTATTTTTGGTTTAGAAATGTATTGCACTAAGTGCTATTTTGGTTATATGCACTCTTATTTGCTATATAAAAGAAAACTTTTGCATAGTTGTGTATAAATGGTTTGGATTCATATAGATGCACATGAATATCTAGGTTTTTCTTTAAAATTTGAATATTTTGTGTGTTTTTGGTAAATTGGTTTTTTGGTCCGACTTTTTTACTAGTTCCGGTCCGGTTCCCAGTTTAGAGGGCTTTTCGGTTTGATCACCGGTTTGGTTCCGATAACATTGGTTTTGATCCCAAAGCCTCAACAAAATTGAATTTCCAGCTTTTTCTATTTATTTTAATGCTTAAAAGATGATATTGATGATGAAAATCCCAATATAGGAAATGATTTTGATGATATGTAGGTATTTGTTGTAGCATGATTTTTTTTTTACAATAGGGGCCATCTAGAGCATCTTTGTTGATTTATTTTTGGGTCAGAAATGTATTGCACTAAGTGCTACTTTGGTTATATGCACTCTTATTTGCTATATAAATGATTTTTTTTTGCATATTTGTGTATAAATGATTAAATACTTATGGATGCAAAAGAATATATATGTTTTTCTTTAAAATTTGAATATTTTATGCGTTTTTGGTCGATTGGATTTTTGGTCAGATTTTTTTGCTATTTCTGGTTTGGCTCTTGGTTTAGAGGGTTTTTCGGTTTGATCTCCAGTTTGGTTCCGATAACATTGGTTTTGATGCCAAAACCTCAACAAGTGAATTTCCAGCTTGTTGGAAATTCAATTTTGTTGCAGGTCCAAGGCTTAGAAGTGGTCTAAATTCACCCATATTCTATCTTCAAGCCTCGTCACCCCTAGATTGTGGATCTAGAAGTGTTTAGGCACTTTTGGGTGGTCTGTTAAGAGATTATCTTACTATTTTCAGCAATATTTTGCAGAAATTATAGACTTGTTAAAACAGGACAGCAAGTTGATTTACACAATAACCGCTCTAACCAAGGATCTAATCATAGAAATACTTGTATATTTGGTTTATGCTTTCTGTACACTCAATTTGACTACTTACACCCTATATATGTTTAATGTTGAGTGTTTTTCTTGCTGGTTAGTGTATTATATCTGTAGATTTTTACATTTAGCCAGTAGGGCAGCAACATAAACTCCTCCACTTCAGCCAGTTGACCCCATTATAAGGCACTGATCTTGTATTGGTTGGTTGGAGTAAATTCTAGGGACACCTCCCATAGCCATTTCGGAGGAAGTTGGGCTAGAAGAGAGGATTTGGGCTGTGATGACAACAGACCCTTATCCTATCTGTGCCACCTAGTAGGTTTCAAGGATCTTCGACAGCCCTGCTAACAAGAGTGGCTACACCTTTTGGCGTTGTTGCCAGGGAAGAAGATCTTCAAGCCTTGGTTCCATAATGACATCGACTTGATATGCTTTCAATTGTGATTGTCTTAATGAGATATTCATAATGACCAACTTGTGAGATCTCATCTGGCAATTCCACTTGAACAAAATCTAAAAGAAGTATAACGCACGAAACCACTCTTCAAGGTTAGAAATAAGGTAAGCAAGGTATGTATTGGCGACTCCATTGTGGTCTTCTTATCGATATTTTTCATCTTAGATTTTCATACCAAATTTTATGACTAATGAAAAGGTGGAGCTACTGCCTTGGTTAGTATAATATTATGATCCAGTTGACTTTTCAAATATGAGGGGTTTTCCCCATGATCATGATGTTAGATCGAAGGGCACCCATTTTATGTGGATAGAGCGAAGTTGTAAAGCACCTTGCCACATATTAAAGGATGTTTCAGTAAGGGATATGAACAGTGGGACCCACCTGGACAACTAAATTTGCTATTAAACCTTTGATAATGATGCTTAGACACTAATTTGACTTTAATGGCAATAAAAACAGAAAGGAGACTTTACAAATTGTATTTTTTTATTTCAAGATAATGTGTTATCCATGAAAATAATCTAATTCCTGAAATTTTAATATTTTTGTATTTTAAATTTTTTAATACCATGTTTCTCCATTTCCAAATTTGGGGGGGTCATGTTTCTAGTGCATATTGATTTCCCTGTTTTCTGCAGCTTAGGCCTACATCCTCTAACGATTCATAACAGTATGTGTATGCCTTAGAGTTCTAGTGAACCCCATAATAAGCATCTGGGAAAGAAATGAATGGAGAATTTATTATATTTTCATTTCACTTGGGTGCGTGCAAACCCATTGTATTTATGGCCATTACAGCCTCTCTGTGTTTGAGCTATTTAATTTGACGGTTTACTCCAATACACTGTCCAGTTATATGGGTATTTTGATAGGAAGCTTCCTACATCAGAAAGAGACATTGAGGAGATCACTAAAGATATGGGCCATTGTTTATTTTCTACTGCTAAACTAATGAGGTTGGGGAGGCTATGATGTCAATTTTTATTTTCACCAAAATGCCCGTCAGCTGAAGCAAGATCAACATGACTTGATAAAGGATGTTCAAATTCTGAATGATACATTTAGGAAATCACTTAAAATATCAACCATGGTTTATTTGGTACTAAACTAATGAGGTACTGGAATGACTTAAGTGAACTAGGAGAGATAAAAGCAATTGATCCATTTTGATAAATTTTGCTCAAATTCTTGCCCTGTTGTTTGACATAATTGAAAGGTTGGACACCATTTTAACTTTTGTCAAGGTACAGCTGGACAGTCTTCCTTTCAATACATTTTAATCAAACGAACGTTGTACCCAAGTTGGAAAAAATCATTATCCCTAGGTGGAACTGTTGGAAGTAATTCTATTCAGTATTTAGGGGTAATTGGAAGAAGGGGAAGGCACTTACCGAAAGTGGTTATAGCTGTATATCCAATCGACTCTGCAGATATATTGTTATCTGGGTTAGCGGTTGCACGCATTCCTGGACAAGGTATAAATATTTCATGTTGAAGCACATAGAGCTGCAGTGTTCAGTGGTCAGCTAATTTATGCAAATATGTCACAAAATTTGAACATGGGATAAGGTTATCAATTAGCTTTGTTTCTACAATCTATGGTGGAAGAGAAATTTTCAAATTTGATAAGCTACTTTATTATAACAGAAAACTTCCTAACCTAGTAAACAGTTAGCAAGTTGATTGACGGCATCTGTAGTGAACCAATGTCCCTTTACTGCTGATGCCAGATTTATTATCATGTCACACTTCATATTCTATGCTCGTTGTGGTACTTCATTCCATGGTGTTCTTATAGCGTGCAGTGACATTTTGCAGGTTACTGAAACAGCTGATTTTCAAAAGGATTTATGTCTAGACAGCTTAGATCGTGTGGAGTTAGTTATGGCATTTGAGCAAGAATTCTCGATTGAGATTCCAGATGAAAAGGCAGATAAGATCAACTCTTGTGCTGATGCTATAAGATATATTGCATCTCAGCCTAAGTATAATACACAAGGAAGTTCTTAACTGTAATGCTGATTTTTACTTTGAGTAGACGTTTAAAGATCTATTTGCAGTCTTTGCTTTTCAAGGTCATGCACACAACAAATTTCAAAGTCGATTAGACTTTTATGAGGCTAACAAAAAAATTCCTTTCTAGATATGGTCAGCCTTAGGGGTGTTATTACCTCTTAAAAGTTTAATGTTTGAACAGTAGTATTATTTTGGGCATTTAGCATTTGTTTCAAATGATTCAATTTCAGATGCATCTCTAATCTGTTATAATGTTCATCTTGTCTGTTCGATACTAGCCATGTAGTGGAAGGAGGAAGTTTTTCCAAGCAATTTAGCCTGGGTAAGCAAGAGCTACCTTTATGGGTGTATTGTAGCTGAAATATTACATTTCAGAGGTTATAGTTAGTGTGGAAACTTATAAGCTCCACTTCTACCAAATTTTGCTTTTTATAAACATATAAACATAAGCAAGATGTTTTTGCCTCAATAAATTATTGGGATACATATAAAAGACCTTAAACCTTTTGTGCTATTTTGTATAATTGCATTTGATTCATCCACTCCAGTTTTCATCTCTCACAACATGGAGAGAGAAAATGGAGCAGATGCTTTGATATTTATTACATCAAATACTATACTAGCTCTTTGGTGGAGAGGATTCGTGGCACAAATCACTTTTTTTAAAGAGTTTAAGACAGACGTGCCATTCATACTCAGGCTACACAAATAATCTACTAGCTTCCTGGAGCAGAGAGGATCGGCGACTCAAATCTTCCTTTCAATATCTCAAAACAAGCATGCCGTTTATAGTATGGTTACACAAATACTATACTAGTTTTTGGAGCAGAGAGGATTGGTGACACAAATCAATCTTTCAAGACTACAAGACAAACATTCCATTTATAGTAGAAGTTACACAATAACATCACACATAAAAACTTCCTTCGAATTTTAGAAGCGTTTTGGATAAGAAATAATCATTGTATAGACAGGTATAAAAGTTACAGTGACATCACACGAAAACTTCCTTCGAATGTTAGAAGCGATTTTTTTCTTTTTTCTTTTTTAATGGCATTGCCCGTAACGTAATTTGTAATTTGTAATAATAAGCGATTTTTGTTTTTTGTTTTTTTAATGGCATTGCCCATAACGTAATTTGTGAATGAATGAATGAATGATATTTTAATGTCTACGAGACTAAAAATAGTCTATGGAACCACCAACTTCCTTGTTTTTTGCCTTCTGCAATTCAATCCTTTTTTTACTCAAATTGATGATGAGCTGACCCAACCTTCTAACAGTTCCATCACTGAAAAGACAATGCCACAGAATTGATGCTAACATACTACGGTAACTGTTCCTGATGTCTCTGAAAGCGTCACATTCCAAAATGAAATGTTTTTATGATTCCACTGCCCCAGAAGTGCAAAAGTACATACCCTTTCTTCCCAAGCTTCTTTAGGTCTCTTCCACCATCCTGTTTCACACCGAAGTTGATGTGAGTTAGTTCTTAATTGAGCAATAAGAACCTTTGCCCTCCATGGACTACTAGCTCCAATGTATTCTTTTTGTTGGAGATCACAAGTGGGATTGAATTCTTGAACATAATACTTCTTCTTTCTACCCAACTCTTTTCTCCATATACCCTTACGGAACTTCTCCAACACAAAATTCTTTAACTCCTTGCTATTTGTGGGACATGCATTTAGGTAAATATTCCTTTTTTGCATCCATTTGTTGTTTTGTCTCATCCATTATTTCTTTTTTTTCACTCGTACCTTCATTGAAGATAACTTTCGGCCATCTACCTTTTCCCATTTGCTCCATTCTCTTTAGGTACCTTATAAGACACACCATGGCAATTGTTTCGATGAGAGCTGCCCATGTTTCACTCAACATTATCTCATAGGGAACCAAACTTTTTATTTTGAACTTGCTCATGATCAAGCATTTTTGAATTTTTTGAATTTGTTTCCATTTTGAAACAGAGATGCTGCTAGCCCACAATTCACACCCATATAATATCACTGGACAAACTAGGAGTCCAAAAAGTACTTTTATCGTGTTCCAATCCCATAACTCTGCCTCTCTACATCTATTTTGAAGTGCATATAATGCTTTCCCCCGTCCTAAAATTCTTTTCTTTCTGCAATACTCCCAATTAAGCTTGTTGAAATTGATCCCGAGGTACTTGTATTCATTTACTTCTTTGAGAATGTTGCCTTCAAAGAAGAACGTATGCTGGCTTTGCTTCCTTTTATTAGAGAAAATCATTTTCTTGGTCTTACTGGTATTGACTTGCATCCCCACTGCTTTACAAAAGTGCTCAAGGGCATATAGGTGCATCTGCAATCCATGGGCCGATTTAGCAACCAGCACAAGATCATCGACATATAGAAGAAGCTTTATACAAACTCCCCCAATCGAACACCCTCCCCACCTTGCAAATTTAGCCATTCTTCCCGTTTGTCAATATATAAACCAAAAAGGGTAGGGGATAAAGGGCAACCTTGCTTGACTCCGATGTCACTTCTAAAACTTTCTGAAATGCCTGCTGAAGTTCTAATCTTGACTTTCACCTCTTCATAAAGCCTATGGACAACAACTCTATATTGTAAAGGAATTTCAAGTTCTTCCATTCTACGCCACAACTTATCTCTAGGGACCGTGTCAAATGCCCTTTTGAAGTCAACAAAGCAGCAAAATACTTCTTCTTTGCTCCCCCAAACCTTTTCAACAATGTGTCTCAGCGTGACACCATGATCTACTGTAGAATGCTTCGGCCTAAAACTTGCTTGCCCTTTTGCCCTCTTTTCTTTTACTTCTGCCCACTTACTGATTCTATTTTCTACCATGCCACTGAAAAGCTTTGCAAACAGAGGATTGATCATAATGGTTCTATAGTTGGAATGATTGATCATAATTTGTAATAATACGTTTATTGTTTATATTGTGATGGATAAGAAATAATCATTACATAAGACTGGTGAGTTGTGCAAATATTTACCAATACCCAATGTTCATCTGGTTTTTATTTTGAAATCTATTAAGACTATTTGCTTCAACAAATGATAACTAACACCTTATTAGTCCTTGCCCAAAGGGCTGACAAGGGCTCTTGTAATCAAAATTCTTTGGAATATAAACCGGTTAAATAGAATCAAATGCTTAAATTGAAACTATCCTAAGTTTTTTTACATGTTTTTGTTAACTTTTTAAATAGCCTATTAAACACTGACAAGGGTTTCAGTTCACGAATCAAAACCTTCAAAATCTTTGGGGTCTTATTTGGCCTTTTTTTTGAGGCCGTAATAATCACTGTGTATCAAAAAATTTGTTTTAAAAGTTTGTTGTGAAGCTCATTTTTTGATATTGAAGTAATGCTACTTTTGAAATCTTTAACATTATATATTTGCATGAATATTTGCCCCGAACATTAAAACATTTTACATTAAAATTAAAGCATTTTACAATTAAATGTTTCTCCATTTCTTTGCTTTTGTTCTTTGATGTTGTACTGCTAAGTGGCCACGTTTCCCATCGCTTCATAATGCCTTGTATAACAGCTTGCGAGACCACGTTTTTTCGGCCGCTTAAAAATACTTGCATGACAGCTTGCCAGACCACTTTTTTGCCACTGCTTCAAAATACTCTATATGATAGCATACTAAGGCTCAGAGTTCATTGGAGTTTTGTGGATCTGGAACCCGCTTCGCTTATGATCGCTCAAGGCCAACAAAATCCTGTTGTTTTCCTGCAGCTTGAATAAAACGATACAACTCTTTGTTAGAAATTTTCATTCAAAACTTGTTGTCGTTGAAAAAAAATTCAAATTACTATTATTATTACTATTACTCTCAATTATTACTATTAGTATTACTATTACTCTGTATTATTGGATTGATTATTATTGTTACTGTAACTCTAGATTATTGGATTGATTATTACTGTTTTTAGATTATTATTGTTACTGTCAGTATTACTATTATTGTGAATTATTACTGTATGAAAACTAGACAAGAATAAATTTGATTTAAATGCCTTACCAGTAACAAAAAATTTGTAGGATAAGGTTAGCCTTCTTTTCCCAAAGTCGTGCCAGCGTTAGGCCTGAAGGTCAATTAGCCTAATAGCCTAATTAGCCTGGGATAAAATAAGAAAACTTCAAATCACTGAGATATATCCAATTGAAAAATCCAAATTAAGTTAGTAGTCATCCTCTCCATTTCTAGGAGAACAATTTCTATTTTTAATCAGGGAAAAAAAACCAAATTAAAAGAAACACAATACAAGAAGTTAAAAGAATCACAAGATGGGTAACAAAAATATCAAAATTTCATTTTACCTTTGGAATTTGGGGGTTTTAGTTCCAACCAAGTGTTTCAAAATTAATTTACCGTAAGCGTTGATCATGGTGAAAAAGGGAGCAAGAACAGTTTCTAGTTTTAACTGGGTAAAAAAAACCAAATTAAAAGAAACATAAATATCAAAATTTCATTTTATCTTTGGAATTTGGGGGTTTTAGTTCCAACCAAGGCCGTAAGAATTTTCATTCAATCCTAGCGAATAAACAACATTCAACATCTTTATATCGGCATTGGGGAACCTCAATAACCAGAAAACAACATTCAACATCTTTATATCGGCATTGGGGAGCCTCAATAACCAGAAAGCCTGCTAGAAAAAAGAAGAAGTAAATAAGTAGGAACCCATAAACCCAAAAAAATTACAATGCTAAAATCCCAAAATAATATTTATTTATTTATTTATTATTATTATTTATTATTTATTATTTTTAATTTTTTTCTTCTGATTTATGGTCCCTACTTGAGGTTCAAATTCTTTTAAAATTTGGAACAAAGTGCATATTTCGGTATCCATGATATTTATACGTCAGTATTAGAGATGTATACGTCAGTATTTGGGTATTTTGAAGTGTCGAATCATATTAGTTCGTTTCAACAGAAGTATCGGATCGCAGAGAAAACATGCAAAATTACGAAATAAATCATGCATTCAATATAGTCTAGCTTTCTCCCTAAAGCTTTTGCATCTAGCCTTAGATATGATAAATAAGTAGAATTCAGGGAATTGAATTTTATGGATTAAATATTACATTTAAAAGAATCAGATGCAGACCTTATATAAGTTAGAACACGTTCTAAAAATGAAATGCCAGCAATAACGACGAATCTTAAACAAATTTCTCACCAAGGGCTTCTCTGGAGACAAGGTGACACTGGATTCAATCCAGATTTTTGAATGCAGTACCGGCATTGGATAGTGGAGTTGTTTGGCATGTTTCCTCAAGTTGTGCAGCCACGGTGTCACTGTAAGTTCCTTCTGTTTGTTAGGCACCGGTCTTTGTTCAAAAGACTAGTCTCATTTACCTAAACAAGGGTTTAGCTTTGTAATAATGGTGGCACTTGGAATTTTTTTTTGGGTAGAGGCGCTGCTGTTAGGTTGCCTTCGGAAGTTGCAGAGCCGCAGAGCTGCTTGTTGGAAAGAAAATGAGACTTCTTGACGAAGTGAGGTGGGTAGTTACCAGCTTAGATCCAAACCCTAAAGCAAATATCGAGCATATGTCGACACATTGACGTAATTTGAATGGAATGGCAGAATGGGTAACAACTGTGAGTGGTTGAATAAAATCCCTTTTGATCATTGAGAAAGATCACGGGCGTGGGTTATAGAAATTGTACTATGGAATAAAAGTTAACAAGGTATAATATTAAAGTATAACAAGATGCCATCAACACAAAAAATTGTATTATCGAATAAAAGTTGGCGGGGTGTATATCAAAGTATATTTAATGTTAGTATATTTTAAAATTAAATTGCAAATTTGTATATATTTTTGATATGATAACCTTTCTCTTTAACATATAAACCAACTTTGCATTATATAAAGGGATTGATTTATTGCCATGTAATAGAGACATTTAGACATTTCATATTAAATGTATTTGACATCTAACCAAATATGAGATTATTAACTTTAATTTATATCAATTCATTTTAGTTGTCGCTAGTGTGATCATGCATTGTGCCACCTATGTAACGTTATTTGCATGTTGGACACTTGTATGAGCCACATTATATAGATAAACACTGTATTTGTTTTGAGTTCAGAAGTCATCAAATATGATGTAGTTTGGTCAGTTATCATCTGTTTATCAAAACCAGGCCTGGTTTGATCTTGGGCATTTTGGTATGTGCTTAACTTATTATCATGGAGTACACATACCAAGAGTTTCGATCGCATTCGGGCAAATTCTGGGTGGTTTTGTCTAAAAACGTTTGCGTATTTGATATAAATTCGCAGAGGAGGCTACATTGATCTAAGATTTGAAACATTCCCTTAAACCCCTACTTTCCCTCTGGATCAAGCGTCGTCGCTCTTTTTTCCGGTACCCGAGTGTTGAGGCAGGGTTACATTGCAATTTTGGAAGATGATGCTCGATTTGGCGAGCTTCTCTGACGAAAAATTCGATGCAAAGAAGTGGATAAATGGGGCTTGCAAGGCACACCATCCGGAAGATCCCGTAGAGAAACACTTGTGCGATCTGGGGATGAAACTGCAGGTCATGTCGGAAGAAATTGCCTCTGCATTAGATGAGCAGAGTGCCGCAACATTGCTCCGTGTCCCCTGCGCTTCTTGAGATGTCATTCGGGTTCGAGACGATGCCACTGCTGGATCAACGAATGCTTCAATAGGTTCAACCACAATATGTGCTACCCTTTCCCCCTATCGATTCCCTTAGTTTCATATTTGTTTCACTCATGAATCTCCTTCTAGAACCAGTGTAATTACTACTACTGACAGTGAATCATGGGTATGGTCAAACATAGTTGCACTAAAGGTTTTTCACTCACATATAGATTTAATGTATTTGCGAGTGTTTTCTCGTCACTTTCGGCCCTGATTGGTAACCAAATCTTGTCGACCGACCAAAAACGTCTTGTTTTGCCATACAAGTTTAATTCAAAGGCTTACTAAAGCAATATTCTTATCTACTAGTAAGAAGAGACTACTTTAAAAATACCTTTCTATAAAATGAATAAATCTTACAACTAACATATACATATTATAAAATTTATAATTTAGTATAAATATTTTATAATAGTTTTATGTAAAACTAAAAAATTATGTTCAATTAATTTTTTTTTTTTAACCAATTTTAAATTGAAATAAATTTATATTAATTACTTAAAATTCTTTTAAAATAAAATATTTTCCCATGTATTTAAACAAAAGTTGTAGAGTAGATCTAATGAAAATTCTATTCACTTTCCCTCATCAACTTTATCAATGTGAAACAAATTTATTTTTCTTCTGCACTTTATACATACAGAGATCACCCAATCCATTTAAGCTTTTTCATGTTTTATAGGAGACCAATAATGTTTTGCGAAGTGTATATTCCATTCATGTTTATAATGTATTTGGATTTTGTTTATATTAATGATAATTTCATATATAAAGACAGTAATGTTTTGCTAAGTGTCGTGTTGTAATTAGAGAAAAGAATGAAAACGATTTATATTACATTAATGCTTATATTTATAGTGTATTTAGATTTTGTTAATATTAATAATAATTTCATATATTTATATTTCTATCTAGAGTTTAGTTTTTCATTATTTTTTAAATATATTTATTTTGATGTTCATTAAAATATTTAAACGTCAAAAAATAAAATACATTCTCTTGAAAAATTAATATATTGTAATATTCTCAAACATTCTCTTGAAAAATTAATATATTGTAATATTCTCAATTTGTGCAGATCATTTTTACTTTGGAGTTATCAAATAATCGAGCTATCATCTAATACATCTTAGGGGAGACAACATTTTACTGGTTACATTAATTTAATCATCAATTCTGTTATGTAGTGATTGGATATTCATCCATGTCCACATAATCACATTCAGGTTTCATCAATTGGATATTCATCCATGTCCACATAATCACATTTAGGTTTCATCCAGGTAGTGACAAAAGTAGCCAGATTCAGCTTGGGATTCCCATCCAACATCAATTCATCGTGAATAATCTGTAGACAACATCTTTAGGAATAGATTTTTACATCAATTCATCGTGAATAATCTATAGGCAATATCTTTAGGAATAGATTTTGCTCACAACTTGTCACAGTGCAATAACCAAAACAAAACACAACATAAAACATCAAGAGCTGGTTTTATGGGCAATTTTTATGTTTATTGTAGATTTCAAGAATATTTATAAATATTTAAAAATTTAATGAATTGGAACAAAATCAATTTTTTTTACATTGTCCATCAAATTTCAAAATTCAAAATATTACTGAAATCTACACTCTAGTTAAATATTAAATCATTACCATTCCCAGGTTAGTAGTTTTGACAGATATAGGTTATTAGTTTTGATAGATATTTGGTTAAGTCTGTACTCATTTATGAGATATTTGAAGAGGTTTGTGCTAATTATATATTTAATGTGATATTATAAACACCTAATGGAAAAGGCTCTCTTCGTTAAAGATGCTTGTTAAAGATTCTCAAAAGACTTGTAAATACCTAAAGGAAAAGTTCTCTGCCTTAAAGATACATGTTTCGACATTTATGTTTTTTTTATTTCTTTTCTCCTTTTCATACATAAATTAGCTATCCCAATTTAGATATAGTATACTCTAGAATATAAATTTGTAAATACCTAGATTAAGTCTCAAAAGATTTGTAAATACCTAATGGAAAGGCTCTCTGTGTTGAAGATGCCTATTAAAGATTCTCAAAAGATTTGTAAATACCTAAAGGAAAGATTCTCTATCTTAAAATACATGTTTCGACATGTGTTGTTTTATTTTTTTTCCCTTTTTCATATTTAAATTAGCTATCCCAATTTAGATATAGTATACTCTAGAATATAAATTTGAAATGCCTAGAATAGAAAGTTTGGTTTATAATAATTGGTTGATTTTTTTTGGTTCGTCATTACATTACTTACTCTCAACAATACTTTTCCGTTGTGAGTAATTACAAATACTAGTAAAGGTTTTACATTACAAAATCCGGCGCCACATCTTCCTTGAATTTGTAGGTAAATGTACTTGAATTTCCAAGTAAATATATAAGGATTCATTCATTCATGTATATAATGATTACATTTTTATTTTGCATATTTCCTATAAAAATAGAGCATTTTTTTGGTATTTTTCTCTTAAGTTGATCCTTTTCAATTTGAAATTAATTTATTGTCATCTTCCTTGAATTTGCAGGTAAATGTACTTGAATTTCCAAGTAAATATATAAGGATTCATTCATTCATATATATAATGATTACATTTTTATTTTGCATATTTCCTATAAAAATAGAGCATTTTTTTGGTATTTTTCTCTTAAGTTGATCCTTTTCAATTTGAAATTAATTTATTGTTGGGTTAGATTTCGCTAATTGGTATAGTATTTTATAACTTTTCACCCATTTAGTTATTGCATTATTTTCCAATTGGGTTTTAGTTTTCTTTTTAGTTATGGCTTAGTATAAGCATATATATGCCCTGCCCCTACTCTGTTTACACGTGTGAATTTATTGGGTCCCATGCATAACATATATCTTGCTTATTGTTAGTATAAACATATATATGCCCTGCCTTACACCTGTGAATTTATTGGGTCCCATGCATAACGTATTTCTTGTTTGGCTTTGATTCCATCAACCATATTTGTAATTATCTCCACCATATTTGTAGTCTCTCTTTAATGGGTTGAAATTTATATGGTTCATTTTCTTACCAGCCTAATTTTTTTTTAACAGAGGAATGTCATTTTGTTCTTTTAACTTGTTTTTTTAACTTATTCATTAGGTATTTACAACAACAAAGGGAAATTTTACTCTCAATTCCTTTTTACATATATGTTCTTTGTTTATTTACATTAAGTATTGAAAGTATTTGTATACAACAACTTTGTGAGCAACTATCTATGTTCATGTATATGTAATCTCTATCTATTTTTGTTAACTTTAATCAAATTTGATTTTTTTATTGATATTTTTGAATCCTATGCATTGAAGAATATATATATATTTTTTTCCTTTAATCTTATAATATTGTGTATACTATTTACTTACTTTTACTTTGTTCTATTTGGTTTCTTGCAACTATTTGTTATGTACACCAAAAAATATTTCTTTAATCTTATAATATTGTGTATACTATTTACTTATTTTTCTTTAATCTTATAATATTGTGTATACTATTTACTTATTTTGTTCTATTTGGTTTCTTACAAATATCTATGTACACCAAAAAATATTTCTTTAATCTTATAATAGTGTGTATACTATTTACTTATTTTGTTCCATTTCGTTTCTTACAACTATCTATTATGTACACCAAAAAATATTTCTCTAGTTTTACCTTCAAAGATTTTCATGGTTTTTTTTTTCTTCTTCAACACAATAATGATTTGCTTTTCATTCGATACCAACTTCTACTAGATTTTTATATAATTTTTTAGTCATATCGAAAAGATTAAAGTTCCATATTTTGCAAAGTTTAGTTTTCAGATTCTGTTCTTGTATACATTCTTGTATATGTATAATTCTATGATATACATTTTGAGCACAACATTTTAATAGTCAAATTTTCCTTGACCCAACTTCTATGTAGCAGTTCTTGTATATATAAAATTTCATATATAAGCTATAAGTAAATTTATTTGGTTGTTAAGCAAATGATAGCTTCTATCATATTGGACTGAAAGATGGTCATATGTTATCTTGTATTCAATAAATTGTATTTCTGTTCTAGAAAATGACTTGGCTTCAAATTTTAGCATCTGTAGTCTTTTCACACTCTGTGAAGTAGGAAAATTTGCAATCCCTTATAACTGTATTTATATACATGTGTGTTAGCATAGTTTTCCACTCTCACATATTTATATGCAAAAAATGGAAATCTTAGATTTATATACTAATAAATCACATTTTCTAGTTTTGCATGTCTTCTTACTAAAACAAATCTCTAGACACTTGCTGAAGATTTGTTGGCGCAGGTGACTAGACATTGACACTTGCAATTTGACAGGTACACAATATACTTGCTAACGTTTACAATTGCATTGACATAATAAACATCAGCATGTGTACATCATCTCAAAAACACAAATTGACATTTGTCTTAGAAAATAATAACTTGTTTCAGTTAAACAATTTTTCATATGTGATTGGAGACTGTTTGTTTGATATTTTTCAACTTTGATTGCATTGTACATATACATCGATAGAATTAAGAATAGGAATGGTGAATTATTTTAGAAATGTTTAGCAGAAAAGGATGAAGAAGCAATTATGTCTTATCAACATGAGCTCCATGAAAAGTCATTAATAGAAATGCATAATATCAATAATCGCGACTTGTATTTAGTAAAAATGTCTAAATCAGCTTCAATTGATATACCTCTAGAATCTCAAGGACTATGGGGAGACATTTTTTGTATACATTGGTTGTCAAATTGGTTGAAAATTCCAATTAGAATTTGGTCCAAAATGAAAATGAAAATGTATTTGCACTTTAATTCAACAATTGCAACAAACACTTATGATATACTATTTCATGATGAAGATCCTCTAAATGGCCACTTTGAACCATTGCTTTAAAAAAAAAACGCAATCATGGATTCTTCCTTCTTCCAACAAACCAGCATTGCATATGAAAAACTTGACTTATCCATATTTGAACATAAAAAATTTAGAGCCATGACCAACCTCATTAAAGTGCCCATGTTCAATAGCATATATGGTGAAAGTGCATTTGAAACAATTTGTTATCTTCTAGATAATGAATATAATGTGCCATGCCTTCAACTTATCATTGCACAAACATTTTGTGATGTAGTCGTTCAAAATGACCCTTTTGCAATTAGATGTATAACATAATATAGATGCTTTAGTTGTATATAAAAGTACAAAACAATAACTACTTGGAAAGAATACATAAAACAATTAGCATTGCCCTATAACAAAGGAAATATTGAAGGTGATGTATTTGTATTTATCTTTGCTTGGTTAGGCTGTTGAAAATGGAAACAAGAAACAGTGAAGGAGGCCTCCTGAAACATCTTTCCTGATCCTAGTTGGAGATTGATCACCTAAACTAGGTGGGGACCACACATGTGATTTTTGTCGAAAAGTCTATTTTTAGACATATGGATCATGGTCTAGGAGTTGCGGGATGCTATTCTTGGATGATTGGTCAAGTTGGTAAAAATAGATGGACAACTATTTTTAGACATACAGGTCGAAGTCTATTTTTAGACTGCCTGTCTAAAAATAGAACAGTCAAATATTATTAGCCCTTAATAATATTTAGACTATAAACATTATCTTTCCTCTTGGAGCACTTGATTAGGAGCTACGAGATGTGGCTACTCTCTTGAGAATTTGTGGAAAGGAAATTCAAATTTCTATGGGTTAGTTGAGCTAATGCATGGTTGACTTCAGTTAGAACTCAAGTGGCGGAGTTTGGTGGAGTTGATGAGACAGTTGGTGGAGTTGTGTTCTGTTTAACTTAGTTGAACTAGTTGTATTTAGTTTAATTGAAAAATACACTAGTGATGAGTGGTGTGAATTAATTATTAATTAATTCACTAATTATTAACTCATAAATCAACTAAAGAACACATCAGTTAACTGCAATGCATGGACAGTTCAGTGGAGACCAGTGTTAGAGGTGGGTGAAAGGGTGAGTCTACTATCGGTTGTGACTATGGCTGTGCATGAGATTTGCACGATCATTGCAGAGAGGTACAGCAGGGATTGCGCGGAGTTAAAGCCAAGGGAATTCGAATTCATTCATCTATTCTCTCATCTTGTGAATTCTTGTGATGAGAAATGATAAGCAGTGGAGAGTGCAGACCTGACTTGTTCCGCTACGAGCTAGCTTGTCAATGTAACTTTGGAGGCAATCTTGCCCAGTACTTGTGGGGGTATTGTCTTGAGATTGTTACTGATTCTTCTTCATTATAATATATTACAGACGGTAAGGTTTTAATCCTCGCTTTCCCGATTATACATCTTGTGTTATATATGTTGAATTTCTATGTACGCATGTGAATGTTTTCATCTAGCTTGTTGTTTTTATTTCCGCATGTGATGATTAATGCGTAGAAAGGGTATGTTGTGTATGAAGTTCAAATAGTATGTGACCGGGATAGTCTCGGTGGATAATTAATCATTATTCAGCAAATTTCTACATGGTATCAGAGCAGAATTGATCATCAGATCTATTACAGTGATTACAATTTATTTCGGTAGACAGAGTCTGTAAGCGGGCCAGGTAGCCTCTGGATCCATCCTTTCTTTGAAAGGTGATATATCAAGTAAATGCCCCTAAAGTCGATCTCTGTGCTAGAAATACCTTGTTCTCACAGATCAGAAGCGGTTGAGTTTTGAGCTGGTGGAATTCGAATTTGCAACAATGTTTTCTTGGTGTCGAAGTCAAAATGTCTTATCAAGGATTGTGATTGGAGTATGCTCTTGAAGGCAGCTCAAATTATATTGCATGGAGAGATAGGATGGAGGCGGTGTTAGATGATAACGGGCTGAAGGATTTCATAGATGCTGAAGTCCCAAAGCCTACTGATGCTGCTCAAGTTGAGGCTTGGCAAAAGAAGATGGCAAGGTGTCGAAGGATTCTGTTGGAGGGCGTGAAGGATCACATTGTATCCAGCCTGCATGGAAAAGCTTCTCCATACTTGATGTGGAAAGCGTTGACAGAATTTTTCCAGAGCAAGAGCAACCAGAGGAAGCTAGCGCTCAAGGATAAACTCAGGAAAATTAAGATGGAGAAGAATGACACTATTCCGGTATACTTGACAAAGTTTGTCCACT
The DNA here is from genome assembly GCA_034641835.2 of Pinus albicaulis. NCBI lineage: Eukaryota > Viridiplantae > Streptophyta > Pinopsida > Pinales > Pinaceae > Pinus > Pinus albicaulis. Next base: position 540,321,553 of record CM076584.1, on the reverse strand, counting down.
ACAGGGATGAGCTTGGGAGTGTAGGAGTTAGTGTGGATGATGAGGACTTGGTGAGCTTGGCTCTCCTTGGTCTTCCGAAGAGTTGGCATTCCTATGAGGACTCTGTCAATGGTCGGGAGAAATTGCCAGGATGGGAGCGACTTTGGTCGGATCTTGTACAAGAGGAGATAAGGCGGAGTACCAGGGATGGATCTTCATCAAAGGCATCTGATGAAGAGGATTGCGCTTTGGCTGCCAAAGCAAGGAAGGGGAAGGGCAAGAAGAATGCTTCTCAATCCGGTGCGGATGGTAAAGAGCGTGACATGTCCAAAGTGAAGTGTTTTCACTGTCACGAGCATGGACATTACGCCACAAATTGTCCACAGAAGAAGAAGAACAAGCAGGCTACTGGAGCTACAGCTGGTGAGGCTGTTGCCTCGAAATTTGAGTTGGACTTCTCATTGATCGCATGCATGGTGTCTAGTGCATTGGGATCGAGGTGGTATTTTGATAGTGGCGCTTCCTTTCACATGACGGGAGATGTGAATCTTTTCAGTGACTTGGTGGAGAAAAATCTCCAGATGCATGTTGAGTTGGGTGACAATGGACGATACAATGTGACCGACATTGGTACCATAACCTTTCAGAGGGAGTCAAGTAAACTCATTCTTTTACAAAATGTATTGCATGTACCAGGTTTAACAAAGAATTTGATCTCAGTCGCAATGTTAGAGGATAAAGGGTATGAAGTTGTCTTTAGAGAAGGGAAAGTTTTCCTTCGGCACAAGGCAACGGGACAAGTCAAGAAGGTTGGGATTCGAGCAAAGAATCTCTACAGACTTGAAGTAGATGGGATGTCTACGAAGCTTCCTACTGTTGGGAAGTGCAAGAAAGACATGCAATTGATGCTTGAGAGGGAGCAAGTTTTGCATGCAGGTAATAGTGAACCTCGGGATGTGGAGCAGCCACAAGATGAGGATCATGGAGTGGAAGAAACCACTCATGTAGAGAAATTTTGTGCCAGATGGGCAGAGGGAGTGCATGCAGCTATACCACCAGGTGAGAGGTGGGGCGACATGCATGATTAATCCCAAGAGGAGATTTCTGGGCAGGATTCATGAGATGGTGTGGATCTCATGAATTGAACCTGGCTACGAGGTGCCCACAACGCAGCAGTAGCATGATCAGTTGGATTGATGCAGGCAAATCAAAGTGACAGTGTCAGATACTGGAGCGCGGATCAGAGTTGACAGCAAGTGCAGAGTGCATGGGTGCAAGAGTTCAACAGCGCAGTGGTTCCTGATGACATGTGCAGTTGGTACCAGCAGAAGTCGAAGACTTTGATGATAGATGCATCAGACTGATTGAGTTGATTGGAGCCTATTCAGTTTCGGAGATGTTGCATGCAAAGGGTGCATGGCACATGCATGGAGTTGCATGGTGCATGCATGAGTTTGCATGGTGCATGCAAAGGGTGGATGGCGAATGCATGGAGTTGCATGTCGCATGCATGGAGTTGCATGGCGCTTGTGAAGGTTGCAGGGTGAATGCATGGAGTTGCATGTCGCATGCAAAGACATTCCTTTCTTGTTGAGAGGGAGTGTTGAAAATGGCAACAAAAATAGTGAAGGATGCCTCCTGAAACATCTTTCCTGATCCTAGTTGGAGATTGATCACCTAAACTAAGTGGGTACCACACATGTGATTTTTGTCGAAAAGTCTATTTTTAGACATATGGAGCATGGTCTAGGAGTTGCGGGATGCTATTCTTGGATGATTGGTCAAGTTGGGTAAAAATAGATGGACCTCTATTTTTAGACATTGGGCGGTTTATATTTTTAGACTGCCGGGCTAAAAATAGAACAGTCAAATATTATTAACCCTTAATAATATTTAGACTGTAAACATTATCTTGTCCTCTTGGAGCACTTCAGTTTGATGCTTGGATGTGGCACATATAGCTGAAAAAAGGAAATACACTTTTCTTAAGGGTTAGTTGAGCTATTGCATGGTTGACTTCAGTTAGAACTCATGTGGCAGAGTTTGGTGGAGTTGATGAGACAGTTGGTGGAGTTGTGTTCGGTTTAACTTAGTTGAACTAGTTGTATTTAGTCTAACTGATAAATACACTAGTGATGAGTGGTGTGAATTAATTATTAATTAATTCACTAATTATTAACTCATAAATCAACTAAAGAACACATCAGTTAACTGCAATGCATGGACAGTTCAGTGGAGACCGGTGTTAGAGGTGGGTGAAAGGGTGAGTCTACTATTAGTTGTGACTATGGCTGTGCATGAAGACACGTCATTGGAGGAATTGCCAATGATGATTAACGATTCAAAAAGCCAAGGGTCCAATTCATTCCATATTCTCTTGTGGATTGCGCGGTAGAGCCTCCCAAACGGTAACGATTTTGAGGAAATGACATTCCGGCGAGCTAGTTTGTGTGTAACTTCATGAGATAGTACTGAGTACTTGTGAGGAGTATTGTGCGGGAATTGTTACATGATTCTTCTTCATTATAATATACAGACAGTAGGGGGTTTTCAGCTGTAAGCTTTCCCCGGTATACATACTGTGTTATATGTGTTGAATTTCTATGTGCGCATGTGAATGTTTTCAATACCGCTTGTTTTTTTTATTTCTGCATGTGATGATTAATGCGTAGAAGAGATTATGTGTTATGTATGAAGCTCAAATAGTATGTGACCATGATAATCTTGGTGAATAATTCAACAAATTATTCAAATTTCTACAGAGGCAATAGCTAATATTGCTTCAACCCCAATCAAAGCATCTTGTAGCTTAAACAAGCACAAAACAAGTTTATCTTTGCATGCTGTTAAAGAAATTATTCGAATGAAGTTGAAAACACAAAAATTCAAACTTGTCTACAAAAGAATGAAAATGAAACAAGAAGTAGTGCTAGAAGATTTAGATCATCAGTTCAGAAACATTGAGAATAATATCATCTCTGAACCAATGCAGTGTTTGAAAACTACTACTACAAAAAATTCTGAAGCAACATATCAACAAGATGAATGCAAATTCAATTCATCTTTTCCCTTAGACAAGCAGAAGAAAAATTGTTCTTTGCATTTGCTTAAATAAGTTATTCGAAGAAATTCGAAAACACATATAAAAAAGGTTGCATATGACAGAACAACAGTGAAGCAACAAACTGTATAAGAAGATTTGTGCGAAAAAGACCCTGAAACAAGTCAACAGAATCATCAATGTTCGAAAAGAAATATCAAGAACAAATAAATGATACCCCTATTTTTCATTGTTCAATATGTGAAAGAAATTTATTTAGAAAATATGTTTTACCATTGAAAGAACTCAGAAGAAAAAAAAACATGCAAAGAACATTAGCAAACCACTAAATTGTTCCCATGGAATTGAGAAAACTAGCTTTCAAAATGTCAAAAATAACAATTGCTTCATTTGTAGGATTTGCAAAAAATAATTTTCCGATAACATAGTTCCTAAGTATGCAGTTCCTACAAAAATAAGAAGAAATAAAGGCACTTGAACACTCAGTCAACTTACTGAACTAGAAGAAAGGCTAGTGTTATTGTGATTGCCCTTTTTGCAAATAAAGGAAATGGCACATCGACATAGAAAACCACAACTAGGTTTAACTGGAGGAGTGATCAATGTGCCAACCAATGTATGTAGAATTCAATCTGCATTGCCTCGAAACATAAAAGAAACTGACACAGTGGCAGTTGTGCTTAAAAAACATTTAAAATTCAAAAGTGCTTATGCATTTGGTCTAGTTCGAGTCCACATAGCCATGAAAACATTAAAACAATTATGCAAAACAACGCTTTACAAATTAGAAAATGCCAACATAGATAAAAATTGGAAACAAGTGTTCATAGAAAACAAAGAAGCATACGACAGTAAATCTGACATTGAATATAATGAAAATGATAATCAAGATATTGATGAACCGATCACAAAAACACTGGTTCATGGTTTCACTGATCCACATACTATCTATGATCTTGTAAATAAGAAAATTAATATTTCACCTGCTACAGGCTAGCTACCGTTAGGAATTTTCCAAGACAAATAGTTAGAAGAAATGAGTTTTCCAACATTATTCTATGGAAACAAACTACCAACTGATCTATTGAAAAAATTTACATATAAAACAATATGTCAATGGGAAGTGCTACATAAAAATCATGACTTTGATTACCATATAACAAATCTACTTTATAAAGCAATTCACATCATCATAAACCAGGCGTTAAACGTTATCTAGATTAGAATTAGAAAAGGTATGTTGAAAGGAAGAAAACTCCTTGCAAAAGATGTCAAATCCAAGCCAAATTTAGATTTCATTTTGAAATCCGACATTGGCTATATAGACTTAAAAACAATCCACACTTCACCGGACTACCATGAACAAATACGTAAAAAATTATATGCAATGATTCGACAACTAGGTCCACCTACTTTCTTCGTCTCCTTTAATAGTGCATAGCATCTTTGGGAGCCTTTGATGAATGTATTAAAACACATAAGACAAAACAAAAAAACACCAAACAAAAATTATTTAGAGTAGAATGAGCCACACTCATTGATAAGAAATGATCCTGTGACTTGTGCATGTTACTATAGATCTAGGAAGGATGCTTTGCATCAACTAATAGCTCATGATTACAAGTATATGGAGAAATCAATGACTACTTTTACGTCACAGAATTCCAAAATAGAGGGAGTAAGCATGAACATGGCTTATTATGGATAAAATTTGCACCAATCTATGGTAAGGACAAAAACATTGATGTTGAAAAATTTTGTTGATAAATACTTGTCAACTGATTCATCAGTTTTGACTAAAGAGCTTAGAACCGTCCAACATCATTGTCACACAAAAACCTGTAGGAAACATAAAAAATCTAATTGTAGATTTAATTTCCCAATGCCTCCAACGAAAACAACAAAAATACTTGAACATATTGAATTTGATAATGCTAAAATGAAAACAAATGCAAAGCTAATATTTGAAACAATAAACAATGTAAATTATGATCAAAATGAAACATTTGATAGTTTCTTGAATAGCATTGGATTAACAAATGATGTATACATACATGCTATCCAATGTACACTAAATCGCACAACTTTGCTGCTACAAAGAAAGTCAGCTGACACTTGGACAAATAACTTTGCTCGATATATTCCATCAGTATGAATTGCAAACACCGACTCTCAATTTATTCTTGATTCATATGCTGCTACAATGTACTGCAACTCCTATATAACAAAAGAAGATAAAAAACTTACATCGACGTTCAAGAACATATGCGATCATCACCTTAAAACAAAATCGAACATCATGAACACTATCAATTGTCTAGGAAAGGATTTAGTAAACATGCAAAAAAATTTTGCACAACAAGAAATGCATATTGTGCTATCACTTCCATTAAATAGTAGTTCACGAAAATGTATTTTCATTAACACATCTCCTATAGAGGAACATGCATTTGTTTTGAAAAGAAAAAGAGACTTGCAAAAGGAACCAGATGACTCTGAGGACATCACGTGTCCATCAATTATTGAATATTATATTCTATGACCTATAACTATTAATGCTATATGTTTAGCAGTGTTTGCATCTAGTTACACAAACAAAGGGAAAAAAACGCAAACAAGCAAGCCACATGTCATAAGGTGTGTTAGATATAACAAACACAAAGGCATTGAAAATTATTGTAGAGAACAATTAATGTTATACTAACCGTATCAAGTCAATGAAACTACGATCAAACAACATCACCCAACTTGACAATCTACATATGTTGCATTGGAAAAAACAATTAGGCGAAATGAATTTTTTTTAGATATGTTACAGAACTTGCGTGGGGCGACATAGATGATGCAATCAATGCAATAGAAACACATAGAGAGAAATTGTTTGACATAGATAGCCTAAAAGAAAATGAAACAGAGAACACACGATTGGATGAATGCATCAATGAAAAATATGAAACCTATGATTTCCAAAGTGATTTGCAACATTTTCAACATATAAAGAACCTTACTTTCCTATCTACAAGGCCATATTAAATTGTCAAACAACCAAATATACTACAAGACATAGAGTATTACAAGTTAATGCGACAATTAAACCCTGAAAAGAAAAATTAGTTGCAGACGTGGTAGCGAGAAAACTCTATAGGCTAGATGAGCCAATTCATTTGTTTTTGACAGGAGGTGCGGGAAGAGGAAAAAAATTTACAACACTAGCAATCTTCCAATACTTAGTACGCATACATAATGGAAAATTGACTTATAATCCATCACAACTAAAAGGAATAATCACTGCGCATACAGGAAAAGCTGCATTCAATGCAGGCAGTGTCACACTGCATTCTACATTCTATTTACCCTTTAATAACATTGATTGTTCTTCACTAAACAATGAAAAGTTAGATACATTATCAAAGCACTTCAAACAGCTTCATGTAGTTCTTATAGACAAGGCATCGCTTGTTGGTGCAACAACACTTTATCAAATTGATAAGAGACTCCGTCAAATCCCGCATACACCAACTTCATACTTTGCTAATGTCGACATGATATTTTCTGGTGATTTGTACCAAGTAAGCCCTATAAGAGACTCTCTTATATTTGAAAATCCATGAATCAACAAAAACATAATTTAATATGAATTTTGGACAGAGAAGATAAATTTTTATCAATTATATACATCAATGCGTCAAAAAGACCCAATCTTCGTCAATGTCCTAAATAGGATGAGATTAAACATGCAAACTGACAAAAATATTGCATACATTAATGACAATTGCCATAAGGAAACACCTTTACATCCACTTTTCCCGTACATTTTCTACCGAAAAAAGGATTTTCATAATCACAATACAAAAATGCTTTCACTAGCACATGATCAACAAATAACACTAAATGCTATTGATGCGCATGAAATCGCTAGATCAAACTATTTTGCTTTTGAGAAGACAATAGCATTGCCATTAAAGAAACAAATTCAAAGAACTATATGACATAAACATCTTGCCAACTTGGACGCCAATTTTTCGAATTGCAAAATAATTATCAATGTATTACAACAAATCACAAATCACAATACGAAAAGAATTCCCAATACAATTAGCTTGTGCACGCACAATACACCGCACACGAGGACTAACATTGGATAAACTTGCATTTGACCCAACTGGTGTCACCAAACATGGGCTAGTGTACAATGCACTATCATGTGTTAAAACCATTGACTCGTTATACTTGATTAACAAATTAACACCTCAGAATTTTCATGTACAAAACAAGATATTGGATGAAATGAAACGACTAGAAACAACTGCTTCATGGAAACTGGAATTTACCAAAAAAATATCCTAGCAACCCAAATGTTTTATCAGTTGCAACTTTAAATACATGTAGTCTACATGCACATCTTGTCGACATTGTCCATGACACATATTTATTGGACAATATGATTCTATGTTTTCAAGAAACACACTTGTCCATTCCACCCAAAAACAAACAATTCCTACTGTTCAACTTTGCCATAGAAAATTACATTCATGGCATACTTACTTGTGTAAACAAGAAGATATTGATCAAAGCAACAAAATCTTTTTGTAACAACAAGATTGAACTAATGCTAATTGACATTTACTTCCAACGACCAATTTTCTTAATCAACATTTATGCAACACCATTTGAACATGTTTCTACAATAATAACAATGATTAGAAAAGAAAAATCCCAAACTACACATGTTAATTGTGTCTTTTTAATCATCGGTGATTTTAATATTGATATTCAATTAGAAACAGCTCGCAGTCGAGCTCCTACAAAATATATGAAAACTGAAAACTTGCAAGAAATAACAAGCAAGTTATGTCCACGATAAAAAACAAAAATAGATCACATCTGGACAAATCTTCCTATTGACCAATGTGAAATAAGTCTTGCAAATGCATACTGGTCAAATCATAACATTATTTATGCTTGGCTACAACTCTAATCAAAACATGGTATATGCCTTATTGCAATTATGATCAAAACATATTTTCCTATTGAGAAATGTGAAATCAATCTTGCAAATGCATATTCGTCAGATCATAGCATCGTTATTGCATTTCTAATCAGAATAAAAGCCAAACTTGTCTACATCCCTCATTTGCAACAATTCAAGTACAATAATTTGTTCTTTGTTTTTTGATTCTATTGCTTCGTACTTTTATTGGAAAATTTGTTGTGCCAGAACTGAAATATGTTTAAACTACATAGCTAGTGTTTAAAACATCTAACTCTTATGTTTGCTCTTTGCATTTTCATAGGTCTACCAATAAAAAAAATAGTGCAACAAGAGGAAATGAATCCAATGATAAAGCAGATAGTGCAACAAGCAAGAATGAATCTAGCCATTACGAAAAACGGTTTGGTATTTTTCCTTTCACAATCAACAAGAAGTCAACCAGTCTTTGTACTTGTACATTTTTTAATTTTTACTTTTTTCTTTTGCCATATTAGTCTCTTTAGTATTCATATTTATACACTAATTACTTTTTCTTTTTCCTTTTGCCATTTTACTTTTTTTGAAACAACAAAGAAAAAACAGAAAAGCAAGAAATAATGCCATCGTCCATAATGAACATTTGCATGGTAAGTATAATTTTTTTTTTTTTTGAAGGTGACGTGTTAGTGTTATATGGCCCTGCTTCTAATCCAGCAACCTCCTCACCACCGAAGATGCAAGTTGTACACGTCGACCTTGTTGATGTCCATGGCCAACTTATAATAACCGTCAACATAAGTGATAAACTAATCTCTCAATCTGTCTCATTTTTCTCTGTTGGAAAAAGTGTCCGCATCATAGGATTCAACATGACCAAAAAAAGAAAATATGAAAGAGGTGATGCTAGCCATTGCATCTCACTAACTTCAACATATGTCGTTGAGGAAATGCCAATACTTCGTTCTGAAAGTTGAATTACTCCAGACACTACAATTGCGATGATTTTAGAAGAAAATACAGATTATTCAGTTGGAAGCTTTGCATCACTTGTCATAGGATGCCAGAAAAAAAATTTCCAATTGGAAATAGATGTCAAAGACGGTGAAACAAACAATGACTGTGCCATGGTATTTTGTCAAATTTTGTATTTTATTAGGCTTTCCATCTTAAGTCTCCATCTTTCCTTTTTGTTCCTAAAATGATCTATGTTTTGATGCTTTCTTTGTTATAACTAATCAAAATTTTAACCCTTTTTTTTTCAGGTGTTTTTTTTCGAACAACACAGACACAAATTTGTCGAGTTGCAACAAGGTATAACAAAGGGAAAAACAATCTTGCTACTTTTCAAAAACATGGTTCAAAATGGAACAAGAGAATCCCATAGCATACGAACATGCTTATCAAGCTTCTTTGAGCCACTTAACGATGAACTCACAAAATCTTATCTACAGACTCTTGCCAAAACAAAGTTGCAGACACGTTTTCAATTGCATTTCAACTTTTTCTTAAGTTGCAGGCAAGTTTTCAATTGAATTTCAACTTTTTACTATTTATAGACAATTTGAATAAAACTAACCAAAATACTTGTATTATTTTGTATTCTCAATTGAGCTACTACAGATTTTTGGCATTCTCAAACGAGCTGATCTATTCTGTCCACCATACAAGCCATTTTGCAACAACTGATTAGAACAACTGATTGCCCGATTGACAACATGCTATATTGCACAAACTGTACTGAAAAAAAGCTATTCTCTTATGAACACAATTTACAATGTACAATAAAATATGCAAATGGAAAGCTGGACTGCATCCTCTCAAAAGGCCTCCTTCAAAACTTATTTCCAAGTCTTCAAATATCATTTGCAGAATATAAAAAAAACTTTTTGCAACTATTTTTATGCTATGTGCATTTTCACTAAAGGGAACCTTTACAGTTTCTATGGACAATATCATTATCGATTTCAAGCAAAGTTGATATCTTCAAACATTTTTCTAGTTCTGAGTTTGTAATATTTTGATATCTTAAGTCTCACTTTTTTACATGTCCTCAAAGTTTTGCTGTCTAATGAAAAAGAAAGTTTGTAATATTTTGATATCTTAAATCTCACTTTTGTACATGTCCTTAAAGTTTTGTTGTCCAATGAAAAAGAATAGTTCTATTAAGTCTCAAATTTGTGACATGGAGCTTTTGAACATTGCTCTAATAATACTATAGGTCACTTATACCAAACATATTAATGGAAAAAATAATGCCTCAGAAAAATCTAAAGTCCTCTCCATCAAAAAAAGTTGAAGTCCTCTCAATCATTATTCCTACTCTGCCATGCGTACAAGTCAACAACAAAACTATATGGTAGGGACTTGTTGCTTCACAGTTCGTCTTGTTTAATGCATATTGTCAAGAATAATATGGAAAATGATACTTCACGATTGTCATTGGTTTAATAGGAATTCACACGATAACTTTTGACTGCCAGTGCGATTCAACTCATAGTACATGATAGTGTTTAGATGCACATTTTTAGAGGGTTTAATATTTTTTTTTTGCTACGGGCATTGTAAGAGGTTCAGGTTCCATGCTTTGAGTGTTTATATATAATATGTTTGTTTTGGTTATAATTTACTTTTTAAGGTCATTGGTAAGTCAAATATTAAATTTGGTATATGAGATTTCTTTGTTCGTGAGTTAAAGGAATCATTTTTGTGTAGCAATTTTATTACAAGTTTATGAAGGCATACATACTTTGTTCTCGTTAATTTTGTAAAGGAACCACATACTCCTAAGTTCCTAACCATTAGGCCCATGCAATCCGTATATATTGAGATCAGTTATATATATATATATATATATTTTATGACGAGTAAGGAAACTCCAATAAACTTAATATAATGTCACTAAACTACATGCATGAATTTGAGAGAAAACATGACACCTTTCAAAAATGTTTAATCTAAAATTTATATATATTAACAATATTTGAGATATTTAGGTTTAATTTTATAGATATTATAATTTGCTACTTAATAATAGGGATTCATGACAATTAAAATTTTATAAGATGGGAGTAGTTTTTACATTTTTTTTCTACTTTGAGAAAATTGTGTGGTTGTGATTATTGACTAACTAAATAAAAGGGATATAATTAATTAGTAGTTATGTTTCAGATGGATTGGAATTAAATATTACAATTAAATATGAGTATCAAGTGTAATGGTGTTAGAAATTGTTGTAAGTTAAGGAAGTTCAAGGTTTGAATAATTTTGATATTGTTTAAAAAAAATAAAAAAATTGATATTGTTTTATTGTAAGAATAAAATGTGTAAAGTATTTTTTGCAATGTTATCGAGTTACACTTTATTGTTGGAATAAGCACAACCTGGTTAATGCACTGCAATTTTGTCGAAGTGATGACTTGCACTTAGTCCTAACTACTTTGGAAAGAAATGAGTTTTGTGCATGGTGTAACACACTTTCTTATTTCTTAATGACAACCGCATTGATAGGCACTTGGTTTATATTCTAAAAAATTTCATTGTTGTGAAATATGAATTCAACGAATCAATTATCGTTATGGAAACTATGATACCCCATCTAGTTCAAGGGAATTCATTATTGAAACTTTGATATTCATTATTGGTTTAAATAACATTATGTGGCTTATCTTATATAGTTAAAAATGACAACTAATTACTATAGTTGTTCAACCATATGTGTCATTAAAAAAACATGTGGTTTTGTGGGTTAGCTCAATTAGTTTGAATGGATTGTTCAAGGTGAATTTTTTCATGAGATGTTCGTTGTTAGTGTTGTCAAGTCTTGTTAGGTTACTAAGTGTTATTGTTGTTGTTGGTTGAGTACACCTCCACTTGGATATTTTGAGGAAGAGGGAGGGTCTTACAAAGTTTTTTTTTAGAACATATATTTGCATAAATATTTGTGTGTATAATTATTGTTAAAAAATCATGAAGTTCCTTTAAAGTTAAAATATATTAACTTGAAGAACTTTTTACTTATATGAACAATGAAATCTATAGAGTTATCCTTCAAAGTAGTGCTTGAATGCTTTATTTGATCAATTAGATATAACACATGACTTCTTATAAAATGAAATTATATTTTCATACAAGAAGTGTTGCATGCATGCTTTATTTGGTTATACTTGCATGCAAATAGTGTTGCATGTGTATTCTATTTATTTGATTAGATATAACATGATATTTCACGTGACATATAAGAAACTAGAGCATACACCATGTACATTAAATGTGAGCATGAAGAACAACTTGAAAAAAGATAAGAGATGGGTCACACCATAAATTCTTAAAGAAAAGGAGAATATTCTATATATATCTCAATACATTTATGCATTAAAATTATATCTTTTCAACCATGCTTGCATCTCTATATATCGCTATTTACACATTGCGTATGTGATCCCTTTATTATTAAGTTGACCACTATTATATATAAATTTATCTATTACATGTACATTTAACTCCATATATGCCTCTCATTGGCGTCATATCATATTCATTTAACACCATATATGTCCCCCTTGGGGTCACATCATATGCATTTAACACTATATATGTCTTTGGTTTCATACCATGAAATTAGACAAAATTACATTAAAATGCCTATTTTTCTTGTGCATTTTGTTGTTGTATTAGTTTTGCCTTTATGTGTTTAAGATTCGCTGTTTATTTTCCAAACTGAATGTATGTTTTTCAAGGTCTTTCACATTTGGTAATGGTGTGGTTCTTTATGTTGAATGGTGTTGTCATTGACGCCAGTGTTGGTCTTTGAACGTTCTTAATATTCGTCTCTGGATTGCATTAATTGGAAGCTCCAATGGAGAATAAGCTTTGGAAGGAAGAGAAGGAAGCCCAACCATTGCGGTGTGGTCATGATGCCCTACATTTCTTGACGTAATTAAATAGGAATATCAATGAATTTTGCTAGCAATACCATCATAGGATGATTGTCCTCACCATACCGTTTCACATGGTCAAGGTACTCCAAATGAAATGTTGAAGGAAACCCTTTGATTTGTCAAATCTTGGCATTAAATTTCATAAATTTTAATTATGATTATATCTTTAGTCTTTTTCCTTGTTGGCTTAAAAAATGGAGGTTTTTCTAATTTGAAAATGTTTTCGAAGGGGAGGTTTATGTCAGCTTGACTTTGGGGACATTTTTAATATTAATTCGAAGTGTTTATGATCAAGTTGGCCCCATGGTTTAGGTGAATTCGACCCAGCCCTAGCCGTGGGCTATAAATATTAGGCATGCTAGATCATTTGTATGATGTATTCGATAAAAAAAGGTCTTTGGAATTATAAAGGCAGATGAAAAGAAGGCCTCTTTGTTGTTTTCTACTCTATTTTGTTGTTCTGGGATAGGTCATCAAAAGTGAAATAGAATAATTTCAACATGTAGATTGAATGATCAGTAGAGTTGTCGATCAATATTGATGAAAGAAATAAAGTTAAAAATATTGTTGACATCGACTTAATGACTAGGCATGAATTTTGTCTCTGATCTAATCTGGAGTGATTATGCAATGGTTTTTTAGCATGATTATGGTTGTAGAGATTTGATGCATGAACTTGAAAACACAATTGCAATAATATAAGTTTTGTTCAAAATTGGTTTTGAGCTCTATGCAAGTCGACATAGAGTTATTTTCTTTGTTTTGGTTCATAGATTGTAGGATTATAGCATTGTGGACCTGATGGAAGAAAACAATTTGTAAGTTAAGTATATGTCGAGCAATCATTTCTTCATCATTATGTTTCAAATTTTATCTGATACATTATGGATACATTTTGTGGGGATATTCCAAGTTCATGGATGAGACCGATGGCTTATCATTTGTCCTGTAACCATATTTTGTGAATGAGGGTGAGGAAACCATACCAAGTTTGTGGATGAGGTCGAGGATTGATAGTTTTGTGATTGAGTTAGTTGGATAAGGCCAAGGTTGAAGTTGAGGCCATTTTTGTGTTAGCTCTGTGGAAGATTTTGTGGCCGCTATTATCACTCATAAGTTTTCAAAATTTTATTGATAGGGTCATTCACATCACTCACCTAGGATTCATATTGTTTTCATATTTTTATTCATGATATTGATGAAAAAACACATGTAATAAGCTTTAGCCAAAGTCTAAAACCCACCATTAGTCATGTCATGTCAGTCAAATCCACTCCATTTCATTTAGTTTTCACATCCATGCCCTCAAATAAAATATAAGCCACTTGTCTATTTTATCACCATTCAGTAGTGAATTCAACTGCAGAATGGTGGATTTCGCTATGGAATCACCTGACAATTTTGTAGTGAATCTACCAGGTTTTTAACTGTCTTCGCTACGGAATCATATTTTTCTACAGAAAAGACAGAGCGGTGTGAGATGTCAAGTTTTTTATGGACAAGGGTAAAGGTGAGGGCACCAAATTAGTTACCATGATCACCTAAGCATGCAAGATCGTGATTTCATTTATCATTACCTTTTGTGTTCACATTTGTCATCATTCTCCCCAAGTTATCGAATTGCAATTTAAATTTCACCTCTTAGCATCTCTCTGTCATTCATTGTTCAAGTATTGCATGTAGCAACACAATGTCATACTTGAAGAGCTGATTCACAATGCAAACAACTTGCTGTCTAGTTTTGTTCATCTGTAGGTGTCACAGCTAAAGAGACAACGAGGTTATAAAGAAGAATGGCAACGAAGAAGAAGGTGAATAAAGGAGGTTTCTGTGTGAGATACGAGCCTATGGACTTAAAGTTATTGAATGAAGACCCCAATTTCATGGATGCTTTCAGAAATGTTGGTTGTCTGCAATTCTGTCAGAAGCTTCAGGTTTTTCATGCTCAGATATCTAAAGTTTTTGCAGCTAATTTCATAGGGACAACCTCAAAGGTATGGGTGTTAAATTTCACAGTATCACCTAATACTATTTCTCAAGCTACAAAGATACCAAGAGGAGGTGAGGAATGGTTCAAATCTACAAAATTCAAAATGCAGAGCTGTGAGGAATTTTTCAAACCAAAGCACATCAGAACTGACATTGAAAGTGGCATTCCCAAGAGTTATATGAAAGAAAATTATTCGAATTTGTTGTTTGCGATCCAAAAGTATTTTACCTGTGAGGGGAGGTTTCATATGATCTACCTATATCATTTCAGGCTCCTTTTAAATTTCACTGGTAAGTAGCACCTTGATTTTCCTTTATTTTTGTTTAGGAGTTTGGGGAAGATGTGTGATAAGGTCCAAGCCAGGGATGAAGGCAATGAGACATTAGTTTTTCACCATGGCCTAATTAAACTATTAGTGCTGGAGGAATTCGAGAAATTAAATAGAGATTGAGCATCTTTTCTTTTTCTCAGTGGATATGAAGTAGATTCAGTGACACCTAAGAAGATTTCAAAGCCAAAAATTACTTTATCTCCAGTTGTGATAGAAGATGTTAATGAAGAAGGGGGAGAGCCTATTGTGGAGCCAATGGATATTGAAGCTGAACCTATACCAGAGACGGATATCCCACAGCCATCACTTGCAAGTCACAAACAGAAAATTGGCAAACATGGTAGTAGGAGGATAACTAGGAGCCAAACCATTGCCAAAGGAAATCTTGAAGATATCCTCCAAGAAATAGACATTGAAGAAACTCCAATTTTCCAAGTAGAAGAATTTGAAGGGGACAAAAGGAAGAAACATAAAGTTGTTGGAAATACTAAGAGGGGGCGAATCAATATTCCTTTCAATTAGTATTATTATTAATCTTCCAGAGCATTAGTTAATCTTCAATTATTATTAGTGTTTATACAATGATAGCAGTAAACAAAAGGAACACAATTGGACACAATTTTTAAGGTGGAAACCCTCTCCGAGACAAAAACCACCTGAATTATTTTCTAATAATTCTTTAATATTCAACTCCAATTGAAAATAAAGCTTCAACTTCCTAGAATCTAGAAAAGCATTCTTCTCCAGCTCCCATTGGATGGACGCTCCAATGCCCGAGATTCTTTAGTAGTCAACTGAACGGATGCCCCAACACCCAATGAGCTACAAATCACCCTAGCACCATCTTACCACCCTGAAGTTTTCACAGGCTTGAACCTGTTGGTGACTTCATGCACTAGCCTAACACCACCTTACCACCCTATAGAAGAATAAAACAAGAATGGACTCTTGTACCACGGAAAATGGTCCACTTTACAATGATATAGAATGATGTAGAAGAAGAAGACACACCAGAACATAACCCAAACTATGACACAACCACCTAATGATGATCCTAGACCTCCCGACACTGCCTCTTCAACTCTTGACAGATAGACACTCATATAACTTTTACAATGACTTAGTACAATGATACCTTTACAGTGACTGTATGCAGTGTTGCCCACTTAAAGTATTCATGTGATGAATTTCTTGTTGTTGTTCTGCACCTTGATTGCTGCTATTGTCATGCCACCCTCTGTTGCACCTTGCTTTGCTTTGTTTCCCTGGAAAGTATGGTCCTTTGCAACCCTTGACAACACATGATCTAGCTTTTTCTTTCCTTCTAGGAGCTCGATATTGAATCTAGTGTATCTTTGTTATTTTAGATCCCCAATATGTGATTTTCGGTCCTGTAGTAGTCCTCTGAGTCTTCTTTCCAATGCCATAGGTCTGACCTAATTTGGATTCTTCAAGGGAGAGTTATGCCCAATCTCTCACAATGCCCTAATTATGGACTGGTTCAATAGAGCGAAATTGTATGGTGTGCCGCGTGTCACTGTTTCTTCATTCAGCTCTGAAATTGATACAAAGAAAACTATAGTCCATGCACTATGTACTAATTTTTACAAAATTCCAATTTGATACTCAGAGAGAGGGTTATGACAATTTTCCCAAGGTCACTTCTTTGAGATGAAGTTCAGGATCCTGCAAAAACACTGACGTCCACAATTCATATCTTCGAAAATGTTGCACACCTTGATCTGAAATTTTTATAGGAGCTTCCTCAGGATTTCGGCTTCACCTCACAAAAATTTCAGCTTCTGAACCTTCATACAAAAAATGTTAGAGCACAAATTCCATGATGACCTGTTTCAGGTAGCGAAATCCCTACATAAGGAGTATATGATGATCACAGTTTATATAAATAATTAGGTTGAGAGGGGCTTCAACAAGTGAATGTGGGAGGGATTTTAGGAGCTTAAAAAGTATTAATTGTTGAATTTTCAATGACCCATGCCACAACCCCATGGGGTTTTAGCCCACTAACTGGGGTTAAAAACTTCAAACATGAATATCTCTCAAACTGTGAAGAATTACATGGTGTGCCATATATCAATAGAAACATCTCGACAAGTAGAAGCCATAAAAAATATTCTTGACCCATAATATAGTAGTTTTGCAGGTCAAAATTAACATTACAAGATCGGGGTAGCCCTTGGTGCTACTTGGGTTGACATCAACGACAACTATTGATCAATAATCTCCCCCTTTGGCATTGATGGCAACACAAGTACTCCCCCTGCGTTCATGAGACCTCTTCCTACAACATTCTCTCCCCCTTTGACATCAATAGAAAAGTGTAACTCCCCCTGACACACAACCATATTGCGGACCTATACACACTTCCACTCCCCCTTTATATTCAGAATAAGGAAAATCTAATGAGAACCTAGGAGAATCCAAAGCTTCTGGTGAAGATATTCTAATGCTTCACGAGTACTCTTACGATCATCAACGCTTCCTGCCCAATATGCACCTGTAAAGGCTTGAATAATGAGATTCTTACCCTTGGGATACCAAAAGCCATATTCTGCTGTTCCCTTTAGATATCAAAGAATTATTTTGACGGCTATAATATGTGATTCTTTTGGTGCTGCTTGGAATCTTGCTACTTGTCCAACTACTTGCATAACTTCTGGCCAGGATGATGTTACAAATAGAAGACTACCAATCATAGATCTATACAACCTTTGATCCACATCCTTAGATGAGTTGTCTATGTTCAATTTGAAACCTGTTACCATCAGAGTAAGGATGGGTTTGAAATATTTCATTTTGATTTTCTTGAGCATTTCCTTCATGTACTTGGCTTGACATATAAATATTATTTTATCTTGGTGAGATATTTGAAGCCCTAAGAAGTATGTCAGCTCAGCAAGTAAAGACATCTCGAACTCACTTTGCATCTTTGTAGCAAAGTTCTTACTTAGTCGATCATCGTTGCTACCAAATATTATATCATCCTCTTTAGCTATTAGATGTGCTTTAGCTGCTTCATCTAGAACATATATGTCATTTGGAGCTCAACTTGCTGTAGCCACAATTTCACCATACCTGCCTTTCTTGATTTCACATTTTATGGAGTTGAATAGTATTGTGTGTCCTTGATCACACATTTGTCCAACAGTAGGAATATTTTGATTCATGTTTTCAACCAATAGAACATTTTTGGCTAGAGCATCTTTGCTTCCAAGAGTGACGGTACCTGATACTATAACATTTGAAGATCCATCATTTCCAAAGGATGTGGTTCCATCCTTCTTCTATTTCAGAGATACAAATTTCTTTCTATCTCTAGTCATATGCGTTGAGCAACCGCTATCAACATACCCCACATATTTGTTGTTTTGAGCCTTGACAGCGAGAGCACAATTAACAAACTTCTTGTTCTTCTTCCATGTTTGTTCGTTCTGTGGCTTCAAATATTATTTTGGAGAATTTTCAAGTCTGCAGTCTCTGGCTATTGAAGGAACCAAGCTCTGATACCAATTCTTGGAAATACTGGGGGGGCGGGGGGGGGGGTGAATCAGTTTTCCTTTCCATTAGTATTATTATTAATATTTCAGAGCATTAGTTAATCTTCAATTATTATCAGTGTTTGTACAATGATAGCAGTAAACAAAAGGAACACAACTGCACACAATTTTTAAGGTGGAAACCCTCTCTGGGACAAAAACCACCTGAATGATTTTCTAATAATTCTTTAATATTCAACTCCAATTGAAAATAAAGCTCCAACTTCCTAGAATCTAGAAAAGCATTTTTCTCCAGCTCCCACTGGATGGATGCTCCAATGCCCGAGATTCTTCAGTAGTCAACTGAACGGATGCCCCAACACCCAATGAGCTACAAATAACCCTAGTACCACCTTACCACCCTGAATTTTTCATAGGCTTGAACCTGTTGGTGACTTCATGCACCAGCCTAGCACCAGCCTACCAACATATAGAAGAATAAAACAATAATGGACTCAAATATCAAGGAAAATTGTCCACTTTACAATTATATAGAATGATGTAGAAGAAGAAGACACACTAGACCATAACCCAAACTATGACATAACCACCTAATGATGATCCTAGACCTCCCGACACCGCCTCTTCAACTCTTGACAGATAGACACTTGTACAATTTTTACAATGATGCATTTACAATGACTTAGTACAATGATACCTTTATAGTGACTGTATACATTGCTGCCCACTTGAAGTCTTCATGTGATGAATTTATTGCTGCTATTCTACACCTTTATTTCTGCTCTTGTTTTTCTACCCTCTGCTGCACCTTTCTTTGCTTTGATGCCCTAGAAAGTCTGGTCCTTTGTAACCCTTGACAACACATGATCTAGCTTTTTCTTTCCTTCTAGGAGCTCGATATTGAATCTGGTGTATCTTTGTTATTTCAGATCCCCAATATGTGATTTTCAGTCCTGTAGTAGTCCTTTTAGTCATCTTTCCAATTCCACAGGTATGACCCAATTTGGATTCTTCAAGAGAGAGTTATGCCCAATCTCTCACAATGCCCTAATTATGGATTGGTTCAGTAGAGCGAACTTGTATGGTATGCCACGTGTCACTTTTTCTTCATTCAGATCTGAAATTGATATAAATAAAACTACAGTCGGTTCTCTATCTACCACTTTTTATAGAATTCCAATCCGATACTCAGAGAGAGAGAGTTATGACGATTTTCCCAAGGTCACTTCTTTGAGATGAAGTTCAGGAGCTTTCAAAAACACTGACTTCCACAGGTCATATATCCGAAAATATTGCACACCTTGATCTGAAATTTTTACAGGAGCTTCCTCAGGATTTTGGCTTCGCCTCATAAAAATTTCAGCTTCTGAACCTTCGTAGAAAAAATTTTAGAGCGCAAATTCCACGATGACTAGTTTCAGGTAGTGAAATCCCTACATAAGGAGGATATGAGGATCACAATTTATATAAATGCTTAGGTTGAGAGGGGCTTCAACAAGTGAACGTGGGAGGGATTTTGGGAGCTTAAAAATTATTAATTATTGAATTTTCAATGACCCATGCTACAACGCCATGGGGTTTTAGCCCACTAACTGGGGTTACAAACTTCAAACATGAATATCTCTCAAACTGTGAATAATTACATGGCATGCCATATAACAACATAAATATCTCGACAAGTGGAAGCCATCAAAAATATTATTGACTAATATAATAGTAATTTTGTAGGTCAAAATTACCATGCAAGATTGGGGTAGCCCCTAGTGCTGCTTTGGTTGACATTAATGACAACCACTGATCAACAAAAGTTAAGTCTGTCAAAAAATTAGATTTTGTAGGAGAAGATGTTGGTTTCATATTCTAGCCAAGGAAACCAATGAATAGATTACAACTTGCAAAAGGTGCCATGGAAAGTAAGATAACATAAAATATTGACAAAGGAAAGTAGCCTATCATAGAAAACATCATATACCTATCTCCAACAACATAAGAGGTTTTTATCCAAAGAAAAGGAAATGAACAAGTGGAGGAAAAAACTGAAGTACAAATATTGCAGGAGCAATTAAGAGAGGCCAGAGAATAAGTCATTGAAGTCAAATTGGAACTACAAGAGGCCAAGGTAGACATACAACTAATGGATGACTTTGAAAGGGAAATTAAGGATTAGCTAGACAAATATGACAAAAAACTGTCAAATGTCAAAAAAATGTTAAACAAAACTCTTACTTTGAGGAAAGTGGTGAAGAACAATAGAAAAAGAAATCTATGGTTACAGTCTGAGAGGAAAAGGCTTAAAGGGCAGGTTAAAGAGCTAGAGGACCAAATGGAAATGATTCAAGAAGAACCAAAGAAAAGAAGGCTGAAAAATTAAAGTGATAAATGAACCTGAAGAAGTACAACCTGCTAATGCTAAGGATGAAGTGCCTAAAGTATGAGGGGTTGACCTAAATATTTTTGATAAATTTTACAGCATGCAGGAAACATCATTTTTGGTTTGGAAGCTGAAAATTTGAAGAAAAATGGAAAATCTGTGTTTTAAGCAAATTAGGCAATTTCATAGCGAAGCCCAGGCTTGAAGGCCGGATTTCGCTATGAAATACCTGTAGGGTGTTTTTACCAAAAAATCATTTTTGCTAGAAATCAAAGGAGGGAAACTATTGTATTTAGCCCATATCGTCTAGAAAACATGTCTTGATCAGAAGAAGAAGAAAAAAATGAATTTGAATGGCTGAAATAATCATGCTACTAAACTACGCTACGAAACTGCCTAAGGTTACTTTGTTTTTGCAGTGAAGTATTTTTAATGGTATTTGGAGGTTTGAAAAGTGTTTTGAAGAAAAAAAAACCACGTGGATATATTCAAGATGACAGTGGGCCACCCCAGCAAAGATTCACTACTCGACAAGACTGTCACCTATCCAACTCAACATGAGGACAATGATAAAATCTATGTTTATCTTTTCCTAAGAAGTAGGAGTGTTAGTTACTAAATCTAGTAAGTACATTTATGTCTTAGTGATGGTGAGTGCCACTCGAGCACCTGATCATTATCAATGTAATTATCCCATTGCTGCAGAAAATTAATGTAATAAATGAAAGGAATATTCCTATTAGAAGTATAAGTCTTAAGAGATTAGGTGTCTTTTTCAGTTCCAAGAATGTAGTTTATGGTTAAGATAAGTGTCAAGAATTATGGTTCGATGATCTAACTAGCTGGGCAGATCCAATGTAAGCAAAAAAATTCTATTAATAGACAGAAAATCGAATGAGAAGGGGTTGGAGAATGTCATTTGAGACTACTAGTATTGTAAATTTTGGAATATCAATAATATACAGTGATGGTGTTTTCTTCTTTACCTGAGATTCTTTGACTGTTGCAATGAGCTTATGTCTTATCTTTCCTTAATATTTTGTTCCAATACATTGATGTTGAATTACTCAAAATTCATGCCCTCATGCTTTGACTTCCTTTTGACATTCAGTTATTGAATATTTTCTGTGTGTTAGTATTATCTTTTCATTGAAATAGTAAAAGCCTCAACTTCCACAAGGAGATTCATTTGTCATTGAATTCCTTCATACTGACTCCTTGAGCCCAATGATAGCGAAACCTATTTCATTTTTCACCTGCAATAAAATACACTAAGATACTTATCACAGAGTTAGCCATCTGATTTAAAATCTAATTGAGAAAATCATTAGTTATATTGAGGAGAGCCCTCTCAGGCTGAAGAGGCTAATCCTCAGTCAAAAGCCGGTTTGAAAGAGTTACTCTAAGTTGTCTGGTGGAGCATCCCATCAGTACCAATTTAGAGATAACATTTTGGTGTGTTTGTCGAGAGTCTGAAGACATATTTCCCAAATTTTGTGCTCAAACTGTGAAAGCTGAACTCTTGGAGGTAGCAGGAGCTCAGAACATTTTGAGGCTGTAGAAAATACCTTGGTGACTCCACTAAAAATGCTCATGCTTAAAGGTGGCTTCGAGAAAGAGACACACAAGGAGAAATACATATCCTAACCCACCTAAAATTGTGGATAATCCAGAGAAGATCCTCAGAGGCATTGGAAGGAGCTCTTCAAAATCAGAGATTCCATCACATTCAGGAGCTTTGTCCTCTGAAATTATTCGAAATCCTGAAGATAGTCAATTTGATGATAAAATTGAAGAAGTATTGTTTAGGTCTAAGACTGAAAATGAACTGAATGATATAATACTAGATCTAAAAAGACTAGGTATTCACACATCATCGTTAGTGTCTAAAGAAGAAAAAGAAGAATTATGGAAAAAAATTACACCAGAGTTGTTGTTAGAGAGGGAGTATTTTGAAAATTTAAAAGAGTTAGATCCATTTGATTTTTTGTTGAAGAGAAAATCTAGTATACCTTTGCCTGAGTGGAGTTAATTCATATCTAGACTTCAGATACCATCTACACCATCTCCTAACAGTTCATCCTCACCTACTATTTTCCCAAAAAATCAGAATTTAATCTCATCTGTTGTCCTTCCACATACCACAGTTCCTATCATCATGGTTGGAATTGTTCCTCCCCCTCCTCCTGTTGGACCTGAAAGGTATGCTCCACTTCTTCTCCATGTTGTTCTTCATGACCTCCCAGATGGATACTCAACTAGAATTAAAACCTTTGGGAGTGAAGATGAAATATCAGCCGAGGAACATGTAGACCAATTTAATGATTTCATTGATAGAGAGGAGGTAGATCATGAAGATGTAAAAATGAGATTTTTTGCCCAGAGTTTCACTGGAAAAGTAAGAAAATGTTTTAAGGCCTTAGCTCCAACAAGTTTGCAGAATTGGGACCAGCTAGAAGATAGTTTTTTGACCAAGTGGGGGAGTAAGGTGAATCCAGTGCAAGCCTTGATAGAATATAACTATTTGAAAAGAGCCTTAGATGAATCTGTCCAAGACTTCTCTAAGAGGTTTAACAAAGTATATAACTCCATACCTGCTCATATTCAAACCTCCTCTAGGAGCTGCTTAATTACACTATGCAGAGGCATTTGATTATGAGTTTTCCATGTTGCTTAGAGAAAGAGAATCTTCTTCTCTAGAAGAAATGCATAATGATTTAGTGAAAGTGGAAGAAAACATGGCAACTGCTAAGAGATCTAAGATGGGCAAAATAAAATTGATAGAAGAGGAAAAGCCTTCATCCTCAGATGCTAAATTTTATTCTACGATGAAGACCATGAAAAAAATCATGGCTAGACTTGTTCTTGTAGCTACTCCCTTGCCTCCTGCACAACAAGATGCATACATCATAAATCCACAATTTTTGAGGCTTAAAAATCAACAAAGACAAAGAGAAAATAGAAATAAGCCTGACACAC
Source organism: Pinus albicaulis (assembly GCA_034641835.2). Lineage (NCBI taxonomy): Eukaryota > Viridiplantae > Streptophyta > Pinopsida > Pinales > Pinaceae > Pinus > Pinus albicaulis. Next base: position 540,297,415 of record CM076584.1, on the reverse strand, counting down.
AAATGAGGCCTCGCTTTAAACAAAATTTTCTTGATGAAGAGAAAGCTCAACCTAAGTTTCAAGAGGATATTATTCACTGTCTAGATGAAGATATGTCTAGGATGTTTCTAACTAAGGAAGAGCATGATGAGTCTGGTCATGACTTGAAGAAAGATGAGGGACAATTTGATTACCTAAAGGGTTATCAACATGCCATATTTGAAATGCATATACAATACAATTTAAGAAATAGAAATGTCTCCATTGCCATAAACAAAGCTCAGCCAAAGAAGGATATTCTTAAACCAGCTGAGCCAAAGAAGGACGCACCACCTCCACCTCCTGCCAAAGAAGTTGAAAAAACCTCATCCACTTTCAGTCTAAAGAATGAGATCTCCAAAATTAAAATTCCTGTCCCCTTTGGAGAAATTATCAAGGTCACTGAATATAGAAGAAAAATTATCAAGATGTTGAATTCCCAGCCAGGACCTTCAGACATCCTAAATCTACAAGAAGACCATCCCACCATTTTCCTAGGACCAAGGGTAGAATATGAACAGAATGAAGAGGTTCCTCCCTTTTATGTCAGTTTAAATATTCATGATATGACTTTGCACAATGCCATGTTGGACTCAGTGGCTTCCCACAACCTTATGCCTAAAGTAATCATGGAGAGGATGGGTTTAGAAATCACTAAACCTTATAAAGATATGTTTTCTTTTTTACTCCAAGAGAGTTCAGTGCATAGGTCTTATTAAAGATGTTATTGTTGGATTAACACAAGTACCTGCTAAAAAAATGTTGATGGACATAGTAGTAGCTGACATTCCTCCAAAGTTTGGTATGCTTTTATCTAGATCTTGGGCAGCCAAAATCAAAGGAACTGTGCAGATGGATATGACATATGCCACCATTCATGTTTTTGGTGAGAAAAGAAGTTTGTATAGGGAAATTAGGATGGCATACATGGTGAGAAAAAAAGGTAAGCCTCAAAATTTTCCAATTTACGATGTTGAAATTGAATTGGGATCCTCAATTTTATTCAATGAACTCACCCATGAAGTAGAAATTGAAGGAAAAACAAAAAATCAGCAAGCAGAAAATCAGGGAGGTGTTGAGGAAAAAGGATAAGGTTGGTGGATTTTTCACTTTGATGGCTTTGTTGGAAGAGAGGGGGCTAGAGAAGACATATGGATCACTACTCATAATGATGAAAGTAAGTTTTACTCTTTTAAACTTAACTTTGATTGCACAAACAATATGGCATAATATGAATCACTGTTTTTGGGTCTAGAAATTTTGAAAAAACTTGGTGCCAAGAAGATATCAGTGTGTGGTGATTCAGAGTTATTGATTAAACAAGTTGAAGGGTCATATCAAACCAAAGATGAAGAATGAGGGGATATAGAAATTTGATCATGGAAATGCTTTAATTTTTTCAAGAATATGCTTTCATCGTGAAAACTAGAGACCAAAATTCAGTAGCTGATTCTCTAGTTGTCTCTGCAAGTTTATTTGTCATCCCTACACATTCTACTGAGAAGTATGAGGTTGAGGTCAGACATAGACCATCAATCCCTCATAACATAATTCATTGGTAAGTGTTTGAGAATGATCAACAAGTCCGAAATTTCCTTGAATTGAAGGAGGAGTTTGAAAACATACAAGTGGATAAGCAAAATATGTTTGTTGAAACCAAGGTCAATCTTGAAGTCTTGCAGCTGAAAAACAATTGTGTACCAAAGGGCTTTATTCCCCTTGATTTTTTTTGATCAAAATTATGTTTTAAAATCCCCAAGAATGTAGGCTGATGATGAGGAGGTGGAGACTTGCAATCTTGGTACAACAACAACGCCTAAAATGGTCAAACTTTCTAAGTTTCTTTCTATGGAGATGAGATAGAAGTATGTGGATATGATGAAGAAATATATTTACGTTTTTGCATGGAGCTATGCTGAACTGAAAAGGTATGATCCTAGCATTATACAACTTACTATTTCTATTAAAGAGAATGAGAAACATTTCAAACAGAAGTTGAGAAGAATCAATCCTTTGCTCATGCCTCTGATTGAGAAAGAGATTAAGAAACTTTTTGATGCAAATATTATTGTTCCTATAAGGTTTTCAAAATGGCTTGCTAATCTGGTATCTGACAGAAAGAAGAGTGTTGAGATCATATTTTGTATTGACTTTAGAAATCTAAACAAGGCTTCTTTGAAGGACAACTATCCTCTTCCCAAGATGGATCAGATTTTGAAGAATATTTTTGGCTCTCAAAGAATGTCCATGCTTGAAATATTTTCATGATACAACCAGATATTGGTACATCCAGAAGATCAGGAGAATATTGCCTTTACCATGCCATGGGGAACATTCATGTATGCCAAGATGCCTTTTGGTTTGATGAATGCAGGAGAAACCTTTCAAAGAGAAATGGATATTTCTTTTGTTGAGGAGAAACACAAATCAATTGTGGTCTATTTGGATGACATAACTGTGTTTTCAAGAAAATAGTAAGATCACTTGAAACATTTGGAGAAAATTATGCAGAAATGAAAAAAATTCGGTATCTCTCTTAATCCCACTAAAAGTATTTTTTCTCTAACTTCTGGAAAATTTCTTGGACATATTATATCTAAGGATGGGATAAATATTGATCCTAATAGATTAAGTGCAATTCAGAAGATAGACCTACCAAGGAATAGGAACGAGATTTAGTCTTTTCTTGGAAAGGTAAATTTTGTTAAAAGGTTTATCCCAAAATTTGCTGAGATTGTCAAAGACATTACCAAGATGTTAAAGAAAGGATTTGATAGTAAGTGGACTGTTGAAGCTAAGAAATCATTTGAAGATATAAAGAAAGCCCTCACTCAAGCCCCAATGCTTATTAGTCCATATTTTTCAAGTGAATTTCTGGTTTTCACATTTGCTTCTCAAGATACCATTGCTGGAGTTTTATTGTAGAAAGGACAACAAGGTACTTAGAAAACTATTTTATTTTTTAGCAGGACTCTTGCCAACTCTGAATTGAAGTATAATATTTTGGAGAAGAAGGCATATTATTTGGTCAAAGCTCTTAAAAATTTGGCAATTTACATTTTTCGTTCCCATGTTATCGCATTTGTACCTAACACTATTGTTAAAGATATTTTGATACAAGCTGATCCTAATGGAAAAAGAGGGAAATGGATAGCTACTTTGCTGGAGCATGACAAAGAAATCAAGTCTACCAAGTTGGTGAAGGGATAGGGATTAGAAAAACTAATGGAATAATCAAATTTTGAATGTCTTGACATGAAATTCATTGCAGAAATTTCGGAGCTGACAAAGGAAGAAGAAAAGTTGGTCCCTGTTGAAGAGAAATTCATCTTATCTGAATGGTACAGATATGTAATCTTTGTCCTACATCATCAAAAATATCCTCTTCAGTTGACTAAGTCCAAATCAAGGTTTGTGAAGCTAAAATCATTAAGATACTGTATTTTGAATAAGAATTTGTATTGGAAAGATACCAGTGGGATTCTTTTGAATTGTTTGTTGGAAGATGAGGCTGAAAAAGTCATTGAAGAATTCCATAAGGATATTGTGGAGGACACCATTACTGGAAACCCACAACCAACAAGATACTCAGGGCAGGGTATTATTGGCCTACTATGTTTAAGGACATCTACAAGAAGATCATTGCATGCCATGAATGCCAAGTTTTTGATGGTAAGAAGAATCTGATCCCTTTACATTTGATGCCAATATATGTTGAAGTGCCTTTCCAACAATGGGGGTTGGAATTCATTGGAGAAATACACTTATCATCCTCAGAGCACCATCCCTAGATTTTGATAGCCACGTATTATTTCACTAAATGGATTGAAGCAATCCCAACAAGGCAGACCACTGATTTAGTCATTATTCAATTCTTGGAGAACAATATTTTGTACAGGTTTAGTTGTCCTATGAATATTATTACTGATAATGCACAAGATTTTAAATGCAAAAAATTAATTAGCTTTTGTCATCAATATCATATTACACTTGGAAATTCAACAACTTATTACCCTCAAGGTAATGGCCTTGCAGAATCATCCAGTAAAAGTATAGTGAGGATCATCAAAAAGGTGCTGCAAGAAAACAAGAAATCATGGAATCTAAAGTTAAATTTTTCTCTACGGGCTTATAGAGTTTGCACAAAGTTATCCATTGGTACATCTCCCTATGGATTATTGTATGGAGCTGAAGCTATTTTTCCTAGTTCTTTGGGAGTTCCGGTAATGAAACTGCTGCCAGGACTTGAAGAGGAGCCAAATGCTATTCAAAGGAGGATAAACCAGATTATAGCTCTGCAATAAAAAAGAGAAGAGGTATATAACAACCATCAGAAATCACAAAACAGAGTGAAGAAAACCTTTGAAAGAAAAGCTAAAAAGGAAAGTTTCCAGCTTCAAGATGTAGTTCTGAAATGGGAAGCCAGAATTGAAGAAAAGGGGAAGCATGGAAAGTTTGATAACATATGTAAGGGACCATTTGTGATAGATGCATATCATGGCAAAAAAAATTTTCTACTTCAGGAGATGGATGGACAAATATGTGTAGGAGGACTTCTCAATGGCAGGTTTCTGAAACACTATTCCTCCTAAGTCCTTTTACTGAAATTTCACTCCATTGTATATATTTAATTTACTCTTATGATGTTTTGTTAATAAATATAAGCTCATCATCAAGCTTGAGCCCGAGGAGAAGGCCATAAGAGCTTGAAGAAGTCTTTGTGAATTTCATAAATTGTTGTTTTCATTAAAAGAAGGCACTGGAACTACAAGTTATTTTTTGTACCACAGGGGCACACCATCCCCAGTGGAGCCATTGTTATCACATAAGTTTTCAAAATTTCATTTATAGGGTCATTCACATCACTTACCTAGGCTTCATATTGTTTTCATAGTTTGATTCATGAAATTTATGAAAAAACACATGTAATAAGCTTTATCCAAAGTCTAAAACCCACCTTGAGTCATGTCATGTCAGTCAAATCGACTCCATTTCATTTAGTTTTCTCATCCATGCCATCAAATCAAATATAAGCCACTTTTCTATTTTATCACCATTCGGTAGCGAATACAACTGCAGAATGGTGGATTTCGCTACGGAATCACCTGACAATTCCGTAGCGAATCTGCCAGGTTTTTAATTGTCTTCGCTACAAAATCCTGTTTTTCTGCAAAAAAGATAGAGCGGTGTGAGGTGTCAAGTTTTTGATGGCCAAGGGTAAAGGTGAGGTCACCAAATTAGTTACCATGATCACCCAAGCATGCAAGATCATGATTTCATTCATCATTACCTTTTGTGTTCACATTTTTCATCATTCTCCCCAAGTTATCGAATTGCAATTTAAATCTCAACTCTTAGTATCTCTCTGTCATTCATTGTTCAAGTCTTGCATGTAGCAACACAGTGTCATCCCTGAAGAGTTGATTCACAGTGAAAACAACTTGTTGTCTAGTTTTGTTCATTTGCAGGTGTCACAGCTAAAGAAACAACGAGGTTATAAAGAAGAATGGCAATGAAGAAGAAGGTGAATAAAGGAGGTTTTTGTGTGAGATACAAGCCTATGGACTTAAAATTATTGAATTAAGACCCCAGTTTCATGGATGATTTCAGAAATGCTGGTTGTTTGCAGTTTTTTCAGAATCTTTAGAGTTTTCATGCTCAGATATCTAAATATTTTGTAGCTAATTTCACAGGGATAGCCTCAAAGGTAGGGGTTTTAAATTTCATAGTATCACCTGATACTATTTCTCAGGCTACAAAAATACCAAGAGGAGGTGAGGAATGGTTCAAAGCTACAAAATTCAAAATGCAAAGTTGTGAGGAATTTGTCAAACCAGAGCACATCGGAGCTGACATGGAAAATGGCATTCCTAAGAGTTATATGAAAGAAAATTATTCTAAGTTTCTATTTGTGGTCCAAAAGTATTTTACATGTGAGGGGGGGTTTTATATGGTCTACCTATATCATTTCAGGCTCCTTTTACATTTGATTGGTAAGCAGCCCCTTGATTTGCATTTATTTTTGTTTAGGATTTTGGGGAAGATGTTTGATAAGGTCCAAGCCAGGGCTGAAGGCAATGAGACATCAGTTTTTCACCATGGCCTAATTAAACTATTAGTGCTGGAGGAATTAAAGAAATTAAACAGAGATCGGGCATCTTTTTTTTTTCTCAATGGATATGAAGTAGATTCAGTGACACCTAAGAATATTTCAAAGCAAAAAATTACTTCATCTCCAGTTGTGACAGAATATGTTAATGAAGAAGGGGGAGAGCCTATGTGGAGCTAATGGATATTGACGCTGAACCTATACCAGAGACATATATACCATCACCAAGAAGTCACAAACAGAAAATTAACAAACATGGTAGCAGGAGGATAATTAGGAGACAAACCATTTCCAAAGGAAATCTTGAAGATATGCTCCAAGCAATAGACATTTAAGAAACTACAATTGTCCAAGTAGAAGACTTTGAAGGGGGAAAAAGGAAGAAGTAGAAAGGTAAGTCTGTCAAAAAATTAGATTTTGCAGGAGAAGATGCTAGTTTCTTATTCCAGCCAAGGAAACCAATGACTAGATTACAGCTTGCAAAAGGTGCCATGGAAAGTAAGATAATAGAAAATATTGAAAAAGGCAAGCATCCTATCACAGAAAACATCATAGAACTATCTCCAACAAATGAAGAGTTTTTTGTGCAAAGAAAAGGAGCAAGTAGAGGAAAAAACTGAAGTACAAATATTACAGGAGTAATTAAGAGAGGCCAGAGAAGAAGTCATTGAAGTCAAATTGAAACTACAAGAGGCCAAGGTAGATAGACAATTAATAGCAAACTTTGAAAATGAAACGGAGGACTAACTAGACAAATATGACAAAACACTGTCAAATGCCAAAAAACTGCTAAAGAGAACTCTTCCTTTGAGGAACATGGTGAAGAGCACTAGAAAAATAAATCTATGGTTACAATCTGAGAGGAAAATTCTTAAAGGGCAGGTTAAAGAGATAGAGGACCAAATGGAAATGATTCAAGAATAAATGAAGAAAAGAGCTGAAAATTAAAGTGATAAATGAACCTGAAGAAGTACAACTTGCTAATGCTAAGGATGAAGTGCCCAAATTTTGAGGGCTTGACCTAAATTTTTTTGATAAATTTTACAACATGCAAGAAACATCATTTTTGGTTTGGAAGCTGAAATTTTGAAGAAAAATGGAAAATATGTGTTTTCAGCAAATTAGGCAATTTTGTAGCGAAGCCCAAGCTTGAAGGCCATATTTCGCTACGAAATCCCTATAGGGTGAGTTTTACCACAAAAATTATTTTTTCTGGAAATAAAAGGAGGGAAAGTGTTGTGCATTTCCCATATTGTCTAGGAAAAATGTCTTGATCAGAAGAAGAAGCAAAAAATGAATTTGGATGGCTGAAATAAACATGCTACTAAACTACGCTACGAGACTGCCTAAGGGTACTCTGTTTTTGCAGCGAAGTATTTTTAATGGTATTTGGAGGTTTAAAAAGTGTTTTGAAGAAAAGACAGCCATGTGGAGATATTCAAGATGACAGTGGGCCACCCCAGCAGAGATTCACTACTTGACAAGACTGTCACCTATCCAACTCAACATGAGGAAAATGATCAAAGCTATGTTTATCTTTTCCTAAAAAGTAGGAGTGTTAGTTCCTAACTCTAGTAGGTACATTTATGTCTTAGTGATGGTGAGTGCCACTCGAGCACCTGATCTTTATCAATGTAATTATCCCATTACTAAAAAAAATGAATGTAATAAATGAAAGGCAGAGTCCTATTAGAAGTATAAGTCTTAAGAGATTAGGTGTCTTTTTCAGTTCCAAGAATGTAGTTTATGGTTAAGATAGGTGTCAAGAATTATGGTTCGATGATCTACCCAGTTGGGAAAATCCAATGTAAGCAAAAAAATTCTATTAATAGACAAAAAATTGAATGAGAAGGGGTTGGAGAATGTCATTTGAGACTACTACTATTGTAAATTTTGGAATATCAGTAATATACAATAATGATGTTTTCTGTTTTACCTGAGATTATTTGACTGTTGAAATGAGCTTATGTCTTATGTTTCCTTAATATTTTGTTCTAATATCTTGATGTTGAATTGCTCAGAATTCATTCCCTCATGCTCTGACTACCTTTTGACATTGAGTTATTGAATTTTTTCTGTGTGTTAGTATTGTCTTTTCATTGAAATAGTAAAATCCTCAGCTTCCATAAGGAGATTTACTTGTCACTGATTTCCTTCATACTAAATCCATGAGCCCAATGGTAGTGAAACCTATTTCATTTTTCACTTGCAATAAAATAAACTAAGACACTTATCACATAGTTAGCCATCTGATTTAAAACCTAATTGATAAAGTCATTAGTTAAATTGAGAGAGCCCTCTCAGGCCGAAGAGGTTAATCCTTAGTCAAAATATGGTTTGAAAGAGTTACTCTAAGTTGTCTAGTGGAGCAGCCCATCAGTACCACTTTAGAGATAACAACCGCTATGGATGAGGCCATGGCCAAGGTTATGATATATATGTCACCATAACCGAGAATCATGACCAAGCCCATTGACATCATGGAAAAGCCTGAGGTCGAGATTGAATCTATACATTTTTTGGCACTGTGGACCAGCCTAAGGTCAGCATAGCAAGTGTGGTATAATGACGTGGACCCATTGATAAAGTGAAATTATAGACACATACAACGTAGACCAAGTGGAACCATTAAATGCATATCTAGTTGAGTGAATTAAAAACTTGTCTTTCACTTGATATTGTGTTGCAATAAAATTAAAATGATATAGCAAGTCACATCATTCAATAGAGTTGGAAAGCAATGAAAAATTGTAAGCCAAAGTTTGAAGGTTTGAACTCGATGGGTTCAATTCTTGATTGTGGTGAAAAATTAAATTTTATTTTTTCCCATTGAGTTCATTCTATTGCATAATAATTAAGAGTTAAGGCAAAATTCCATTTTGTATGAATATTATTTAATGTAAAGTTTCGGTGGCTTTTGCAAGTGATTGCCCTTGTTTTGAGCTAAATTGAATATTGAAAGAAACATTCTAATCAGGGCTTAGAGATGAGACATACTATTCTCAGGGCAATAAAATTGTTATTGATGTATCCTTAATTATACAAAATATTGTTATGTTCTTTGAATACTTATGTACATGTGGCAATACAAATTTTTTTTGAGAAGGTTTGTGAATGAATAGATCACAATTTTGATTTGAAGTAGTACTGTGGCAGTTGGATAGAAGCAGAGGGAGAGGTAGTGTAACAAGGCTATTGATTGTAGTGGTTGATCAATGGAACACAATGATCTATATAATTAATTTATCTTCTATGTTTAGGGTGGCAGGGTAGTGCAAGGGGGAGAGTGAAGTTTCCTTTAGGTTAGAGCCTTAGACCACTTAAGGGTGGAATGATGGTGTTAGGGAAAGGTGGAGCTTGCAAGGTGTTGGAGCACCCTTTTAGTTAGTATTGATAAAACTATGAGGTTGAAGCCTCCTTCCAGTTGGAGTTGGTAAATCAAGGTGTTGGAGCATCCTTTCAGTTGGAGTTGATAAAACTAGGGGGTTAGATCCTCCTTGCAGTTGGACCTAGTAAACTAGGTTGTTGGCGCATCCTTTCAGTTGGAGTTGATAAATCAAGGGGTTGGAGCATCCTTCCAGTTATTGTTGGAGGATCTTAGAAGTTGGAGCTTCCCGTTAATGTAATATTTAAGACTTGTTAAAAGTGTTAGGTGGTTTTTCTCCTAGACGGGTTTCCACCTAAAAATATCTTGTGTACCATGTTTGATATTATGCATTTTTGAATGGTGTAGGTGTGTTTAAAGTTCCCAATACCGATTCACCCACCGCCTCTCAATATTGGTGACTATTACAATTATTGATATCAGGGCAGGGTCCTTTAGTTGCAGCTTAACCACTGGAAGGAAAATCTCAGGAGATCAAAGTTGGGAAAGTCAAGGAAGCATGCATAAAAATGATCAAAGAAAGTCTTTGGTATTACACTAGTTTTAGGATGTGTTACAATTGATGAAGAGAAATAGGTTGGTCTAGTTCCTTTATTTGATGAAACACACTATGAATTTTGGAAAGATAGAATGGAAGCCTAATTGGGAGCACTTGGATATGATGCATGGTATTCAATTACTTCTAGAAACACATCTACCGATGAGTCAAGGAGGTACAATACAAAAGAAATGAATTTAATTCTAAGCGTTGAAGAATTTTCATTGATGTCAAAGCTACAAAAAAAGGATGTCTCAAGAAGTTGATCATATTGATACTGAGTTGGAAAAAGTAGCGAAGCTTGCTAATTATATAGATGATAATGATCTAATGTCTGAATTTTGCAGGGAAAAAAAATTCTTGCAAATTGTTGTCCAATAACAAAAAATTAAATGAAAGTCCTAAGTAGAGTTTAGTGTCAAAGATGAAGGTTCAATGTGGTTCACATCTTACATCTAAGATGGAGGGCATGGTTAATGGTTTTTCCCTTTGTTAGGAAGTTCAATCTACCTTTCATGATATTTCAAAAGGAAATCTTAAATATATATCTCTATTGTAGTGTTGAATATGACAATGTGGAAAACCTATCAATGCTCTGAACTTAATCTACCATCTAAGATGCTTGCTTCTGTTGATCCTTTCAAGCACTTCTATTCTACCAAACATAAAAAAATGTAAACTTACATGGATATTTTCATTGGGAAACTGTGATATCATCTCCCACTTTGATCCCAAGTGTATAGACATGACGGTAACAACCTACCAAGCAAGATTTGCGGTTAGCATGATACCATAACTAAATGAAATGGATGAAGTCTTACAAGTCGACTGCAAGGATGAATTACATGTCTACTAAAAAATATGGATGGACATCTATAAATACGTGATTGAACTTGTCATTTTTATTAACACGGATATTACAACTATTATGATGTATTTGCAAAGAGTTTTGAAGAAAGTTGGTGTGTTTTAAGAAGAATCTTACGAAGTTTTTCTGGTTTCTCGTGGTAAAAATTATAGTCAAAACCCCAACAAGTTTCCTGAGTCACTAGAGTGAAATATATGAGACATTCTGATGTAAATTCCTCTGCAAATATTAGAAAAGTTTCTCGTATTCTGTCCAACGAAGGTTCCAGAGGAATTTTTTAAGTGATTATGGCACAAATTCTAGTGAATTTACTGGTCTTTAGCTTGTTGATGTTAGGGTTTCTTGGAAGAACGATGTTGTTGCAGATATGATGTCTTATATAACCACAAGGATTGAAGCAAGGTGTATCTAAGGCAAGAAAAGGAAAACGAATGAACACACCTATATGTTTACAATGTGCATATACTTGTGTGTGATTTGTGTTTGGTGAATACTGTGATGCTTTGGTTAGAGTGTGTTGAATATAGATCGATGACAACACTGATGATCTAGTGATCTCTACGCATGGAATGTAGTGTCTGGAGGATCGAATTCACTTGTACAACTAGAAGAGTAAGGAGCTAAGTGTTGAACCAATCAACAAGTGTGTGATCTCAAATTGATTGATGTTATAGTGTGACCGTGAAAATTGGTGATGTGCGCTCCTGTATAATGTTGATTTGCATATGGAATGATATGATTATTTTTGATGTGTACTCCCTTGAAGATTAGATGCAATGTGTAGAGGTGTTTTATCACATATCATGTTTTAAGTAATAAGGTATGCTAGTGTTGGTACATGTAAACTGAGTGAGCATATGCGATGGATTCTAGACCAGAATTGAAGTTATAATATGAGAAGTATATGCAGCCTGAGACAATGGTGCGATGAGAGTACTTTGTGCATTGGAGAAATTTTGAGATCACTTTGGAGTAGCCTCTTGAAGTCACTTTGGAGCAGCCCTTGGAGACATCTTTAGAACACTTTGGAGAAGCCTCTTGAAGCCATATTGGAGCAACCTTGAACTCACTTTGCAATAGTCCTTGGAGGCACCTTGAAGCAATAATTTGGAACTATCTTGGTAGAGTTTTAATCGATATTTTGAAGTATATTTATAACAAACTTGGTGAAAATTACATGTAATAAAAGTTAATTAAGGGAAAATAATAACCATGGTCACGTGACACTTATTCTAAGTTGAATGATGGGCAAAACATCCAAGTGTGGGTGTTCATATGGTTTATTATGGCTAAGGAAATTGAAAAAGGCAATGGAAAAGACTTTGGAAAGGCATGAGACATTTATTGACATTTTATTTATGAAAATAATGGGAAATATGAGAAAATAGAGGTGAAGGGTCACATGTTTCATGTGAGGAGGAAAAGGAAAGAAAATAATGGAAAATGAAGAAAATAGAGGCCTCAATGATAAAAAGGATTATGAGGATCAGTTCACAACTTTTGTCAGTTCGGTCTTTGACACTCTCATTTTATTCTCTCTCCTCATACTCTTGGACACTTAGAAATTTCTTAGAGTACCCTTGGAGGAGTGTGGAATACTTGGTATTTGGAGCAAGAAGGCAAAGGAAGATCAGGAAAGCACAAGAGTACATCGAGATCAACAACTACAACGATTTTTGCTTGCAGGTACCGAGTTGCATGTATGATTTCCTTTCTAGTTTTGGAATGCACGCGGTTTCTTGGTTATGATATATCATTGGCATGAATGATTTCCTAGATTGATAATGGTTTTTCCTATCCTTTCCATTTTCTAGATAGCCATGGTGTTGTGGGTGTCTTCTCTTTTGTTTTCTGGTTGGTTCTCATGTTCCTTTGGCTGTGGGTTGAGTTACTAATTCCTTGAAGCCTTGGTTGGAAAAATTCTCTAGAAGCCATGTAACAAATTAGGTTGAGTTACTAGTTCTAGAAGCCCTTGGTGGGTTGTGTTACTAGTCCTAGAAGCCCTAGTTGGAAAAACGCTTTGGAATCCCAACAATAATTGTTGGTTAAATTACTAGTCCTAGAAGCCCTGGTTGGAACAAACTTTCTAGAGCCGTGGAAAACTTGGGTAGAGGCCAATCTAGTGATGGTTAGTCATGTTCGACCATAAGTGGAATCATTGGTTGAGGGTTGAGGATTTTTAGCCTCTGGAAGCCCTGGTTTTGGTTTGATTGATTTGTTTCATGAGATCCCACATTCATGCTTGGAATATGGCGTGAGGGTGATTAGATGAAAGAAAGATTTGGTTCAGCCAATCTATGGTCAGGTGGTTCATGTAAGTCCCAAACTTATTGGCCTTTTAATTCATTAGTAGGAGATTATTCTCCTTGGTAATGCATGTGTAATTGTATTGGCTTATATTTGGATTTTATGGTTGTCGTATCCTTGGCATTTTTGTTGATTATATGTTGGTTATGAGTATTTTTTATGACGATGATGATGTATGGATTTCATCATGTTTTGTTTATAAAATTAATGTACAATGAATATATGAACTAATAGATGAAAATGTAGCTAATGTGATAAGGCATCAATGTTTCTTTGCGAATCTCATATAAGTATGAGACCCCTATGCTCAGATATGATTTTATGATCTGTATATCACATCTTTGTGACATGTTTGATGAAATTCCTGTCATGGCTAGTAGGGGTATATTCAATTCCTTGATCAAATTTCTACATTAGTACCTTTGTTTCAGTGTTATTTATCATTCCTGAAGTTTCATGAAGTTTTGGGCAGTGGCCTGAGTCCTAGCACTATAAAACTGGCACAAAATTCAAGGTTACTAGCACGAAACTAGTTGAAAAAGTGCACAATTGCTAGCTTGCCTTGCTATGGGAGTGACTGGAGGCCTTTAATTGCATGCATGGATTTTCAAGGGAGTGACTAGGGTGTTAGATTAGTGAAAAGTTGAGTTTCCTCAAGGGTTAGTCACATGGAAGGTTTGTTTGGCTTCTGGAGGTTCTGTAGCATGTGTGGAAGTTCAATTTGATCTAGTTCCGTCAGTTCCACTTCCTTAACTGTACATAGCGATTTGAATCACATCATAGTATCCTCTCATCACATGTTTACCCAGTGGACCAGGTAGCTTGGGTAAATGTGGGAGGAGGTGGTTAAAGAATGGTATGAGAGCATGGTTCACCCCTTGGACTGGATGGGCAATGTGTGTTGGTCATGCATACATGTCTATTACATATGTGCTCCTTATGTTTGTGGTATATGTGCTTGTTATGTGTGCATGGTGTTGGTCATGGTCGTAGTTGTGTAACCATGTGAAAGTTGATGGTGTTGTTGATTGGATATGATCATCATGAGTGCATGTTGATTGTGCATTGGTCATGTATGTCAATGTGTATATGTTGTTATGCATACATCGATCTGGTGATAATTGTCGTGCATGAGGTCATGGTATGTGGTTGGTATGCTCATGCATTGATGACTGGATAATGGTTGAAATGATGATAATATTCTAATATGATTATGTTTATATATGTATTGCACTAATCTCATTGATCTTAGATGAGATATCCTCTCCTGGACTAAATTGAGGTACTTTGGTTTGTTTATGATTTGGTTTAGCTAACATGATATACCTTGTAGGAAAGAGAAGAAAAAAGATGACTAGCAGAATGGTAGACTACAATTCACAATATTCTCCCTATAGATCAGATGAAAAACATGGTGATGAGTACTCCCCTCATATAACATACACTCTGAGAAGTTTGAAGGCGGAGATAATAAGTTTTAAAGAAGATATTGAATGAATCATTCAATCACCAGAGAGAATTGGTAGGGAACAAGAGAAGAAAATAGAATTTAATGCAGTTATCCTTTAGAGTTTTTCAGACTTGCAGAGGCAAGGACCACTTAGAATCAATCATGGGCAGGAGGATATGACTAATGGGGCATATGGAAATAGATATCATGGTGGCAACAGGTTGGATAGAGATGGCATGGTCAAAGATGTCATATTCTTGGATACACCTGATAGATGAGGCAATGGACATGGGATTTACTCTAGTTCTAGTTCATATAGATATCATGGTCATCATCACTATCATCCTTATATGAGGAGTGACATGGGATATTTTTTGGATGATTTCAAGAAAGCAAAACCACCTAAATTTGATGGAGAAATGAAGAAGTCACAGGATGCAGAAGCATGGCTACTTGGGATGAATAAGTTCTTTCGGTTGCATGATTACTCAGAGAACATGAAGGAAAAAATAACTACATTCAGTCTTAGAGGTAAAGAATATATTTGGTGGGAATATATAAATAATTTCAAAGGTATTCATGAAGAGGAGTTGACTTGGAGTAAGTTTGATATATTATTCAGGAAGAAGTGCCTATCAAAGAGATACTACAATGACATGGCTAAACAATTCTATAAGTTGAAGATCGGATCTATGACCGATGAGGAGTACACTAGAATATTTTTTGATTTATTGAGGTATGTGCCTTACCTCAAGGAGGAGAATGCCAGGATTTAGTGATTCATCAGTGGGTTTTTGGTAACATTCAAGGATAAAATTGAGTTTGATGAGCCTAGATCATTGGAGGAGGCCATCTGGAAGCTAAAGCATTGTTATGAACAATCAAAGTGAAAATCTGAGACTAAACCAGACTAGAAAGGTAATGCAAAGAATAAAGGAAATTGGGACAATAAACAAGGAAGACCTCAAGACACAGGTAACAAAGAGAATGTAGCACCACCTAAGAAGTTCAATGCATCTGATAAAGGACAGGGATTTCAGTTTGAGGAGCATAACAAGGGTGCATGGTGGAAGCCTTTAAAGTGTTGGACACATGGCAAGGATCATCGCAGAAGAGATTTTCCACAAAATCACGGTGGTAGGTCGCAGATCTACAATGCTTAGGAGGCACAAAAAGTGGGGGATTTCAGATAGAGTATTCCTCGTAACTATACCATGATTTATAACAAACATGCTCATCATAAAACATCTAGCATTGAGATGGATGGTAACTTTGTGATCGAGTTGTTTCTATTTTGATTGACCTTGGATCTGATTATATTTATGTTAATCCTAACCTGGTGGATAATTGTGGATTGGATAAAGAAGTGCATGCAAATTCTTGGTTAGTGTAGTTGGCTACAGGTACAAAGAAGAGAGTTCATCGATGGGTAAGATATTGTGCATTTGAGTTGAATGGCATGCCTACATCAACACATTTGAATGTATTATCGTTGGGATCATATGATATGTTTCTGGGTATGGATTGGTTGTACCTTCATAGGACTAAGGTGGATTGTTATGACAAGGCTATTGAATGCTTGGATGACAATGGAAAGCAGAGAATATTACAAGGTAAGAAGAAGGAAACGACAGTTAGAATGGTGATAACTATGAAGGAAAAGCACAGTCGGAGGAAAGACTAGTGTGTGTTATTTGCAGTGTATATTTTTAGTGAAAAAGTTAAGGAAGTCGAGGATTCAAATGTCTTGAGAAGGTGCCTAGTTCTACAACAATTTTAGGATTTGTTTCCGATAGAGATTTTAGAGTTACCGCTTCACAGGGAAGTGGAATTTTATATTGAGTTGGTACCAGGGGAAACACCAACATCAAAGGCATCATACAAGATGAGTACTCTAGAGTTTGTGCAGTTGAATTTGCGATTGAAGGAAATGCTTGACAAGGGATACATTAGGCCAAGTGTATCATCGTGGGGTGCACCAGTGTTGTTTGTGAAGAAGAAGGATGATATTTTTAGGTTGTGCATTGATTACAGGCAGTTGAACAAGTTGACCGACAAGAACAAGTATCTGTTGCTGAGGATTGATGACTTGTTTGAACAATTGAAGGGAGCAACAATGTTCTCGAATATTGATCTGAGATCTGAATATCATTAGGTACACATTAAGGAAGAGGACATACACAAGACAAATTTCAGGACTAGGTATGGGAATTATGAGTTTTTTATAGTTCCGTTTGGTTTGACTAATGCTCTAGCTAATTTTATATGCTTGATGAATAACCTATTGTGTTCTTATATGGACAAGTTTGTTATTGTATTCATTGATGATATATTGATATATTATAGAAATGAAGAAGAGCATGTCGAACACTTAGGAGCAATATTGATATTGATGAGAGAGAATCAGTAGTATGATAAGTTTAGTAAGTGCAGTTTCTTTCAGACAAAGGTACATTACTTGGGACATGTGGTTTCCAAGGAAGGCATATTAGTGGATCCAGAGAAGATAAGGGTTGTCATGGAGTGAGAAACTTCTGGGAATGTGGATGAGGTAAGACCATTC
Source organism: Pinus albicaulis (assembly GCA_034641835.2). Taxonomy (NCBI): domain Eukaryota; kingdom Viridiplantae; phylum Streptophyta; class Pinopsida; order Pinales; family Pinaceae; genus Pinus; species Pinus albicaulis. The sequence continues at coordinate 540,280,177 of CM076584.1, read as the reverse complement.
ATGGGGTTATTACAGGAGGTTGATTAGAAATGTATCACAATTTTTTTTTCCTATTACATCGTTGCAAAGGAAAGGTAAGAAATTTGAATGGAGAATGTGCAGCCAATTTTGAGCAGTTGAAGTAGTTGTTGACAAATGCTCTAGTTCTAAGATTGTGGATCCATACAAAGAGTCTATGGTATGCACAAATGCTTGCAAGAGAGGCAGTTTAGTTGTGGGTCATTACCTCCAGGCTTTCAATCAAATAATTAATTGAATCATCGTGCCTTTAGTGGTCCACACTGGCTAAAGAAATACCTTGTTTGAAGAATTAATTGCCTAGAAAAATGCTTTGTTTCTTCCTCCCTCCTACCCATTTCATGCATTTCCATTCAGCACTGATCAATTGCTTAAATTAACTAGCCTATATTGTCACAAATGAAACTTGCAATAAGCCTAATTCAAAAGTCTGATTTAAAAATATTTAGACTAGACCAGTGGCCACAGGTAAATTCAAAAGTTTTTTTTGATGTCACAAAAAATTGAATTTGAATTTTTTCCCTCTTTCTCCTTTGCCCCATAAAAAGAATGGAGGAGCTTGATGGTTTCCGATCAAAATTTTCACACTCGCAACATCACCTTTGACAATAACACTTATGACAACAACACCACACACTTAATTTTACTTTCAGCATACTTCCTCCCCTTCATATTGTCATCCACATCTTCCTTACTACTCCTTTCGACATTCTTTTACACCTGTCGATATAATTACTAGTTATTTATATTTATATGTATATGAAATGGTCTTTACTTAATTGTAATTATACTAAATTTATAAAAAAATGAGTTTTTTGGTTTTTTTAATTAGTATAATTATATTTTTAAAATATAATATATTTTTATTTTATTTTTAGAATTATAATATAAAAATAAAATAATATATATGTGTAGGGGTAAAAGTATCTTTGCCTGTGTAAAAAATATTTATAGAATAATTAAATCTAAAATATTTATCAAATCATATTCAAAATGTCATAAACTTATTAAGAAATATTTTGTTAAAAGTATACTTTTGTATTGGTTAATGTGAGTTTCTTTATAATATTATAAATTTGTAATTTGTTAATATATTGTTTATTGGAATGTAGAATTTATTTTTGAGTTCATTAAATTATTTAGAAATATTTTGTTAAAACCATAAATTTGTATTTGTTAATGTGAGTTTCTTTATAATATTATAAATTTGTAAATATATTGTTTATTGGGATGTAGAATTTAATTTTGAGTTCTTTGTTTTTAAAAAGTATGAAGTTGTTAAATCTAGTTAGATGTAATAGATTTTCTTTAATTAGTGAGTTCTCTTATTGGTATATGATTGAGATATTATCTAAACAAATTTATTAGTTTATATATTTTAACACATACATTTAATTAAATTTAAAATATTTTGTGTATTTTTTTTATATAAATCTCATTTTAAGATAAATTACATCTTTAAGTACAAAATGGTTTTATAAAAATGATCTTCATATTTGTTGGTAATGTACACATTTGACTCTAACTCTATAGTAGTTATTTTTAAAATAAATTTTGGCAAAATGTTGCATGACATAGTTTCATATTATACGGGTATGTAATGATGTGTACTATTTTTCAATGGAAATATTTATAATGCACATATAGGGTATGTAATGATGTGTAATATTTCTCAATGGAATATATATAATGTGATGTAAAACCTAACGATACTTTTAAATAATAATGATTAGAGTTATAAACTTGATGATAATTGGGAGAGGTTTCCGGCTCTGCTCTGGGAATTCTAGGATTTTTTTTGCATAATTATCTATGCTTGGGTTTATGAGAGGGGGTTATGCCCTCTCCTTCAACCATATTCTTTCAAGAGTTCATAATGAGTCTAGACCCACTGGAATTCCTCATCAATATACTCATCTTTGACATCATTTTCATAGAGTAGTTGGACGAAGTGGGGTTTTTGGGTTTGTAACAAACCCCCCACTGGGTGCATCATCGCAAGCTAGAAATATAGGGCGTTGATTTCCAAAAGCATTGGAAGATCCAAAACATGAGGTTAAATTTAATAATATCAGAGGATATATCCAATACATACAGGATTATGCTTTTATCCTACATATTTATTGCATTACTGCCCACAAAAAAGGCTTTGATTTGGTGGATCTGAAATAAATGGGACCCCTAAGGTCAAATAGAATTGGAGTTAGGGGAACAAAAAATTATAGTCATTTTCTCCAACTTAGAAGACAGATTGAGGGTTTTTTGAAGGAGGGTCATATTTTTTCAACAACATAGGGCTCATCATGCAATTATGGAAGGAGAAATATAATGCAGAGGAGGAAGATTTTCTCGCATCCCTAGTGTGGGTTCGCCTCTTTTCTCTACCAAAAGAATATTAGGAGTAAACCCATGAATCCATAAATAATGCCATTGGTGACTTTGTCAACGTATAGGAGGATACCAAGAGACTGAGGTACACTTCATATGCACAACTTTGTGTTTATATGAATATCTCCTAGCGATGAATACCAAGGAAATGTTTGAAGAAAATCCTTCTTAGAAAGAGTTATTCGATTAGGGAACAACCCTCAAAGAAGAAGAAATTTGATTCCCCGGGGTACCTGAAATCCAGACTAGATCCCTAGATCTAAAAATAGGTTTGAATCTCTCTCCTCTCTAGAGGGGTCTCTAAAGCAAGTCAATATTCAATCAAACATGCAATCAACAAAATGTGAATACCATAATTCTATAGAGATTAGGAAAAATTCCCCTAAAGAACATAAAAAAAATCTATTACCATAAGAGATGATTAGCTCCCCTTCAAAAGAAGATGAAGCAGAAAGAAAATGATACAATTAATTATATTACATACCTTTAACATAGAATGGATTAAAAATATCTAACCAGATGAAATATTTTACCTACCCCATTTTAAAACTTTAATAATTTGAAGTTTTAAAAGGTTTTTAAAGGTATATATTTGGAAAATTATGAACATCCCATATGTGGAAATGAATAAAAAGATAAATTGTTTCACCTACCAATTATTAAAGCCTTAATTATTTGAAATAGGGAAAAAAATATCTAACAAGATGAACTATTTCGCATATTGCTTCTTAAAATATTAACCATTTGAAGTTTTGAAAGTTATATATTTGAATATATTTGAATATATATATATATATATATATATATATATATGTTTTGTTTTTTTTTGTTTTTAATTTGGTTCATGGATACTAAGTGATCACTACATCCATAGGAAAATCTAGGTAGATCAATTTGAAGGGATCTACCTATTAGTCAAACTAGCAAAGCCTAACCCCAAGGGTGTCGAGGAGATTTGACACTGTGACCTCCCAATAGGCAAAGTACTTAACAAATGGTTATCGACCAACTGAGCTATGAGGTATTTATGCTTTATTTAAGTACATGTTAATTTCAAATATCAAAAATCAAAAGTAACAATGTTAACCTATTTTATTAAAAAAAAGAAAGAGATTTTATCTTTATTTATGTTATTATACAAATTGTAGTAAAATGTGTTGGAAAGTGTTGAGCCATCTCCTAAGGGTATCAGGAGGGGGAGGGATAATCTATGGCATGCATGAGGACAAATTGTTTAGGTACTCATGGGGTCTTGGTCATATGACAAATAATCAAGCAATGAACATCATGTACTTTTGTTAGCCAACGAACATGAGGTGGATACACTTATAGTTATGGGAGGCCCTCTCCTAATTTGCATCATCTCGTGAAAGACTTCCTCCTAAAGGAGAAATATATGGGAACATCATGAAAATAATTAGCAAAATTGCAGAAAATATACCATCCAAAGCATATTTCCATGTTCTAAGAGACTTCAACAGAAAAGAAAACAAGTATGCTAATAGGGGGTATAAATTGAAAATATGTGAGCTAAAGATTAATGGCCAAATCAAACTTGTTAAAATTCCCTAATGGTGGATGAAGTCTATTAAAAGAATCCCTAATAACATTATGTGTTGTAAATTTTGTATTTTGTTAAGGCAGCTTTGTAAGATATTCACCTTCAAAACCCATGTTTTTGTTGCTCAAATATATTCTTGTCATAAAAAACATATATTCCTATTTAAGAAAAAAAAACAATTTAAAAAAATAATAAATTAACTCTATAATACATAATATATTTGTTGCATATTATATAATACAAATACTTTTTTCAATTTAAAAGAAGTGTTGAACCATCTCCCATGCGTTACGCTTGAAGCTTTCTTTCCTCTCACTAAAGCCAATTCTTGATCATCTTTATCAAGCATGTCCATATGCTTAAATTTTTCTTATGATAATGTCTTATGTGCTTTAATGGATTTATTAAAATGAATTGATGAATAATTTAAAGTAATTATAAAAATAAAAGCTAAATAATTATATAATATTAAATTTAGTCAAAGTCTTATGAGGTTAATCATTTACTTTATAAATTAAATGGTTTTTTAATAATTTTATGTTCAATTTAATTATGATTTTAAAAAGGTTATTATTATTATAATTATTTATAAATATATGTAGAAAAAATATTTATAAAAATATACTAATTTTTTTAAAATATATGTTTCAATAAATTTAATAATTAAATTAGGTATATTTTTATGGTGTGTGTTTATTTTAGAAATGGAGAATGTTAATTTAATTGTCAATAATTAATAGATTAATGGTAGGGATTTAACCCCATACAAAATATTTCTAGTAGTAGTTATGGATAAAAGATTGATATTTATCTAAAAAGTAGTTCTATTTTTTTTTTCTTCTCAATTCAATTAAAAAATGTTATAAAACTAGCTTAATTATATAAATTGAATAACTCTTCTTTTCAATTTAATTAAAAAATGTTATAAAACTAACTTAACTATATAAATTGAATAGCTTGTAAACAATGATATACATCAATCCATGATCAACATCCATCTAGAGTTACTAAAATTTAAAAAATCATAAAAATCAACTAAATTATAACTTTATTTTAAATTATTATTATTATTATTAATGAAATTAATAATAATGATAGTCATCATTCATCTACAATTTCATTTATATGTTATAAACAAAATTAAAAGTATTTATGTTATTTGGCATTCAGGTCACTACTGTACCTTAAAAGATATACCTCATAGGTCCAACAAAAAATAACAAAAGTTGCTTCCCTATCTGCCATGAGATTCCATAAATATTTTTCTGTTCATTTGTTATTTTTAAATTTATCATAAATAAAGCATCAACTGGTCTATCTCAAATCATTAGGCCAACCTACAACATTATCACATATATATTCAAAAAATCATCGAATAAAAACATGAGAGAATAATATTTTGTTGTATTCCACTATGCCCAAAGGTTGAGCATAAATTCTTGGTGTTGGCCCACTTCTTTTCTTGTGACTTTACATGAACTTTTATCCATGTCTAGTCCAACATTTGCGAGACCATATGCTTCAATGTTCTTGTGGCAATAGACACGATCAAAAGAGATGTCAGAAAAAACATATATTAGATTAAATAGTTTTAGGAATAAAGGAAGAAAGATATAGTTGTGCAATTGAGTAGATACTTCTATCCAATTAATAACAAATATGGAGTCTCATAAACATGCAAAGAGTATATTCCAACCTCTCTGGCTAAATGCATAATTATTTTTAAAGAAAATAACTCAACATATTTGTTTGTAGCCTAGATAATGTTTGCAAATATGTGATAAGACACTAAAGAATCCAATTTTAGACTCCCCCTACCTTGCACACTGATATATATACTTGGTCAACTCCATTTAAAAAAGCTCAAGGTTTGGAGGTGTCAATGTTGGTTTCAGTATGAGAGTTGTGAGAAAAATGAAAATGAGAGTGTTTCAGTATGAGAGTTGTAAGAGATCCCAGCCAACAAAAGATGAAAATGACCCTGACCCGTTTATTCTAGATGAATTAAAAGAGATGCATTATTTTCAAGCGGAGCTTTTAGAATGCATGCGACTCTACCCATCAGTTTCTGAAGAGATTTTAGAGGTTGCGGATGACAAAATCCTGTCGGACGGAATGAGAGTGAAGATGGGGTCGACAATGTTGTGCCTCTTACACTTCATGGGTTGAATGGAGAGCATCTGGGTTAAGGATTGTCATGAGTTTAAGCCTAAACAATGCCTCGAAAACTGGAAATTCAAAAGAAATTCGAAGTCAATATACCCAGTGCAAATGAAGTGGGTGATATCCTCCATTGTTGTTCGTCATTGTGTCAAATTTTTGGGCATGCATCTTGTCATTCTGAAATTGGGAATGATGTTGGACATGAATTTTAATAGGGTATTTTTTTCCGAAGAAAAAAACAACTAGAATTTTATTAATATGAAACTCAGCTACACCATTCCAGGATCAAGTATGCTGTGATTTTCATCATATTTCAATGTATTCCATGTATATTTCAAAAACATGCCTAAATACAAAATAGCAACATAAGCAGTAAAAAAGTGTAGTATAGTTCAGTTGTGATGCTTCGTACAAGGAGACAGTAAACTAAAATAGTAAAACATAATGTTGAACCTAATAGAAACAAGTATGCCCAAAAGTACTTATGGTATGGCAATATGGTCCTCTGTTTGAAATAATGAGAGGGGGGGTGAATCAGAATTCCTTTCAATTAGTATTATTTTAATTTTTCAGAGCATTAGTTAATCTTCAATTATTATCAGTGTTTGTACGATGATATCAGTAAACAAAAGGAACACAAATTCACACAGTTTTTATGGTGGAAACCCTCTCTGAGAAAAAAACCACCTGAATGCTTTTCTAATAATTCTTTAATATTCAAATCCAATTGAAAATAAAGCTACAACTTCCTAGAATCTAGAAAAGCATTCTTCTCCAGCTCCCACTGGATGGATACTCCAATGCCCGAGATTCTTCAGTAGTCAATTGAACGGATGCCCCAACACCCAATGAGCGACAATTCACCCTACCACCACCCTACCACCCTAAAGTTTGCACATGCTTGAACCTGTTGGTGACTTCATGCACCAGCCCAGCACCACCCTACCACCCTATAGAAGAATAAAACAAGAATGGACTCCCGTACAATGGAAAATTTTCCACTCTACAATGATATAGAATGATGTAGAAGAAGAAGACACACTATACCATAACAACTATGACACAACCACCTAATGATGATCCTAGACCTCCCAACACTGCCTCTTCAACTCTTCGCAAATGGAAACTTGTACAATTTTTACAATGATGCTTTTACAATGACTCAGTACAATGATACCTTTACAATGACTGTATGCAATGCTGCCCTCGTGAAGGCTTCATGTGGTGAACTTCTTGTTGTTGTTCTACACCTAGATTGCTGCTCTTGTCATGCTACCCTTTCTCACTCTTCAAAAAATTTGATCATGCATTAATTCTTATCTTGATGAATATATAATACCTGCAAAAATCCTTCAAGGAAATACCCATGATATGATAATATCAAAACTTACCTCATCCTGCAGAGCGTATGACAGTGCTAAACAAAAAGGAAATTAGAATACAAAGAACCTAATGCAATTAAGATATGAACATGCATATATAGAATATACTTACCTGGAGCTTACCAATTCTGCACCTTTCTTTGCTTTGCTTCCCTAGAAAATATAGTCCTTTGCAGCCCTTGACAACACATGATCTAGCTTTTTCTTGCCTTCTAGGAGCTCGATATTGAATCTGGTGTATCTCTGTTATTTCAAATCCCCAATATGTGATTTTTGGTCTTGTAGTATTCCTCTAAGTCTTCTTTCAAATGCCACAAGTCTGACCCAATTTGGATTCTTCAAGGCAAATTTATGCCCAATCTCTCACATTGACCTAATTATGGAGTGGTTTAGTAGAGCGCACTTGTACGGCATGAAAAGTGTCACTATTTCTTCATTCGACTCTAAAATTGATATAGAGAAAACTAAAGTCTATGCCCTATCTACAACTTTTTAAATAATTCCAATCCCATACTCAGAGAGAGATTTATGACGATTTTCCCAAGGTCACTTCTTTGAGATGAAGTTTAGGATCCTACAAAACACTGAATTCCACAGATCATATCTCCGAGAATTTTTCGCACCTTGATCTGAAATTTTTACAGGAGCTTCCTCAGGATTTCGGCTTCGCTTCATAAAAATTTCAACTTCTGAACCCTTGTAGAAAAAAAGTTATATAGAAAATTCTATGATGACCTATTTCAGGTAGCGAAATCCCTTGCATGAGGAGGATATGAGGATCACAATTTATATAAATGCTTAGGTTGAGAGGGTATTCAAAAAATGAATGTGGGAGGGATTTTAGGAGCTTAAAAAATATTAATTATTGACTTTTCAGTGACCCATGCCACAACCCCATGGGGTTTTATCCCACTAACTGGGGTTACAAACTTCAAAAATGAATATCTCTCAAACCGTGAAGAATTACATGGCATGCCATATATCAAAGGAAACATCCCGACAAGTAGAAATCATCAAAAATATTCTTGGATCCAAAATATAGTATTTTGGTAGGTCAAAATTGCCATGCAAGATCGAGGTATCTCCTGGTGCTGCTTGGGTTGACATCAATGACAACCACTGATCAACAATCTGGCCCTTTGGCATTGATGGCAACACAATTACTCCCCCTGTAATCATGACATCTCTTCCTACAAAATTATCTCCCCCTTTGACATCAATGGCGAAGGGTAACTCCCCCTAACACACAACCATCCTGTGGAACTGTACACACTTCCACTCCCCCTATATATTCCGAATAAGAAAAATCTAATGAGAACTTGGGAGAATCCCAAGCTTCTGGCGAAGATATTCAAATGCTTCATGAGTACTCCTACGATCATCAACGCTTCCTGCCCAATCTACATTTGTAAAGGCTTAAATATTGAGATTGTTACCCTTGGGATACCACAAGCCATATTCTGTTGTTCCCTTTAGATATCGAAAAATTCTTTTGACGACAATAATATATGATTCTTTTGGTGCTGCTTGGAATCTTGCTACTTGTCCAACTGGTTGCATAACATCTGGCCGGGAGGCTGTTACATATGGAAGACTACCAATCATAGATCTATACAACCTCTAATCCAAATCCTTAGATGAGTCATCTATGCTTAATTTGCAACTTGTTATCATCGGAGTAAGGATGGGTTTGCAATATTCCATTTTGAATTTCTTGAGCATTTCCTTGATGTACTTGGCTTGACATATTAATATTCCTTTCTCTTGCTGAGATATTTGAATCCCTAAGAAGTATGTCAACTCACCAATAAAAGATATCTTGAACTCACTTTGCATCTTTGTAGCAAAGTTCTTACTTAGTCAATCAGCATTGCTACCAAATATTATATCATCCTCTTTAGCTAGTAGACGTGCTTTAGTTTCTTCATGCAAAACATATATGTCGTTTGGAGCTCGACTTGTTGTAGCCATAATTCCACCATACCTGCCTTTCTTGATTTCACATTTTGTGGAGTTGAATAGTATTGTGTGTCCTTGATCACACATTTGTCCAACACTTAGCAGATTGTGATTCATGTTTTCAACCAATAGAACATTCTTGGCTAGAGCATATTTGCTTCCGATAATTATGGTACCTAATTCTATAACATTCAAAGATCCATCATTTCCAAAGGACACGGTTCCATCCTTCTTCTCTTTCAAAGATACAATTTTCTTTCTATCTCCAGTCATATGCGCCGCTATCAACATACCATACATATTTGTTGTTTTGAGCCTTGAGAGCGAGAGCACAATTATCAGTCTTCTTCTTCTTCCATGTTTGTTCGTTCTATGGCTTCGAATATTCTTCTCGAGGATTTTTCAAGTCCGCAATCTCTGGCTATGTGTCCAAAGTTATGAAATTTGTAACATTCCATATTATTTCTTAAATGTTCAAATCTATTGATGTTTCGTTGAGCCCTGGGAGGTTCATATTTGAAGGATATCCTAGAGTTGTATTGGTTCCAAGGGTATGTATGACATTCTACAGCTTTATGACCAAATTTTCCACATGAATAACAATAGCCATGAAAAATATGTTGGTACCTGGATGGAAATATTCTTCGAGGAATCGTCTTCCAAGGATGTTCTTGCGAATCTTGTCCAATGAAGTCTACATGCATGTCAGATATCATAGGTTCATTGTATTTTTTTGTAGAAGGTCCTACTTCTTCTTCTTTGTAACCGAGGCCAGTTTTTTCGTTGTAAGATCGTTGATTTCTGATGAGTTCTTTCAATGCCCTTGAGCTGTTGACATAGTTTTGGACAGTTTTTCCCTTCTTCACTTCCTTACGCAGTGAGACTACTTCAGCTTCTAATGCTTCCCTTTCTTGGTTTCTTTCTTCCAACTTCTTTTGAAGTGACTCTTCGATACATTTGTGTTCTTCAACTTCAATTTTGAGACCATGAACTTGTTCTTCAAGAGTATTGGAACAAATATTCTCAGCCTTGAGCTCTTTCATAAGCATGATTGCCTCCTTAGAAAATTATTCTATGGTCAAACCTTCTTCTTCGTTGTTTGATACCTCTTGTTTATTGTGCTTAGACATAAACAATACTCTCTCATTTTCTTCTTCGTCGTTGTCACTGTCTTCATCAGATGATGAGCTATCTTCTTTAGAGAGAAAGTTCCTTTTGGATCCTTTCTTTTTGCCTTGCTTGTTGAATTTCTTAAAGCCTTTCTTTCCTTTTGAGTTCCCATCACTTCTGTTCGAACATTTTGCTACGAAATTCCCAACCTCACCACAGCCGAAACATATCAATGGAATTTTACCTTTGAATTTTCCCTTACCAATTTTTAGTTTTCTCGTAAAGTAAGCATATTCTTCATGTGAAAGACCTTCTTCATCATCTCCCTTTTCTTCACACTTGTAGGTGCATGTCTTTTCAATTGAAGGTTGTTTGTCCTTATTGGTTTTCTTAGATGCAACGAATGCAACTTTTAGATGTGAAGTACCCTCTTCTTCATCAAGTCTCATTTTATATGCTATGAGAACTCCATGTGGTTCCTCTTTGTTGAGTTTTTCCAGATTTGCACTATATTTTAAAACCGATACCTTTGGGTTGAATCTCTCTGGTAATGTTCTAAGAATATTTCGTATAATAGTCTTCTCTTCAACTCGCTCTCCCAATCCTTCCAGAGTGTTGGTTATTTCATCAACGTATTGGAAGTATGCAGTAATGTTTCCATCTTCTTTCATTTTAAGTTGCTCAAATTTTGCTCTATAGATTTGAAGCTTTGCTTCTTTGACATTTGAATCATTTTAATATATATTCTCAATCTTTTCCCATACATTTTTGGCGATTTTACAACCCAACACCTTATGATAAGTAGATTCAATAAGTCCACTGATAATAATATTCTTTGCTTTTGCATCATTGACCAAAATTTTCTTACCTTATTCATCCGTGATTGGTGTAAAGCCATTTTGAACAGTGTCCCATACTTTGTAACCTTACGCCAAGAGATAGACCTCCATTATTCCTTTCTAGAGTGCATAATTATTTTCATTGAATAGAGGTACACCATTCTTGGTATGCTCCATGACCTCCTTCCAGTTGTTAAACTTCTATTGAAGGAACCAATCTCTGAAACCAATTGTTGGAAATACTAAGAGGGGGGTGAATCAGTATTCCTTTCAATTAGTATTATTATTAATATTTCAGAGCATTAGTTAATCTTCAATTATTATCAGTGTTTGTATAATGATAGAAGTAAACAAAAGGAACACAAATGCACAAAGTTTTTAAGGTGGAAACCCTCTCCGGAACAAAAACCACCAGAATGATTTTCTAATAATTCTTTAATATTCAACTCCAATTGATAAATCTCCAAATTTCTATAATATAGAAAAGAATTCTTCTCCAGCTCCCACTGGATGGATGCTCCAACGCTCGAGATTCTTCAGTAGTCAACTGAACGAATGCCCCAACACCCAATGAGCTACAACTCACCCTATCACCACCCTACCACCCTAAAGTTTTCACAGGCTTGAACCTGTTGGTGACTTTATGCACCAGCCTAGCACCACCCTACCACCCTATAGAAGAATAAAATAAGAATGGACTCCCGTACCAGGAAAAATGGTCCACTTTACAATTATATAGAATGATGTAGAAGAAGAAGACACACTAGACCATAACCCCAACTATGACACAACCACCTAATGATGATCCTAGACCTCCCGACACTTCCTCTTCAACTCTTGGCAGATAGACACTTGTACAATTTTTACAATGATGCTTTTACAATGAATCAGTACAATGATACCTTTACAATGATTGTATGCAGTGCTTCCTTCGTGAAGGCTTCATGTGGTGAACTTCTTGTTGTTGTTATGCACCTAGATTGTTGCTCTTGTCATGCTACCCTTTCTCATTCTTTAGAAAATTTTATCATTCATTGATTCTTAATTTTATGAATATATAATACCTACAAAAATCCTTCAAGGAAATACCCATGACATGATAATATCAGAACTTACCTCATCCTGCAGAGCATATGTCAGTGCTAAAAAAAAAGGAAATTATAATACAAAGAACCTAATGCAATTAAGATATGAACATGCATATATAGAATATACTTACCTGGATCTTACCTTTTCTTCACCTTGCTTTGCTTTGCTTCCCTAGAAAGTATGGTCCTTGTTGAATATTGCAACAAGAAACAGTGAAGGAGGCATCCTAAAACATCATTCCTGATCCTAGTTGGAAAATAATCACCTAAACTAGGTGGGGCCCACACAGGTGATTTTTGTCGCAAAGTCTATTTTTAGACATGTCGATCATATTCTATGAGTTGCAGGATGCTATTTGTGGATGGTTGGTCAAGTTGGAAAATAGATGGACTTCTATTTTTAGACATATTGGGCGGAATCTATTTTTAGATTGCCAGTCTAAAAATAGATATGTCGAATATTATTAGCTCTTAATAATATTTGGACTATAAACATTATCTTATTCTCTTGGAGCACTTCGGTTAAGTGCACAGATGTGGCACAGGAGCTGACAGAAGGAATTACGCTATTCTTGAGGGTTAAGTGGAGCTATTGCATGGATACTTCAGTTAGAACTCATGTGACATAGTTTGGTGGAGTTATTGAGGTAGTTGGTGGAGTTGTGTTCAGTTTAACTTAGTTAAACATAGTTGAGCTAGTTGTATCTAGTCTAACTGATTGATACACTAGTGAGAGTGGTGTGAATTAATTATTAATTAATTCACTAAATATTAACTCATTAATCAAATAAAGAATACATCAGTTAAATACAGTGCATGGCAGTTTCAGTGGAGACCAGTGAAGAGATAGGTGAAAGGGCAAGATAGACTATATGTTGTGACTACTAGTGATGCATGAATTGCATCTACATATACATTGGAGTTGCCAATGATAATAATGCAGTAAATGAGAGTGGGATTACATTGAATTGGTCTTTGTAATCATCTTGGATTGCGTAGTGGAGGCAGGCTAGTAGGAGGCAAAGATCGGTGCATGGACTTGCAAGATTGGTCCTGATTAGTGTATGACGATTGTATTGTACTGAGAGCTTGTGATAAGCTTTGTATGTTTGTATGAGATTGTCATATGATCTCCATGTTACATAATATATGATAGTTGGGGTTTTCAGCTTCAGGCTTTCCTGTTAAACAACTGTGTTATGTGTGTTTTTATTGCTTCATGTGTTTTGCAATTGTTGATTAAATTTCTGCAAGAATTATAGTGGAAGGATTCTGTATTTAGCAAGAAGATAAATATTGTTAGATCAGGAGAGTCCAGATATATACATGCATATTGTATATAATTTCTACATGGTATCAGAGCTGTGTTATAGATTTTCGACATGGAATGAGAGCAGGAATTTTTGGGTGCGCGAGTTTGCAGAGAATATCTGAATTTTTTTGTGAAATATTTTCAGAAACAAATAGAATATTTGGATTCCTTGCGAAAAAATACCCAAATTGAAAAAAAAAACCGGTCGAATCAGAGCTCGGATGAGGGAGATTTCGTCGATTTAAAATCAGCTCTTTTGTTAGAAAATTTTGCGACGGCGGGACAATTGCAATGTGCGCGAGCCAAGAATCTACATGCACTGAGGTACAAGATGCATGCAAAGCTTCGAGAAGTAAATAAAATGTTAGTGACTTGGTGGTTGAGAGGGAGTCTCTCAACATGCAGCATGAGAAGCAGTATCAGAAGGTTGTGGAGCAGCCACAATTGGAGATGCGGAAGAATCTTTATAGATTTTATGTAGGTGGGATTTCTACGGAGCTTCCTACTGTTGGGAAGTGCAAGAAAGACGTGCAATTGAAGCTTGAGAGGGACCAGAATTTGCATGCAGGTAAGAGTGAACCTCGGGATGTGGAGCAGCCACAAGATGAGGATCATGGAGTGGGAGCAACCACTCATGCAGAGAAATTTCGTGTCAGATGGGCAGAGGGAGTGCATGCAGCTATACCATCAAGTGAGAGGTGGGACGACATGCATGAGTAATCCAAAGAGGATATTTCTAGGCAGGATTCATTGAGATGGTGTGGATCTCATGAATTGAACCTGGCTATGAGGTGCCCACAGAGCAGTAGTAGCATGATCAGTTAGATTGATGTAGGCAGATCAAAGTGATAGTGTCGAATACTGGAGCGCGGTTCAGAGTTGACAGCAAGTGCAGAGTGCATGGGTGTAGATTTCAATAGCGCAGTGGTTCCTGAAGACATGTGCAGTTGGTACCAGCAGAATTCGAAGACTTTGATGATAGATGCATTAAGAATGATTGAGTTGTTTGGAGCCTATTCAGTTTCGGAAGAGTTGCAGAGCAGATGCATGGGGTTGCAGGGCGAATGCATGGAGTTGCATGTCGCATGCAAAGATATTCCTTTCTTGTTGAGAGGGAGTGTTGAAGATTGCAACAAGAAACAGTGAAGGAGGCATCCTGAAACATCATTCCTGATCTAGTTGAAAATAATCACCTAAACCTGGTCGGCCCACCATAATTGATTTTTCGCAAAAGTCCCTATTTTTAGACATGTCGATCATATTCTATAAAGTTGCGGGATGCTATTTTTGAATCCGTTTAGTCAAGTTGGAAAAATATATGGACTTCTATTTTTAGACATGTTGGTCGATCTATTTTTAGATTGCCGAGTCTAAAAATAGATATGTATCGAAATATTATTAGCTCTTAATAATATTTGGACTCTAAACATTATCTTATTCTCTTGGAGCACTTCATTTAAGTGCACAGATGTGGCACAGGAGCTGAAAGAAGGAATTACGCTATTCATGAGGGTTTACTGGAGCTAATGCATGGAGGACTTCAGTTAGAACTCATGTGACAGAGTTTGGTGGAGTTGTAGAAGTAGTTGGGGAGTTGTGTTCAGTTTAACTTAGTTAAACATAATTGAGCTAGGTGTATCTAGTCTAACTGATTGATACACTAGTGAGAGTGGTGTGAATTAATTATTAATTAATTCACTAAATATTTACTCATTAATCAACTGAAGAATACATTAGTTAACTACAGTGCATGGCAGTTTCAGTGGAGACCAGTGAAGAGATAGGTGAAAGGGCAAGATAGACTATCTGTTGTGACTACTAGTGATGCATGAATTGCATCTACATATACATTGGAGTTTCCAATGATAATAATGCAGTCAATGAGAGTGGGATTACATTGAATTGGTCTTTGTAATCAGCTTGGATTGCGTAGTGGAGGTAGGCTAGTAGGAGGCAAAGATCGGTGCATGGATTTGCAAGATTGGTCCTGATTAGTGTATGATGATTGTACTGTACTGAGAGCTTGTGATAAGCTTTGTATGTTTGTATGATATTTTCATATGATCTCCATGTTACATAATATATGATAGTTGGGGTTTTCAGCTTCAAGCTTTCCCGTTAAACAACTGTGTTATGTGTGTTTTTATTTCTTCATGTGTTTTGCAATTGTTGATTAAATTTCCGCAAGAATTATAGTGGAAGGATTTTGTATTTAGAAAGAAGATAAATATTGTTAGATCAGGAGAGTTCAGATATATACATTCATATTGTATATAATTTCTACAGTCCTTTGCAGCCCTTGACAACACATGATCTAGCTTTTTCTTTCCTTCTAGGAGCTCGATATTGAATCTTGTGTATCTTTGTTATTTCAGATCCCAAATATGTGATTTTTGGTCCTGTAGTATTCCTTTGAGCCTTATTTCCAATGCCATAGGTCTGACCCAATTTGGATTCTTCAAGACAAAGTTATGCCCAATCTCTCACAATGACCTAATTATGGATTTGTTTAGTAGAGCGCACTTGTATGGCGTGCCATGTGTCACTTTCTTAATTTGACTCTAAAATTGATACAGAGAAAACTACAGTCAGTGCCCTATCTGCCAATTTTTACAAAATTCCAATCCAATAATCAGAGAGAGAGTTATGATGATTTTCCCAAGGTCACTTCTTTGAGATGAAGTTCGAGAGCCTGCAAAAACACTGAATTCCACAGATTATATCTCCAAAAATATTGCGCACCTTGATCTGGAAATTTTATAGGAGCTTCCTCAGGATTTAGGCTTCACTTCATAAAAATTTCAGCTTCTGAACCCTTGTAGAAAAAAATTTATAGCGGAAATTCCATGATGACCTGTTTGAGGTAGCGAAATCCCTTGCATGAGGAGGATATGAGGATCACAATTTATATAAATGCTTAGGTTGAGAGGGTATTCAACCAGTGAACGTGGGAAGGATTTTAGGAGCTTAAAAATTATTAATTATTGACTCTTCAATGACCCATGCCACAACCCCATGGGGTTTTAGCCAACTAACTGGGGTTACAAAATTCAAACATGAATATCTCTTAAACCGTTAAAAATTACATGACGTGCCATATAACAACGGAAACATCTCGACAATTAGAAACCATAAAAATTATTCTTGACCTAGAATATAGTAATTTGGTAGGTCAAAATTACCATGCAAGATCGGGGTAGCTCCTGGTGCTGCTTGGGTTGACATCAATGACAACCACTGATCAACATCCTCAGCCACCCCAACACTATCAATAGTAACAATAATCTGAATGTATCCTTCCAGATCATTGATGCCCCACTTGGAGAGAGAGTCATAAACAGAATTAGACTCACGATATATATGGTTGATGTAGTAGTTTTGAATTTGTTGTAACAGTAGCCTGGTTTGCCTGCACCAGCCACAGAGATCTGAGGGGTCAAAATTTGTGTTATCCCGAATGCCCTCCACAATAGTTTTTGAATCCCCATATATATGTAAACAATTGATGTGCAGGGAGAGGGCATGCCAAAGTAGTTCCCATAAGGCAATTAATTCCACACGAGAGTTGGTGCCCCAACCACCATGCCAATGAATTTTATAGGAAGTATGCTCGTTGATCTGGAGCCACGCCCTACATCCACACATACCCCTTTGGGATGCCCCATCAAAGAATCCAATAGGTAGAGTAATATGAGGAGATATGAATCGACGAGATGAGTTGGGTGCGGCTAGAGCGAGGGGTTATGAAATCTAGCCATGACAAAGCCTTTGTAATAATAGAATGCATGTAGATAGGAGTCTCGTTGAAGATGAACTGATTGCGAGCCTTCCAAATGTCCCAGCAATTATACAGTGGGATGTGTAAGGAAATACCCCCTCAGGAGATTCCCCAACGGAGGCAATGTTCTCGAGAGAGGAAAGTGGTGGGAGGAATCTTGAAAAGAGAGAGCATACGAGACCAAATTGTTAACGAAAATCTGCAATGAAGTAGTAGGTTGTGTTACTGATTCTGGAGCATTCCAGTAGAGAGAGCAATAAACTAGACCAATGAAGCCCCACTTGCACAGGTTATCCCAAGTGAGAACTTGATTCTTCCAAGCCAACCATGAAAAATATAATAATCTTAAGCAACACCTGGGATTTCTAAATGCTTATGACCCAAGGCGAGAGAGAGTATGCCCTATCCATTTGTGAAATGAAGTAATATGTCTTAGATACTATCACTGAATTCTGAAACAATTTTGCACCATAGGTAATTGTATCCCTAGTAGCATTATGACAGAGATCGACGTCCCGTATTCAATGAGAGTAAATCATCCATTCTCATGCCAATTGACCATCCAAGCTAATCTGAGTTTCATCCTTCCAAATGGGGAGAAACCCCTGCCGACCTTGTATTAATTGGGCAAACAAGAAGTGATCCTGAGTGCGCATCCTGAGCCACCCCCAATATCGCATCTTTTACTAAGATGATCTTATTTCCACCTCCAAACATCCACTGAATTCGAAGGAAAAATATTACTTGTGCCTTAATAAAATTGCACCATATGATGGAACCTCACACCTTCCCAAATTGTCTCATTTGAACACTTACAGTGATGGGATGAGCCTTCAGGTATTTGTGCAAGAATAATTGGTGTACTAACCCAAACCCAAATAGATAGCGCCACATGGACTTAAAAATGAGGTATTTTTCGAATGCGTTGGGGTCAAGGATCCCCCAACCATTAAATTCACGTGGTCTAGCCAAGTCAAGCCATCGAACTAGATGAAACTTACGATCACCCCGTGAACCAGACCACAAAAAGTGTGCCATGATCAACTGTAGGCAGTGAATAACTCACATAGGCAAAATGATCAAATGCATCCTGTATCTAGTGAGTTGTTAAAGAACCAATTGGATCAATATGAGATGATCCCCCACTGATAATGCCTAATGCTTCCAATGAGCCATTTTTCGATGGAATTTCTGGATAATCCATGCCCAGTCTGGAAATCTATAATTGTTCAATCCGAGGCGAAAACCCAAATAAGTGATACCAGAACTGATGAAATGGAGAAAAAAACAAATTTATCATCAATCCTTCTAATATCCTCATTAACCTTGGCAAAAAACAGGAGAACCAAATTATTTCCATTAGTAACCAATCCCGAGGCCGAGCCAAAATGACAGAAGAGATGAAACAATGTCTCCTATTGGGACAAAGACAATATGCCAAAGGTCAATATGTCATCCATGAAAAAATATGAGTGATGCAAACCTCTGGACTCATCCTTATGTCATCAAAGGAGCCACAAGCTTTGGCCCTAATAATCTTATGACTTATACCATCCATAATAAGAATGAACAATAGCGGAGAGAGGGAGAAACCTTGTCTTATCCCCCTACCCGCCCAGAATAACTTAGTGCATAATCAGTTAATAAGTATAGCAAGCCAAGAGTGTGAAACACAAGCCATAATCCATTCAAAAATATGAATAGAGAGCCCAATATTTTGAAGAACCAAGCATAGAAAAATCCATTCCACGCAGTCATATGCCCGTTGTAAATCAATCTTCATAACCAGAGCCTCGCGTCTTTTAGTCTGGATAGTGTGGAATCATTCATGTGAAATTTCAATTGCATCATGTATAGACCGATTGGGAAGGAACCCAAACTTTTCAGGAGTGATATTTTTTGATAGGACCCCCTTAATCCGCCCCACAGTCACCTTCGAGATGATTTTGTAAGTCACATTATAAAGTGAAATAGGTCGGAATACAGAGAAAGTGGATGGATCAGATACCTTTGGGATAAGAGCAATGAATTTCAAATTAATAAAGCCCAATATTTGACAACAAGTGAGAGACTCCTCTACTATTTACAAGAGATCATCATTCATAGTGTCAAAGAAAGAAACAAACAGTTCAACGGTCCAGCCATCTGGGCCTCAACATCGGTCCTTTGAGAAGGAATGTAACACAAAATGTAATTCATCAATGGAAATTGGTCAGTATATCATCTCATTATCTGGAGCTTCAAACATAATATGATAGTGCTCAATCCCCCACAACATATCCTCCAATGGTACATCCACCAAACCACTGAACATCCCCATGAAAAAATGGATGGCCACAAACCCATATGAACGTCGGATATTCCAGATGGTGTTCCTGTTGTGCCTTGGATTATCATAGTTGTGAAAATAATTATTATTCTTATCCCCCTCCCGGATCCAACTGGCCCAACTCTTTAAACGCCAAGTTGACTCTTGAATCAACAAAATATGTTTTCATCGGGACTCCATTAACTTGAGATGATCAATAATGTAAGAGGACGGGGAAGGAGATGAAAGGTGGAACCCCAATGACTTGATATCCTCGTGGATGTGGGAAAGTTTGTTTAAATACGTCACCTTTTTTTCCTGTTCCCATACACGGACCCGACTCTTGAGGTGGGAGAGCTTCTGAGAGAGGTGCACCATAGCATAAATATCAGCTGGATAGTTGGGAGAGAGAATATTTTCAATAACCAAATGTTGAAATGATGGGTCCTTGAGTCAAGTCTAGTTAAATTTAAAGGGAATCCCCTTTTTAACTGACTCTATTCACCACAAAAGTATGATAGGGCAGTGGTCCGACTAGAGAGACATTTTCACCCGGAGTGAAAATTCCCACTTCACGACTGTCATGAACCAAAAAAATTTCCAATCGTTTCCCTATGTACGGTTCTACACTTCTACCATTATCCCAAGTTAGTACCAGTGGTGATGGCACAATATCAATAAGGTTGTAGTCATCAAACAACTGCAAAATACTGGAAGAGATGGGATCTATCCGATAGTCCACACCCAACATTTCTAAACAGTCTAGAGTCATATTAAAATCCCCACCAATGATGAGGGAACTAATCCCCAAAATTACATAATCTTGAATGTGATTCCAAAAATATGACATGTTGTCGTATGGCTCATAAATATTCAAAATATGCACCTTGGTAGCCATGCCCCGAAAATGTTCGGAGAGTAGCATGCTAGTAAAAAAAACCATGTGCCTGAAATTGAGCCCAAGAGGGATGCCACAGAGGCGCCAGGCACCCTGAAAAATCCACAGAGTCCACCCATGTAATAGATCAATTAGGCAGTACAGAATGAAAATATGAGATCGAGTGAGATGCATAAGTCATAGTTTTCTTAATGAGAATAAAAAAAAGGAGAAAGGTGGTGATTAGCAGCTGTAGGGATAATCTCTTAGATGTGTCCCCCGGCCCATGAAAATCTAATGAAAGAATGCTCATATGGACACAAAACCATGGGGGGACATGATCTAAGGCCCCCGGAAGAGGAAGAATCCTAGATAGGAATCTTGTGAAGTCCTGAAAAATCATCACAAAGGTTTCAGTGCTCGACTATTTACCTCGACATCGAGGATGAACCCCACCCTCACCCTATTTGTATTAATATTACGAGTCGAGTTCATAGTTATGATAGGCAAAGTAGGTCGGCCCAAACCTTTGTGGACAATAAGGGATGAAAGGCCCAATGTGGAATTCAGAAGGATAAATTCCACATCATTATTGAACGAATTGTGGGGAGAAGAGTGATAAGGTGGTTCCTTGGTCAAAGGAGGGGGAGTAGGGTGAGCTTCCGATAATGGGGAAAAGGAAAGGATTTGAAGGTAGCATGAGTGAATGATACACTAGGTACAAGTGAAACCGGTTTTGGATCGAGAGGCACCAAACATAGTGCATGGGTAGAAGGAAGGGAGGAATTGACTAGAGGGGAGGAGGAGAGAATAATGGGGTGGGAAGATGTCAAAGTTTGATGGGGAGGTTGTGCCCGTCCAACATGCTACAAAGGGAGAAGAGGTTTAGATGGAGGAGAGGGGGGATGACCAAGGGGAGGTGCATGGAATTGGATCGAGTCTGCACACTCGAAATTCTTCAGCACACAGTGTGAAAACTGCATTTATTCTTATATTTTTCATTTTATCGTACATAGATGGGTTTTGATGATAAAATGTTGAAAATGGATATTTAAAATGTTAGTTATGAGATGAAATAAATCACATTATTCTATTGAGGATTTTGAATCCATGATTAACAATAAATCATTCTATTTTATTAAAATTTCAACCTAGGAAGGTACAGTTTTATGGGTGGCACTGCAATTGTGTTGCAGGATAGGGCATCGAATAAAGAGTAGGATAGGAATTATTGTTATTAGTTCTATTTTATTATTTTATTTTACTATGAGAAGGAAAGAGTATGTGCATGAGAGCATATGCGTAGAGTTGTGATTTTATAGAGCTATGAATCTTTGTGGAGGACGAGGTATATGCGAGAGAACAGGGATGGAAAGGGAACTTTAATTAATTAAATTATAAACAAATTTTGAATATTTAATATTATTGTGTTTCATAGTGTGGAGCTTTTACTATGTGTGGGACAGGGTATGTGTGGGGGAATGAAGGTGCATAGGGAACGTTATTTGGAAGGGATGTAATTAATTTTAAAATCTTTCTTTATGTGGAGCTTTTACTGGAAGGAGGACAGAGTATGCATGGGAGATAAGTGGTGTAGAGCTATGATTTTATAGAGCTACGAATCTTTGTAGAAGACGGGTTATATGTGGGAGAACATATTAATTAATATTATGATGTTTCATTGTGTGGATATTTTACTATGCAGAGGAAAGGGTATGTGTAGGAGAATGAGGGTGCATAGGGAACTTTATTCAACAAGGACAAAATTAATCATAAAATTTTTTCTTGTGTAGAGCTTTTACTGTGCGGAGGATGGGGTTTTCACAGGAGAACAGGGGTGCATAAGGAAATTAACATTAAACTATTAATTTTAATCAGTTATTATTATGTTTCATTGTGTAGAGAGGGAATTGTATTGTGCATTAACGACATATTCCCTGCCTCTACTGCTAATGAGAGTAGTTGCGTAGAGTTGTGATTTTATAGAGATATGAATCTTTGCATACTAAAGGATGTGTGGATGAATATTATTTTGTTTAATTGTATGGAGCTTTGACTGTGCGGAGGATGGGGTATGTGCAAGAGAATGGGGGGTGTATAGGGAACTTTATTCGGTAGGGACGAAATTAAGGTTAATATGTTATTATTATGTTTCATTGTGCAGAGCTTGCTTGAATGAAGCTTTCCCTGTGCATAGATTTTACTGTGAGGAGAAAGGGGAATGTGCAGGATAATGAGGGTGTAGATGGAACTTTATTTTGCATAGACAAAATTAAATTTATACTATTTTTCATTTAAACTTTTGCAGATTTAGCTAATAAGGCTCGTAGTTAATGTGTCTATAATGTCTTGCTTATGTTTCTTCTGTTAGTCTTTTCTTATGTTCAATAAAAGATGTGAAGAGGACAAGGTTTTCGCAAGAAATTTGGGGTTTGTGCTACTGAGTATAGCATTCGTTTGGGCATCAAAGTGCGTTCAATCTGTATTGTTTGAGTGTAACAAAAAGTTTCATTTGTAGTGTTGTGGATTTTCGTATAGATTTCCCATCAGTTGATTTTTCCACATATGTCTCCTATATTATCACTTTTCTCTTTCACAGTAACCTGTTGTGCTATACAACACCCCCCTTTTATTTTTATAAATGGGGACCCTTTAAAGATAATTAGGAAATTCATTTTCATTTATTTGTATC
This sequence comes from Pinus albicaulis, assembly GCA_034641835.2. Lineage (NCBI taxonomy): Eukaryota > Viridiplantae > Streptophyta > Pinopsida > Pinales > Pinaceae > Pinus > Pinus albicaulis. The sequence continues at coordinate 540,256,702 of CM076584.1, read as the reverse complement.
TTTAAAACAAAAAACTTTAGGAAATAAAGTTTTCTTTGTGCCTTTCCACTTTATTCCTTAGTGCACATCGCAAACCGCATTACTTACAACCCAAAAGACTTGAAACCTACTAAGTCACATGGGCTGAAAAATGGATTAAGCCTTTTCCGAAGTTATATTTAAAAAACTTGCAAACGATTCAATCACCATTATAATTTGTTTATCGCATCGCACCTCATTTAAACGATCTAACTAAAGAAATTAGGTATAAGTTGTGATTATGCAGACCCGACGAGCCAACAAAGTAATAAACATAAAGCTCTAAAATCCCATAAAGCGCACCCACTTGACTTCTTGAATGCGCACTTCACATTTCTCAAGACTTAACCAAAAGAAAATTCATTTACCACATAAAAGTTGTGATGTGCGATCTGCGCAGATTGCATTTCACAAAATTTATGGGTAACATCATAAACGGTAAAAGTTATAAGTCACGATATGAGAATGAATGGAATTTAATTACTCAAGCATGTGAAATGACTTATGTCATATCAAACCGAAATCAGAGATCCAATGTCTTAAATTGATTGATAGTTATTATGTGTGAAGGTGTAAAAGCTTTGATTTATAAAGATTATTGGTGATTAATAACATTTAATAGAAATAATGGTTTTGATAGATTCATATAATTCATGCATGTTTGATATAAACAACAGATTTCTCTCTCTGTTCCATGTATTTTTAATGTTTTCTCTATGTTACACAAAATTTTGTCACCGTTCCTGCAATCCCCATCCCACACATTGGAGGACCGTTTCTGTGACTTATATGAAGTGTCATGCCTTGCAAAAAGTTTCATTACATCCCTTGGCATGAGGAGTGCATTTCCTCTGTTGAATTTTCCTGGAACAGACTATCAAAAACATATGCTTTTGGGTTGGCGCTAGCAATAAGTTATGGCCTCGCGCCGATAAAGGAAATTAACACTAGGGCTCGTGCCCATTGGCACTCTATCCCAGTGAGCTGCATGCGCCAAGCTATTTTTGGAAAGTTTTTTAAATATGGAAGTGAAGTTTCCAAGCTAACTACTTCGTGAGCGAGTCAGCTTGGGTTGTTTGACTGCATAATGACGAGCAACTTCCTTTGGCTTCTTGTTTCCTCATTTTGGGGCAACCTCCCAAAGGATAAGGCCTCTCTTCCACCATTTTAGGGATCCCAACCTCCTCCTCTCTTCTATAAATACACCTATCTCACATATATGCAACTAGCAGAGAGAGAGACCCTTGTTGAGAGAGAGCTTAGGATTTTTCCTTGCCACGTCCAAATTCCCTGACAAATGCTCGAGACACACTTTGACTGGACCCGCTGAAGGAGGCTGCGACATCAAGGCTCCGGTTGTAATCTTTTTATTTCTCTTAATATATACATGACTGATTTTTTGGTTCCCATCTTGTGTTTATGTGATTTATCTTACGCAATACGTTTAATCCTCCTTGACTGATTAGCTAGTTATGAATGAAATTATTGTCATATATGCTGCTTCTTTCCTTTGATCTTTGTGCAGGCACCCGAATACCATTGCTGAAGGATCGCGACGTATCAGGGAAAGGATTAGGAGACCTCTTTCTATAGCTACAATAATCACGTTGGATCATAGATAGGACAATTTGTCCTAACTCGTTTCATTCGTTAACTAGGAACTGACACATTAGCATGTCCTCTTGCTGCTAGACCCACCCTAAAGCTAGAGGGATCGCCTCTGTCTGTAGAGGGGATTTACCCATAAAAAAATTTGGCGACTCCACTAGGGATCAGTGTGTGTTTTTCATATCGTTGTTTGTTGAGAGTTTGACTTGTCGAGTCGACTTTGGTTTTTTTATTGCTTTTCTGTCTTGCTTGACTTACCTGACTGTTTTAAATCCTCCTGTTGAGTTCCAGAGTGTCAAGACTGACCTCTGCTCAATGGTTTTCTCCTTTTCCCATAGTCTTCTAGCTTGGTGCGGTTTTTCCTTGAATATTCGAGCCAATTGACACTTGTTGCTTTTGTCACAGGTGCGCCAACCCTTGTTAGGTGCGGATTACAGCCTGACAGTCGCGTCAAATCCTGTAGGATTTGATTTGACCTTATTCCTGAGTATTTTCAGTAGTTCTTGGCTCTGGGTTGTTTCTTTGATTTGCAATTGGTTTGTTGAGGTTGTTTGACACTGTAGTCTCAGTCTTCTCAGTTGTTTTTCCATTATCCCATCAGTGAAGTTTTGTAGCCCTAGGGTTTCTAGGTGGCTTGTGTTGTTTGTTTGGCCTTCTCCTCACTGAGCCTTCTGAGTTGAATTCAAGTCAATTTGATCTTTGTCATTTCAATTCGCTAATTGATTGTGTTAGTCTTTCTCGATTCTTCAAGTCTTTGGTTTTTTGGATGATCATTTTTGTTTTCGTTTAACTCTCCATTTCGTCACTTCGAGCATAGATCACATTGCTCGTTTCACTACAAGGAAAAGTCCCTCTAGTATATTTTTTTGAGGAACCCATTATAAAAATACCCCATACATCCGTTTCTAGTGAAGGTTACTAAAAGAGGTTGGCGGACGAAGGGTTTTCAAGTCAGAGTAGCGTAGCGATGAAAAAAACATCCGTAATAACCTCCGACCACCCTTTTTTTTTAGTTGTGTTTAATTTTTGTTAAAAGCTCCCCCAAAACCTTCGTAACCATAAATGAATGTTGTAACAAATGTTTTTTTGACAATTTTTGCCAATTTTATAACACTAAAAACCTCCTTTATAACCTCTGCTAGAGGGTCTTTTCCTTGCAGTGTTTGGATCGTTTTGAAAGCATTTTTGTTTGCTTGGAAGAGTGCATCCTTGTTTTGAGAGAGTTTTATGTTTGTATTGCATTTGATTATTCGTTTTAGATATTTTCATTTGTAGTGCTCAAAACTAGTGTTCGATTTCATTTTTAGTATAATAGTGCATTTTGTGCTTCATTCATCTAAAAAACAAAAAAAATTGCATTCTTTCGCTTGGATCGAAAATGAAAAGTTCTTTTGCATAACTAGTTCTTAGTGAATTAGGAAAGAGTTTTTCGTTTTTCATTTGGTTGTATTAGATGAATTAGTGAAACTTATTCTTATGTTTTCATTGATTGCTACTTTGTTAAAATATTTCTATCCTTCTCTTAGTTAGCATTCATCGAACGGAAATGGTGTTATCTTGCATATAGTGTTCATTTAGGAATTTGAGATCACAGTCGATAAGGCCTTGAAACTGGAACATTAATTCAAGATCAACCTTAAAATCAATTCAATCAATCAAAGGAAGCATTGAAACTTAACGCATATATTTTAGAGGTCTAGGCTAGTGATGTATTCCAATGTCATTAAACCTAGTAGCTGTCATTCGCCACCTAGCTTTAGAAAGCGCTAGTACGGACTTGTGCTCCTCATACCGTCATGTATATAAAGGAAGACCCTCATAGGTTACAATCCTTTATCCATAGGAAGCCGAGTCTATCGCCCTGTAACTGTGATACACCGAACATAGCATTCGGGGAGACTACTTGCACATGCGTCAAGTCCTTGGTCATTTCTCTTTCATTTGATCACCAAGGTGTATATGGCAGTTCACGGAAACTTGGTACACCCTCTTGCTTAGATTACCTTGTTAGCCAGCTATAAAATTTGTTATATAAAATGCTGGCTAAATCATTTTTTGGAGCCTTCAGGAAACAAGTTTTATTGCTAAAAAATGTTATCTCTTGAAGACTTTTGAAGGCCTCATGCCTCTGTCCAAATCTTCACTGCTGTTTCCATCTTAAAAAATCTGAAATTCTGCTGATTTCATTGAGGAAATAATACTCCAAAGGCCATTTTCCCCCTACTTCCACTTCAAAACTAACCTCATTTTTACCCCTTTTATTCCCCATAAAAATCCTTCATTTTCATATTTTTCCCCTTTCCCCTCCATCAAAACCCCTTGATAAGGTTTAAGACTCTTTATTTGCCTTATCAAAACCCTCAAACCCTTTGAAAACTAGAAAAATCATAAAGATACACATATTTTTGTATAAAGGCTTAAGCCCCTTTGGGCTTAACCTTAAACCACTTCCCCTCCATGAGCCCCAGCCCTGGAACCAGGTGCTAAATCATTTAGGCGCTAATCGCATCGCAAAACCCAATGGATTGATTGAAAGACAGAACCCCGACCTCCGATTGCGATTGGCCCTCTTATATAAGCCCCGGGCCCTTTTTTTTCCGTAAAACCCAAAGCCCCGCAATCGGGCACTCAACCTTATAAATATAAGCCCTTCACAATGCTTTTTCCTTTGTATTTCACGAAAAATCCATTTTTTCTATGTTACAAAAGGTTCCGCCCATTCATCGGTTTAAACCATTTTCCACTGTTGATCCTTTAAAACACATCAATGGTCAGCGCGTTTTCCCCACCCATCGCATCAGAAACTTCTTCAAGGTTCCTTCCGATTGCGCCTCTTTGAAACCTCTGATTGTGATGACCCGATTTCACCATCGCATCGGCCTTCCTCCATCGCATCGGAAAAATACAAAGGTTTAAGTCCATGCCTAGTGCCCGCCGATTGCGATTCCCCGATCCATCCTCCACCATCGATCTGATCTGCAGTTCGACGGCCCCCAAAATCATTGCATCAATTTTTTTCTATTGGCACGATTAAAAAGGTTTTATTCAAAACCGTCGATTGTGATCCGCCGATGCATCTCGATCTGATCTGCAGATCGACGGTCTACATTTAATCGCATCGGATTTTTTCATCGGGTGCGTTTCTAACATTTGTTTTTCCCCAACCGATTGCGATCCTCCGATTGAATCCAGGCCGTCCACGTGTCCAGATCGGACGGTCCCAGATCTTTCCCTCATAGTTTCATCGCCCTCCGCCTTCCACCAAGAGGATTTTAACGCGTATTCCCAACCGTCAATCTCTGCGTGATCAATGGTTCCGACATATTTTCTTCCTCCGCTCTTCTTTTTAACCTCCTCAAAATGAATTCCCACTGTTGGATGATGCCATCCAACAACCATGCTCTCTCCACGTGCCTTTTGAAGCAGTAAACCTATATATGCAGGATTTTATAATGTTGTTCATATTTTGCAGCGTTTAAATGGTTTTTTCCGCTATACTGAAGAGAATTTCAAAGGCTGAGGGTGGCGATCCTCCCACTTTCGATTCATCAAAAGGAATCATTCGCAGGTTTCAACTCCACGTTTCATCAATGATTCATGAGGCATTGATGCCATTCGATCCCTGTGTAGCCCTGCACATCAATAAGACACAATATTATTTGATAAAATTAAAGAGTATCAGTGTCGAAGATGAAACACACCAGAACAGAAGATTGAAGACAAATTTGTGAGGATTATGGCTAAGATTGATTATCAAAAGCCTAATCCTCCAAATTAAAACACAGTTTAAAGAAAATCATGAAGTGTTTATCAGACAAAAAGGCCTCCACCGCCACATCTGAGGCAAATTAAATCTTCTCAGCTACCACAAAGTCACCTGTGCCTCAAAGCATTCAAACAGAGGCCGAAGTTATTGATCAAACGAAGATATTTTCCTCAACACAGCCAAATTTTTAATTCTGCTAAGGGAACTTAATGCAAAAAATATCAGCAGAGTTATTACATCTTGAAACAGAGCCTAAAAGTCAATAAAATCTCCCATCAAGCTTTAATCTTAATTGAAAAAACATTTAATACAGAGGACACATATGTAAGCTTCTTCATAGAGCCCCTCAAAGGCCATGAAGTCATTAGTCTGTATTAATTACCCTGGGAGATCTTTCATCAGATCCCGCCTCCTCATTCTTCTATAAATACTTCTGTAGAAGATGAGAAGTTGTTGGTTGGTTGGTTGTTTGATTACTAGTTGTAATACTGAAACTCTCTGAAATAAATACATAGTCTGTTGAAGTTGAAGTCTTGGAAGCCTTGATGATGTTGTTGCATGCTTTTTTTTTATAAGGCTCTATCATTGGATCCATGAGCTTGGCTGTTGGTGAAGTATTCTGAATTGTTTAATGTTTTCTCCTGTTTTCATTTTGTTCCATAATTTCTTACTACAGTAGGTTGAAAGTTTTGCGCTAAGAAATGACTCCTGGAAGCACCTTAGACCTGTTCATCCTTCACTGTTTCATGTTTTCTTCTGCTGAGGTATTTTAGAGTCTTTAATCTCTCTCTTTAGTCCTCTTGTCTTAATATGTTTCTATGATAGTTGAATAAAACAAATAATTTGGTTTCGGCATGATTCATAGTTCTCTAGCAGCATGTCTGCTTCACTTAAAGGTTGTTATTGAAGTCTCACTTTGAAGTATTTACATTTATAGTGACCAAGGAGTGCATTTCTGATCTTTCTTTGTCCTTGGTTAAACAGTTGTCTTAAAGGTATTTATAGTTGTGATCATAGATGTGTTAGGTGTTCCCTCTTCTATGACTGCAATTATCAGTGAATCTTTTATGTTTTCTAAGTCATTTGAAATAAAATCTTTGAGGAAATAGGGTGTTCCCCGAATCTTAGATTTCATTTTGAAAGTTGTCTTGAAGTCATTGTTTGCTTAAAGTAAGTTTGTAGAATTTATGGTTAGCCTTGTCTATCAAATATTTCTTTATTGTTCAAGTTGTGTTTTCAAGTTCCCTTCGTTGAGAATCAAATTTCTCTTTCCAAATCATTGATGTCCATCTCATTCCAAAACCAAAGGATCCTGCAGCCAAGTTAGATTTGCCCTCTGATATCCCATAGCCATTTATGAGTATGTTATGACCTCTTCTTGACTCCATTGCCCAATGAACCAGATGTTTCTCCATTCTATATATCTTTCCTAGACCTTTCATGTTCTGTTGTATCAATTCAACCAAACAAACAAACAAACCCTTGCACTTAATAACTAGTCTAAAACCTATACTAAAAGCACACAAGATAAACCTTTGCAAACAAACATTTGAGAGATCCCTCTCTGAGAACAGGAGGACTAGATCCTGTATCTCTAAAGATTGGTTCTAATGTTGCCTTGTCTTTTGATTTTCCAAACTATCAAAACACGGGACACCAACATAATAGCGATCACGGTGGGACTACTGAGTTCATAGTTTCCTAGCAAGCTCTTATAAACTCATTAGTATTTCAAACAACCATAGAAACTCAGAAAAACCCAAAAATATTTCAGTTTGGCTTCATAATAAACATGGTGGTGGAACCATAAAACATTTTACCTTCACAAAAGCTAAAAATTTTCCACCTGGTGACTCCACTGGCCTCCAAAAGGCCTATTACCCTTCTAGTTCTTGAAGACTCCCTTGGGAATGCATTGAGCAAACCCAATCATGCTGTTGGTGGATAGAAAAGTTCAAAATCTTCCACCTGGTGACTCCACAATCCCAAAAGACCTAATGACTCCACTGGCAGAAGACTCTGAATTGGTTGAAAAGATACAGTGACCTCTTATTATAAACATGGATCCAAGTATGGACAAAGAAGCTAAGCTAAACACATTATTGGACCTAATTGGAAAAATAGTGTACATACTTGATAAAAGATTGGGAAAGCATGAGGATGATATAAATGTTGATTATCTAGAGCAACCTATGTTTTTCCCAGATCAAACACAAACTCAACCATTACAAGACCTAGACAATGAGCAATATAGAGATGATGATCAAGACATTATAGAAGAAGGTGAGCAAGAATATAGAGAAAACAATAAAGAAAAAATGCTAGTCATGATGGAAAAAATGGTGTATATGCTTGGGAAAAGAATTGAATGGAATGAGGCTAATTTGAATATTGATGATCTAAAGCAGCCCATGCTCCTTTCAAATCAAGAACAAACCCAAACATTACAAGATATGTGCGATGAACAAAATTACAAAGAAAGCAATGAAAAAGGTTGTCGGGAAACTCCTGATTGCCTACCTATTTCTTGTACTATGATATTAAGAAAACTTCATGATCAAATTGCAAATACTTATAGTGAGAAGTGCCCTGAGGAAAACATAAGCCATATTGAACTCACAGAATCTGAAATAGGAGAAGAGACAACACAACCAGAGTCTCTACCTTTATGTCATGACTCATTTCAGATTATTAAAGAAGAATGGCATCCTGACAATATACTTGAAACAACTCATGAACCTTATAGTCAAAGTGACTGCCATGAAAATCATGAGGAGTTGTTTGAAATTGAAATAGATCAGGAAAAGGAAGAGAATCCTCAAAATTTCCCTGCAAGCACAAGTAATGATTCCCTAGAAGAGGCTCAAGAAGACATCCAGCCTCAAAACCAGTTATCACAAGAGGGAGAGGACTGTTGTTCTTCTGTCCAAAGTAAAGATAAAACTCCTTCTCTTTTTACAGAGGAAGAAATTGATCAGATATTAAATAAACAACCAACCCTCTATTCTTTATTAGAACAAAACACTTCTGCTCATTTACCTACTAAATCTTATTGTCTTGAAACAAAAAATAAACTTGTAGATATGCTAAAAGAACAAAATGATAACCCAATATGTTTGATTGGTGAAATTGTTTATACTAATGATTTTTCAACTTCTGATCAATCTGATGATGATGATGAGCTCCAAACATAAACTAATCATGCAGGGCAACCAGCAGTTGATTGGTGTCATGAATTTCATTATCATCAGCTTGAAAGCAGCAAACAACCAATCCAATCCATCAGAAATAGCTTTCACATAATTGGGAATCGGAAATCTATTAGTTGTAATGTTGAGGTTGAGAAGAAAGAGGAATTTCTTGAGCAGGATGAAGATAAAGAGCCTTCTCTTGAAAAGGTTGAGGTAATAAGAGATACCCCTGCTCAAAAACATGATGATCTCTTCACAGAGCATAGTCCACTAAATCAGAGCATACCAGGACTACAATAGGACAACGCTACAATATATGATGAGTCCTCCAGTTCAGATGAAAATGAAGATGAGGAAGTTTTTCTTTCTCAAGAAAATCTTTTCTTTGACCCAGTGGAGAAACAAGAGATGATCTTGGTTGAAACATGTCTTCCAAATACTCTTCACCAGGAATCATTTCCAGATCCCTATGATCACTTATTAAAGCCATTTGAAGAAGGGAACAAGGTCATTAGGAGTAGTGTATTACCAAAAGTAAGAATATTATTTAGCATTGCTGCTAAGAAACAAAAAGAATGGGAGTGGCCATGTTTGTCCAGCCTGCCCAAGAAGATGAAGAAGGACCAATCATGGAATCATTTACTGGATTGGTTATACTGGAAAAGAGAGTTCATTAGCTAAAACATGTAAATATTCCAAGTTATATTAGGGTAGGTAGGAATCTCAATAAGCTCAAACTTTGAGCATTTCAGTTAGTTGTTGATTTTTTGTCTTGAAAGAAAAAGAAAAATCTAAAAACAATTAAAAAGAGAAAAGAGGGCATATTGTAAAACAAGAAAGGTACAACCCCATACCAAAAAAGAGAAACAAATTCTGAAACTGTGCAAGCTTAGATGCCACTCTTGAAAAACACACTCCTAATTAGTCATACTGCCTAATCTTGACTAATTAGTTTTAAATTTACTGCTGATAGGATTAGTGAATTCGATTTTCCAAACTGTTTAATCTTGGCTTATCAGTAGGTAGATTAGGCTAGAAATTAAAGGTTCAAACATGCTCAAAATCTGAACCTAAGTTTCCAAGCAAGAATGACTCACATATGTTTTAAATTTCTGAGTCAAAACAGGGTAAAAATGGTTCTAATCATCTCAAAATCTGAACCAGAAAACAACCAAAGAACAACTCAGACAGAAGTAAAAACAGAGCTGAAAAAAGATGAAGGAGGTGCTTTCACTTTCAGATCTTAAGCATTCCTTTTTTATTTAATTTTCTGCAAAATAATATCTATGTGCAAATTTTTGTTTTATGCCATAGATCAGCAACAAGTTAGACTGTCCAATCCTGACTTGTATGCTTTTAAATTTCTGTTTTAGAATTAGTGAATAAAAATCTGTTAGATTGTTTAATCCTAACAGATTAGTAGATTAGGTAGAGAAACATATGAACTAAAATGTTTAATCTGAGTTCATGGAGACATAAGGATAGAAATATATTAGTTTCTTGCTTTCAAAAGAATAAAATGTCATAAGAGAGTTTTCTAATCCAAGTGCACTCTAAAGAAGAAAAAATGTTAGATTAGTAGGATTGGGTAGGTAGAAAGCTTGTTGATGAAGTTCCATTGTTTTCCATGGCTGCTGAATTTTTCCAGAGTAAAAGAAGATCATTCAAGAAAAGAAAGGCAACCCAATGAATGAGGCACAGATCAGCCTCCCAGAGAATGCAAGTCTGAAGTTCTTGATGCCTTCAAGAAGGCACCATCCCCAAGTGGAGCCACTGTTAGCCAACTATAAAATTTGTTATATCAAATGCTGGCTAAATCATTTTTTGGAGCCTTCAGGAAACAGGTTTTATTGCTAAAAAATGTTATCTCTTGAAGACTTTTGAAGGCCTCATGCCTCTGTCCAAATCTTCACTACTGTTTCCATCTTAGAAACTCTGAAATTCTGCAGATTTCATTGAGGAAATACTGCTCCAAAGGCCATTTTCCCCCTACTTCCACTTCAAAACTAACCTCATTTTTACCCCTTTTATTCCCCATAAAAATCCTTCATTTTCATATTTTTCCCCTTTCCCCTCCATCAAAACCCCTTGATAAGGTTTAAGACTCTTTCTTTGCCTTATCGAAACCCTCAAAACCCTTTGAAAACCAGAAAAATCATAAAGATACACATATTTTTGTATAAAAGCTTAAGCCCCTTTGGGCTTAACCTTAAACCACTTCCCCTCCATGAGCCTCGGCCCTGGAACCAGGCGCCAAATCATTTAGGCGCTAATCGCATCGCAAAACCCAATGGGTTGATTGAAGGACCGAACCCCAACCTTCGATTGCGATTGGCCCTCTTATATAAGCCCCAGGCCCTTTTTTTTCTGCAAAACCCAAAGACCCACAATCGAGCGCTTAACCTTATAAATATAAGCCCTTCACGATGATTTTTCCTTTGTATTTCACGAAAAATCCATTTTTTCTATGTTACAAAGGGTTCCGCCCATTCATCGTTTTAAACCATTTTCCGCCGTTGATCCTTTTAAACACATCAACGGTCAGTGCGTTTTCCCCGTCCATCGCATCGGAAACTTCTTCAAGGTTCCTTCTGATTGCGCCTCTTTGAAACCTCCAATTGCGATGACCTGATTGCACCATCGCATCGGCCTTCCTCCATCGCATCAGAAAAATACAAAGGTTTAAGCCCACGCCTAGTGCCCGCCGATTGCGATTCCCCGATCCATCCTCCACCGTCGATCAGATCTACAGATCGACGGCCCCCAAAATCATCGCATCAGAGTTTTTATATTTGCACGAATAAAAAGGTTTTATTAAAAACCGCCGATTGCGATCCCTTGATGCATCTCCCGCCATCGATCTGATCTGCAGATCGACGGTCTACATTTAATCGCATTGGATTTTTTCATCGGGTGCGTTTCTAACATTTGTTTTTCCCCGACCGATTGCGATCCTCCGATTGAATTTGGACCGTCCACTTGTCCAGGTTGGATGGTCCCAGATCTTTCCCTCATGGTTTCATCACCCTCTACCTTCCACCAAGAGGATTTTAACGCGTATTCCCAACCATCAATCTCTGCGCGATCAACGGTTCCAACATATTTTCTTCCTCTGCTTTTCTTTTTAACCTCCTCAAAAGGAATCCCCACCGTTGGATGATGCCATCCAATGACCATGCTCTCTCCACATGCCTTTTGAAGCAGTAAAACTATATATGTAGGATTTTATAATGTTGTTCGTATTTTGCAGGGTTTAAATGGTTTTTTCCGCTATACTGAAGAGACTTTCAAAGGCTGAGGGTGGCGATCCTCCCGCCTTCGATTCATCAAAAGGAATCATTCGCAGGTTTCAACTCCATGTTTCATTAATGATTCATGAGGCATTGATGCCATTCGATCCCTATGCAACCCTGCACATCAACAAGACACAATATTATTTCATCAAATTAAAGAGTATCAGTGTCGAAGATGAAACACACTAGAACAGAAGCTTGAAGAAAAATTTGTGAGGATTACGGCTAAGATTGATTATCAAAAGCCTAATCCTCCAAATTAAAACACAGTTTAAAGAAAATCATAAAGTGTTTATCAGACAGAAAGGCCTCCACCGCCACATCTGAGGCAAATTAAATCCTCTCAGCTACCACAAAGCCACCTGTGCCTCAAATAATTCAAGCAAAGGCTGAAGTTATTGATCAAACGAAGATATTTGCCTCAGCACAGCCAAAGTTTTAATTCTGCTAAGGGAACTTAATGCAAAAAATATCAGCAGAGTTATTACATCCTGAAACAGAGCCTAAAAGTCAATAAAAGCTCCCATCGAGCTTTAATCTTAATTGAAAAAACATTTAATACAAAGGACACTTATGTAAGCTTCTTCATAGAGCTCCTCAAAGGCCGAGAAGTCATTAGTCTGTATTAATTACCCTGGGATATCTTTCATCAGATCCCACCTCCTCATTCTTCTATAAATACTTCTGTAGAAGATGAGAAGTTGTTGGTTGGTTGGTTGTTTGATTACTAGTTGTAATACTGAAACTCTCTGAAATAAATACATAGTCTGTTGAATTTGAAGAAAAAATTGAAGTCTTGGAAGCCTTGATGATGTTGTTGGATGCTTGTTTTTGAGAAGGCTCTATCCTTGGATCCATGAGCTTGGCTGTTGGTGAAGTATTCTGAACTGTTTAATGTTTTCTCCTGTTTTCATTTTGTTCCATAATTTCTTACTACAGTAGGTTGAAATTTTTAGGCTAAGAAATGACTCTTGGAAGCACCTTAGACCTGTTCATCCTTCACTGTTTCATGTTTTCTTCTGTTGAGGTATTTTAGAGTCTTTAATCTCTCTCTTTAGTCCTAATGCTTGTTTATTTCTATGATAGTTTGAATAAGTTGGTTTCAGCATGATTTATGGTTCTCCCTGCTTGTCTGCTGCCACTTAAAGGCTGTTATTGAAGTCTCCCTTTGAAGTATTTCTGTTTATAGTGAGCCAAGGAGGTATGTTCTGATCTTGCCCTTTGTCCTTGCTTAAACCGTTGTCTTAAAGGTCTTTATAGTTGTAATCATAGATGTGTTAGGTGTTCCCTCTTCTATGACTGCAATTATTAGTGAATATTTTATGTTTTCCAAGTCATTTGAAATAAAATATTTGAGGAAATAGGGTGTTCCCCGAATCTTAGATTTCATTTTGAAATTTGTCTTGATGTCATTATTTGCTTAAAGAATGTTTGTAGAATTTATGGTTAGCCCTGTCTATCAAGTTGTTTATTTTCCTCCGGCTAATCCCTATCAGACCGTTGCTCATCAAGGACCATTACTATAGGGACAACCCTCGGGTCTACAAGGACAACCCTTACACGGACAACCTTTGGTCCAGTAAGGACAACCCTTTGGTCCTCAGGGACAACCTTACGATCCACAAGGATGTTATAGGTAAATTTGGGCATCATTCCCAATGACCTGGTTAACTGGACATCATCTCTAGGATCAACGAATAGGGTCTATCATCCCCTATCATTTCAGTTGCTACATGCCCTAAGACAAATAACAAGACAAATCATTCATGACTTTCATCTGCAAAGGTTTTCAAGATTTGAAGTTTATAATATATCATATGAGAGCTCATCAACGCTGCCTCTAAAGGGAATAAGTGCATTTCATATCAAGTAACCCCATTCAAGGCTGCTCTGCAAAGCACTTTCCGATACTCATAGGTGCGTTGTTCACATTGGGAGCAAAATTCTCATTGTTCCGGAATCTCCACTTGGCCAGTGCGTTCTAGAAGAGTTCACATGTGTCAAACTTCGAATCCATGTGTCCATTTGACATCTACAAAATTGGGAACATGTCTTTCCTATTATTGGAAAGTCATTTATTGTAAAACTACCTTCAAATCCTCAATAAATTGAGCACGGATCTTAGTGTTTGTTACGGAAGAATTTGAGTAGAGAAATGCTGGTGGAATTGCAATTGAGGAGTTGATTTGTGTAACATGCTGCTAGAGAGATCTGCATTGTGATGAGGCTGGGATGTTGCTAGAGATGGTCACTTCAAATCAATCACTAGGTTGTAACCTCCCCTTCTATCCATTAATAAAGATTGTTGCTTACTTTTCCACATATGTATTTGTATAAGCTCATGTTTTCCATATTATGAATTCTTATATGATGTATATGATTTATGCTTCATTAATTTACCTAAATAACTTGAATAGACATATATATTATTGCTATCTCTTGTTGTTTAGTGTTCATTCTTGCAGGAAATATTTTGCACAGTCGGCTGGAATTTGAAGCTACAACAAAAGCGAAAGGAGGAGATTTTGGAAGCGCTTCGACTCCAAGTAAGCTTCTTATTTCATTATGTGTGTCTGTTCATAGTTAGGAAAAGTAGTTGCAAAGTATTTAATCTATTTTTCTAGATAAGCACCTGTCTAGGGAAAAATGATTTATCCATAATTCATAATTCCACATAACAAATTGGCGACTCCATTGGGGAATTTTACCCTTTATCCTAGTTGTATTTGCCTATGATTTCTCTGTTTCTTCACCCAATAGATTTTACTCATGAAGAGATTAGGCTTTTTAAAATCCAAATTTTCATTAGAAGTGTGTTAAACAGTTGTGTTTTCATTGTACATTGTGCCCAATGCACTGTTGGACAGGACACAGTGCTTTGCATAGCACTATCTCCTTTTCAGGCCTGCGTTGCAGAGCGCTGTCTCTCTTTAGAGACTGCGTTGCCTCCTGAAACCATCCAAATTCCATTGAATTTGTCATTGCAATTTTACTCAGCCTTTTGTTTATTGTGTTTTCAACTATCTGATGCCTCATATTGACTAGTAATTTTATCTACCTCTTCCTCCTTTGAAAGAAAAGTTTGTTCAATGTTTATTTAAAGTGTTTTTCTTTATCATTGACGAATTAATTTCAAAGTATTTTCATTGCTGCATTAGATCCATTTTCTTTTGAAAAGTAAATTGTCGTTAAATTCTTCATTTCCTGTAGGAGAAATTTTTGTTCTATTCTTCATTTTTCCTATTAAAGAGAAATTGTTGTTCTATTCCTCATTTCTCAAAAGCAAAGGCATTTGTTTTTATTGATTTGATGCACTTAGTTTCTTTTTTGCATTCACATTAAAGGGGACTGAAAAGAAAAACCTGCATTTGCATGTAGTGGATTGTGTGTTTTGCATAGGAACAATTAGGAAAGCTGCATCTCAGTTTGTGCTCTTTGATTGTTTGCTCTCAAATTGATTATTCTTTCCCTCTAGTAGCTAGGATTAAAGTGAAAGATTGCTTATCATTCTTAGTTTTCATTTTAGGAATTTCCAATACATCATCGCGGTGAACCTTTGAAAGGAAAATTGATAAACAAGATCAACTTAAAATTTATCTCAATTTACCTAACAAAGCATTGGAACCATAATGATAACATTTAGAAGGTATAGTCTAGAGACGTGTTACGGTGTTGTAAAACATAGCAGTTGTCGTTAACTTTTTTGCGATACATTCCGAGTGTGATACCTCACTCCACGTATGTAAGTATATCATAGCTCGTCCACGTACTTTCAGGTATATCAGACGGTGTTACAGTATGAAAAGTATAAAGGGGTGCTCTCACTATGCAGTTTCGCATCAGACAATGCTAATACGGACTTGGGCCTCCACATACCTTCGGGTATATTTGGGAGGAAAAATTTAGGTTTCTATCCATCCATAGTGAACCGAGTCGGTCGCCTTGTAAATTGTGATACACCGAACACAACATTCGGGGAGATTTCCTCCCCGTACTTCTTGGTTCGCCAGGAGGTATTTTAAAGTTCACAGTTTCTTGGTAAACCTTTTTTCCTAGAAATACCATTTTATTTTGTTTATTTTTTTTTGGTTAAAATAAATTAGTAATCGTGGAAGAGAAAAATCCTTTCCCCCCTCGTTCGCATAGACTAGCATTGAAACCACCTTTACCACTAAAAGTTACTCTTGGTAGGCGAAGGTGACATCACTCTACCAAAACCAGTACTATCAGTACCTCTGGTGAAGCATCATCTTCCCATATACCAGAGTCGGCACAAGTTATTTCTAAAAATCCCAGTTTGTCTAGTGTTGTCGAGACAGAGTCCTCACAGCTACTCGTGGTCACGATCCATCCAATCTGTGAGACCATACCTCCCAAACCCGACGTTGTTCAACTAGAAGTTGATCTGGATCTCATTGTGCTTTAGGGGGTAGCTGTTATTGGTCAAACTAGACATCATCCCTGGGACCAATGAAATAGGGTCTATCATCCCCTTATATTTCAGTTTCTATATTCCCTAAGTGGAGAAAATCCACAGAAAATCTTGATCCCGAAGTCGAACAACCGGAATTTGTTACTGTATTGGTCACTCCAAAATATATTGTAGTCATTGAGTCTCCCAAATTTCGCAGTAAACCACCTGAAATATCATTCTGGCTAGACGACGAAGTTCTTCCACCCTGTTTGATTTCGATTGAAGAAATATCATAAGACGAGACACCTTTAACTCCAACTCATTTTCGGTAGGAGCTTTACCTGTACGAGTCTTTTCCTCAATCACCTTCCTCTGCTTTTGTTGATCTTGTTTCATTTCGAGTTCCCATAGATTCTATAGGGTATACATTGGGTCATTTGACCATGGCTGAGATAACATCCTAGACTGAAACATCCATTTCAGCTGCAACAACATCTATTGTTGCTTCATCTTCAATGTTTTATCCATTGAATTCACTCATGTCATCATTTGGAATCCTATTTGGTTCCTCCTTTATGAGTACTGAATGAATTGATCCTTTATTCACATCTTCAATGCAATATCAAGTTGATCCCATCAATTATTCTCCTTGGTGATTGGTGATACCATAGAAATTACCCTCGAAAATTCCAAAATTCAATGGAAACCCCGGAGAAGTCCCGTCAACGCATGTTATAACTTATCATTTGTGGTTTTCATCAAAATCCTTAAATGACGACTCCATTAGACTACGTCTTTTCCAGCACACACTCACTAGTCCAATTGCACAATGAGGGTGGTTCTTTTACTATGTCAACCTCATTAAAAAATGAAACAGGTTATGAGGATAGTTCTTATACTGTGTCAAACTCGTTAAAAAATGAAATAGGTCATGAGGATAGTTATTTTGTTGTGTCAACCTCGTTAAAAAATGAAACAGGTTTTGAGGATAGTTTTTTTTTCTTGTGTCAACCTCGTTAATAAATGTAACAAGTGCCTATGAGGATAGTTATTTTTTCTTGTGTCAACCTCATTAAAAAATGAAACAAGCACCTTTGAGGAAAGTTATTTTACTGTGTCAACCTCGTTAAAAAATGAAATAGGTCATGAAAGTAGTTCTTTTCCTGTGTCAAGCTGGTAAAAAATGAAACAAATCCTCTCCTAATTACGATGAGTCTTCCATCTGATCTCGTAAACGAACCTTCATTCCATCCAGCTATTAGTAACCAGTAATCTTCTTAGATGAATGAAATGAAGCTTGGGGGACACCTACTCTTATAGGGGGCATTCAACATGTGCTCTTGCATGGAGCATTCAAACCATTCTTACTAATTGCACGCAATCAGTAGCTGAAGTTCGGGGGAAAAATCAAGTTCAAAGCTCCAAAATGCAAATGGTAACTATGGAATGGTAAAAATGAATAGTAAAACACTTTTTAATAGTCATTTAATTGTTTGAAAATCACATTTATTGCTATTACTATGGTTTTATTATGTTTTTTAATCATGAAACATGTATTTTTAATCTATTTGATGTTGTTCTGAACAGGTCTTACAACTGATGAACAGATTAGTCGTGCAGATTTATTTCAAGAATGATTTGACCACAAAGCATACTTTTTCTCCTCATTTTTCGAGCTTTGTTAAAAAAAAAAAGGATTTGAAGCACACTTTTATCTCTTTTTCGAGCATCGATAACAACGAAAAAGGAACCCCTGGAGTTTTCTTTCAACTCTTTTCAGACTCCGATAATGTGAAAAGATTGTTGAGCACTTGTCTTTTCGAGTTCGTAAAAGTAAATGAATTGATATCTACTCAGTATAATTTTAACCCTTTTCCGAACTGAGATAGATTATTTACGAAAAATGAATAACTTGGTCGAACATGACTAAAGAGGTTCTCTCAGATATTATTTTACACTTTTTCGGATCTGAGCGACAACTTTACGAAAAATTACTTATGGAGTTTTCTTTTGTCCTCTTTTTCAAACTCTCTAAATATGGAAAATAACTGGGCTATCACTGTCGTTAAGCTCATTAAAACATAAAATAGTGACGGGTTTGTCGATCATGGCAAGAATCGAGTTTCATTCATTGCTAGACTCGTTAAATTATTAAATAGCGATACATTATTCATTTGAAGGGTTGAATTATCGATCAATAAAATGTTATCCTACTCAAGCTTGTTAAAAAATAAAGAGGTACTGGTCGAAAAATGACGGGGAAAATTTGGGAAAGTGAACAGAACTTTTTATGGTAGGAGGTCGCTCTTGAACATGACACTTCACTCCATCACCGTGACTGTTTAGGTTGGGTAATCTTCTTGACGGTTCATTCATACCTATGGTTAATAATACCTTCACTTCGGGTTTGGTTCAATTCTATCAACTCATCTCAATGTCGCTGATATGTTCAAGAGAAGTCATCTAGTGAATACTCATCCTTCTACAATACTTAGAAACCTTCATTCTCATGACCATCATCTCTGAAAATTGTTATATCAAGCCATACCTTTGTCTCCAAAATCACTAACTCCCGTTTCGCAATAAGGTGACTTCCTGTTGACAACAAATCATTATCCGGGAAGTTCACTTAGAAACATTATGTTCTAGTACCATGAGGCTTGTTACAGCATCGAAAAGATCCTCACTTCCGGACTTTTGACCAAAAGATTTTGTTTTTCGTTCGACATCAAATCATCTATTCACACCTTACGAAATGTACTGCAGTACCTTGAGGTCCATTGACATCAATGGTGGTTCTCTCCCATTTGTTAACAGCTCACATCATTGGCTGGTAATCAAACGATGTCTTTCCATGTTCGACTACAAATCATATATTCACATGGCTAGGCTTGTACCCGAATGATCGAGTGAACGAGATAAGAAGACCCTAGATCTAGTTTCAGCCATCCATGCTACGATTTCAGGATTGTTGTACACATCAACTGTACGATGAACTTACATACAGATCGTCATCTGAACATGGGCCTATATCTGTAGGCATGTATGTATTGGGAAACATTCCAATGTAGACGACTTTCTGAATTATGTACATGTTATTAGATTGTTTATGTGCTAAACATGGGAATTCCTACCCTCAGAAATTATGATCAAGAGGATATATCATGATGTAATTTATTGTAAGATTGATGCAGGTGACCACTCCACTTCATCTCCAGCCCATCACGGTGTAAAGCATCTCATCCAAAATATTGTTATTATTATTCTGACTTCATGTTTTAGGGGGGAAATTGTTATAGGTCAATTTGGGCATCATTCCCAATGACCTGTTTAACTGGAAATCATCTCTAGGACCAATGAATAGGGTTTATCATCCCCTATCATTTTAGTTGCTACATGCCCTAAGACAAAGAACAAGACAAATCATTCATGAATTTCATCTACAAAGGTTTCCAAGATTTGAAGTTTATAATATATCATATGAGAGCTCATCAACGCTGCCTCTAAAGGGACTAAGTGAGTTGCATATGCAGGTAGCCCCATTCAAGGCTGCTCTGCAAAGCACTTCCTGACACTCATAGGTGCATTTGTCACATTAGGAGCAAAATTCTCATTGTTCCAAAATCTCCACTTGGCCAGTGCCTTCTAGAAGAGTTCACATGTGTCAAACTTTGAATCCATGTTTCCTTTTGAAATCTACAAGATTGGGAACATGTATTTCCTATTATTGGAAAGTAATTGATTGTAAAAATACGTTCAGCTCCTCTATAAATTGAGCACAGTTCTTAGTGTTTGATAAGGAAGAATTTTAGTAGAGAAATGCTGGTGAAATTTCAATTGAGGAGTTGATTTGTGTAACATGCTGCTAGAGAGATCTGCATTGTGATGAGGCTGGGATGCTACTGGAGATGGTCACTTCAAATCAATGACTGGATTGTAACCTCCCCTTCTATCCATTAATAAATATTGTTGCTTACTTTCCCACATATGTATCTGTATAAGCTCATGTTTTCCATATTATGAATTCTTATCTGATGTATATGGTTTATGCTTCATTGATTTAGCTAAATCACTTGAATAGACGTATGTATTATTTCTATCTCTTGTTGTTTAGTGTTCATTCTTGCAAGAAATATTTTTCACAGCCGGCTGGAATTTGAAGCTACAACAAAAGCAATAGAAGGAGATTTTGGAAGCGCTTGGACTCCAAGTAAGTTTATGATTTCATTTTGTGTGTGTGTTCATAGTTAGGAAAAGTAGTTGCAAAGTCTTTAAATTGTTGTTCTATATAAGAACCTATCTAGGGAAGAATGATTTATCTGTAATTCATAATTCCGCATAACAAAGGACAACCCTTACAGGGACAACCTTTGGTCAAACAAGGATAACCCTATGGTCCATCTGGTCAACCTCAGTTTCAACCAGGAGCATATTATGTTCCTGGGGGAAATGTATCCACCACAGGGACAACCTTTTGTGCAACAGAAACAACCTTACATTCCACAAGACCAAGGTTTTTTACAGCAAGGAAAACCCTATGGTCCTGCTCCGAGTAAACCTGGTTTTCAGGGGCAACCTGGTCCATCTCAACCATCGGGTCAGCCTCTTCCACAAGGGAAACTCGGTGGCCCTCAGTATCCAGGCCAACCTGCTCCGCAGGGACAACCTTCCCAACCTCAGTAGTCGATTCAAATTTCTCAACCCGCTTAACAGCCGGTTCAACCTATTTAACCTGCTCAACAGCCAGTTCAACGTGTTCAACCTACTCAACAACTGGTTCAACCTGCTCCGCAGGGACAACCTGCTCAACCTCAAGGCACTACTTACCCTCCTCAAGGTCAATTTCATGCAGTATATAGTGCACCCCAAGGTTTCACTTATTATGCTCAAATTCAATCCCAGATGGTGTATAATCCCCCTCAAGGCAATGCTTACATTCCGCAGCAAAATCCCTATGTTTCTCAGCAAGGACCTCAATGGTATGCTTAGAATCAGTATCCCGGTCCTCAACCCTAGTATGGGAAGAATTATCAAGCTTATTACCCTTATGGACAAAATCCTCCAAGACAAAACATATGAGGGTAGAATTTTCTCAACCTGGGTGGAATGCTAACACTCGTCTTTATCAACGACCTCTGATGCCTTTTAATCCTCAATTACCGTTTCTCGCAATGTTGGAACTGCCTGATGTGTCAAAGTTGACGAATGATTGGATCCTTCATAACCTGTATTGGCCTCCAGTTCCAACCAAAATCCCTGGTGATTGTCCCAAATTTGAGGGAAAGTCTGGAGAAGACCCCCAAGTGCACGTTATGACATACCATCTTTGGTGTTCCTCTAACTCTTGGGTTGATGATTCTATCTGACTATGTCTTTTCAAACGGACTCTTACTGGTGTTGCTGCCAAGTGGTTGATCCAGGTGGATATTGGTGGTCACCCGCCTATTCCACTTGGGGCTCCACCATTTTCTATTTTAGTTTTTCAGTTTCGGCACAGTTTACTATTTTTAGCAGTTTTTCGGGTCGTAAACTTCCGGAACCGTTTTGAGGCCCTAAACGACGTTTTTTGGGAAAACGGAGAGCAACATGGGTCCATGGACCAATGTTTCTCGTTCCAAATTTGTAGTCCTCGGATAGATCTTTCTAACGAGGTATGGTACGCGTCAAACCGAGATCGTATGCCAAAGTTACGCCCCTGGGAAGTTGAAACACCAATTTACCCAAACGGGGCCCATAGTTTTGGCGCTTCATCTCCTAGGGTTAGGGTTTTGGTTGTTTAGGATTTCCCATTGTTTCTAAATAATAAATAGGCCCTCGAGCCTCATTGTAACTCGGTTCAGAGGCCTGTAGCCGCCACATCTCTTCTCAGAGATAGCTACCAGCGCCCTAGCTAGTTTTATTTCCATTCTGTCTGTAAGCAAATTTCAGTTCTTTGATATTAATGAAATGAAGTGTTATTTCCGCTGCATCTCTGTATTTATGTTTATATGTTTATTCTGTTGCGTTCCTGTATAAATCCGGATCAGTGGTATCAGAGCGGTCTGCTTTTTCTCGATCCTTCTTTGCATGTCCCCAACGAGGTCGGGGTATAAGGAGCTAGGGCTCGATCTGGTGGAACCTTTGCAAGATCAGCCTCGCAAACCTCGACGGACGCACATGGGGGACGAAAAGAAAGATGAGGGAGCAGGAGATCCTATCAAAATATTGCTCGAGGAGGCCCTCGAAAGACAAAGGCCCTCGAAAGACAAGGAACGTGATGATGGTCAACACCGCTTAGGATGCTTCCATGGCTACCGGCGGTGCATGCGCATCCGGCGACTGCTGCGGGCGCGACTCCTTTTAAAGTACAAGTAAATTTTGACATTCCCATATTTGAGGGTCAAATAGATGCAGATGTCGTAGATAGATGGTTGAATCTATTAGAAGGATATTTCTCGATTCATGACTTTGCCGACCGAGAGAAGATTATTTTTTCACTCCTCAAAGCTACCCCCCATGTCAAGGACTGGTGGGAAACCTACTGTGAGAAAAAGGATGAGATAGAAACCTCTCTGTTCTCGGTTGTACCCACTTGGAATTCTTTCCAAGATGCCATCAAGGAACAATACTATCCCGTGGGGAGCTATGAGGACAAGTACATGCAATGGACCACGCTGTGACAACAAAGGGATCAAGATGTGCATGAGCTGACGAATTTGTTCCATACCCTATGCACAAAGTTGGGTATCAAAGATTCGAAGAAATATTTAGTGTTGAAGTACCAAAGTTTTCTGTACAAATACATTCAGGAGGAAATGGAGTTCCTTGACATCTCCTCTCTTGGTACAGCATACTGGTATGCTGCCAATATTGAGAAAAAATTAAAATAGAATAAGCGAGACTTTGGATCTATGAATCAAAAGAAGGGAAAGGTGTCCCCAAACCATAGAAAAAAGTACAAATCCAAGGCATGGCGGCCCAATACAACCTGCCAAAGCCATAAGAAAATAACAACACCACAAAGCCAAAGAAGGACACGAGAAAGTGGTGTGAGTTCCATAAGAGCTCCACTCACAACAGAAGTGAGTGTCGGGCCAAGAAGTCGCTGGTGGCCGAGATGCGGGCCTCTGAGTCAGATGCATGCTCCGACTCTGAATCAGAACCTGACAAGGGGAATGACAAAGGGAAACAGATTATTGATGCGTAGCCAAATGCCACTGTTGCCACTACGAAGATCCAGAAGGAGGAACCGGAAGATCCGGAGGAGGAGGAACGTCTCTTCCAGTCCTAGATGTGGGTAAAGGGCTCCCCGGTATAGTTCATTGTCGAAAATGGGAGCCAAAAGAACCTCATTTCGGCAGACGCCGTGAAGCGGTTGGGCTTGCCTACCACAGCTCACCCACATCCATACACCATCGGGTGGCTTCGCCAAGGACGAGATCTCCGCGTCAGCCAGCAGTGCCGCCTTCCCTATAGCATCAAGCCCTTCACGGATGAGGTATTATGTGATGTTGCTCCTATTGATGTTTATGATGTATTATTATGACAACCATACTTGTGTAAGCGTCATTCTGTGTATGAGTCTCGGCCTCACGTTGTTATTGTTACTTTAGGAAATAAGTTGTATAGGATACTAAAGGTACCACCTCCTGCCGCTATCTCTTTTGTTACTGCAAAACAATGCAGTAAGCTCATTTCACAAACCAGGAAATTCATTTTCACGATGATACACCCCCGAAGGGAAGAAGGCGGCCACGACCTCCCGAGAAGGGCTCCTGCGCACAACAACAACAAATGGATAAGATTGTGGAAGAGTACGAGGACATGTTCCCCCCTCACCCACAGGGGTTCCTTTGCACTGTCAGGTCAAGCACCTGATTGATCTGACCCCAGGTGTGCTGCTACCTAATGGACCGATCTATCGGCGCTTTGTTCTGGAGAATGATGAAATCAAGAGGTAGATTCAGGAGCTTTTGCAGAAAGGTCACATCAGACCAAGTTTATCGCCCTGTGGGAGCTCGATCGTGTTGGTACAGAAGAAGGATGGGATGTGGAGACTCTGTATTGACTATCGGGCGTTGAATAAGATCACCGTCCAGAATAGGTACCCAATCCCACGGATTGATGACCTTTTGGACCAACTCAAAGGTGCAAAATATTTCAGCAAGATTGACCTGAAGTCTGGGTATCACCAAGTACCAATTGAACCCTCTGATGTGTGGAAAACTACCTTCAAAGCCAAGTAAGGCCTTTTCGAATGACTATTCATGCCTTTCAGGTTGATGAATGCTCCCGCAACCTTCATGAGGATGATGGAAGACATATTGCAGCCATTCACCAACTCATTTGTAGTGGTGTACTTGGATGACATTCTGATCTTCAGCAAGACTTGGGAAGAGCACCTTCACCACATCCAACAAGTCCTCCAAACACTGCGGAAACACAAGTTGTGTGCCAATTTGGAGAAGTGCACTTTTGGCATGACCCAGGTTCAATATCTGGGATACATTATTGATGAAAGGGGGTGCATTTGGATCTAGCCAAGATCCAAGTCATTCGAGATTGGCCAGCCCCAACCACTATAACAGAGTTTCGCAGCTTTCTGGGTCTTGCTAATTTCTACCATAGGTTCGTGTTGGGATTCTCTCGTATCACTTGGCCTTGAGTCAAGTCACTAAGGAGGAGCGAGAGCAAAAATTTTGGTCGGAACCTCAACGAGAAGCGTTCAAAGAAGCAAAAAGCCGCCTGCAATGCCTTCCCGATTGCTCCCCTTTACCCGGACCTGCAACTACCATTTGAGATCGAGACGGATGCTTCTGACTATGCTATTGGTGCAGTTCTTACTCAGTAGGGGCATCCAGTGGCATATCACAGAGAGACATTGTCGACACGGTTCGCAAGTACCCCACATATGACAAAATGTGCTCGATTGTGCAAGCTTGTCGACGATGGAAGCATTACATTTTGGGGAAGGAAACGATCATCCACACGGACCACGAGGCCTGTGGTTCATACGGACACGAGGAAGTTGCGGAATGATCGCCATCGAAAGTGGTCTACATATACGCAACGATTTCATTGGTGTCAAGTACAAGAAGGGTAGCACCAATACTGCTGCAGACTGCCTCAGCCGACCACAGATCGTGGCGCTCACCATTGTGCTCAACTCTTGTGGGCACAAGAATTTTGATTGGCTGCTTCTCTATGAGAGTGATCCAGAATTCAGCCACACTTACAAGGCACTCTTGGGGGTTACGCAAGTTCCAAATTTTCACCTCCAAGATGCACTTTTATGTCACTTGGGACACCTTTGTGTTCCTTCAAGCGAGCGTGCCAAGATGATATGGGAAGCACACTATAGTCGAGTCGCTGGGCATTTCATGGTCGAGAAAACAGTAGAAATCCTGCAGAAGTATTTCTATTGGCCAAACCTTCAAAAGGATGTCGAGAAGCACATCAGATCTTGCACTGCTTGTGCCATTTCCAAACCGACCATCAAGAAGCAAGGCCTATATACTCCACTACCTAGCCCTAGTCGACCTTGGGAATCCATCTCCATGGATTACATGTCGGGCACAGCAGCCTTCTACTAAACGGGGAAATGGCCATCTTTTGTAGTCGTCGACGATTCTCGAAGATGGCCATTATGGCGGCACTATGAGAAGAATATCACGGCGAAGCCCGCGCTGGCGCTCTTCTTTGAACGAGTGTGGGTGCATTTTGGGGATCACGGTCTATCATATCAGATCGGGATAGCGAGTTCCTCGGAAATTCATTTTTTTGGTCCGACCCTCAGGACAGTATTGGATACCAAGCTCACTGACGATCCCATGACTTTCCATCCCCAAACGGATAGCCAGACAAGAGGTCGTCAACGAGAATGATTGTGCATCTGCGCATGTACAATTCAAAGCATCCCCGCACATGGGATGAGAGCCTCCCTTATGTACAACGTAGTTATAGTAGGGCTCCACTGGGTTCAGTCGGGCATAGCGCTTTCGGAGTGGGCTTGGGATTCTGGCCACTATGTCCCATTGACGTAGCCATGCCATTTGCAGCTACTTAGGCTGATTCAGCTCATGTCCAGTCTGAAGGTAACAAAGCAAACAACTTCATCGAGCACATTCAACACATCCACGAACAGGTTCATGACATATTGGACAAAGCCAATGCTAAGTACAAGCAATGACATGATCAACATCGGGTGCCACACAACTTCTAGGTGGGCGAAAAAGTGTGGCTAGATTTGCAAAAGAAGCACCTCACTGGACCCCACTGCAATATTTACCCGCTCCGATATGTGTCATACACCATCACCAAGGCTGTAGGGAATAATTCCTTCGAGCTCGGTATTCCACCATTCCTTGGTCTGCACCTAGTATTCAATGTAAACTGCCTTCGTCCCTACTTTCCACCTCTATTGGACACCTCTAACATTGTAGAAGAACTCACACCAAAATATTTAAACCCAAATTGCATGGAACAGGCCACCACAAACTGGATCATCGACATGCAAATCAAGAACACTTCAAGACAGAATATCCAACTATATCGGGTTGCAAAGGCGGCCAACTCCTGCACCAAGGAAAGTGGTTCACCGGGGACCAAGTTCGGCAAAATTTCCTCATCATGGAGGAACTTAACGCAATGGGGACCATTGCTTCCTGAGGAGGAATGATCCGGGTGGATATTGGTGGTCACCCGCCTATTCCACTTGGGGCTCCACCATTGTCTATTTTAGGTTTTTCGATTTCGACGTTTACTGTTTTCGCCGGTTTTCGGGTCCTGGCTTCGGGCCGTTTACGAGGCCCTAAACGACGCTTTTTGGGAAAACGGAGAGCAACATGGGTCCATGGACCGATGTTGCTCGTTCCAAATTTGTAGTCCTCGGATAGATCTTTCTAACGAGGTATGGAACGCGTCAAACAGAGATCGTATGCCAAAGTTACGCCCCTGGGAAGTTGAAACACCAATTTACCCAAACGGGGCCCATAGTTTTGGCGCTTCATCTCCTAGGGTTAGGGTTTTGGCTGTTTAGGATTTCCCATTGTTTCTAAATGATCAATAGGCCCTCGAGCCTCATTGTAACTCAGTTCAGAGGCCTGTAGCCGCCACATCTCTTCTCAGAGATAGCTACCAGCGCCCTAGCTAGTTTTATTTCCATTCTGTCTGTAAGAAAATTTCAGTTCTTTGATATTAATGAAATGAAGTGTTATTTCCGCTGCATCTCTGTATTTATGTTTATATGTTTATTTTGTTGCGTTCCTGCATAAATCCGGATCAGTGGTATCAGAGCGGTCTGCTTTTTCTCGATCCTTCTTTGCATGTCCCCAACGAGGTCGGGGTATAAGGAGCTAGGGCTTGATCTGGTGGAACCTTTGCAAGATCGGCCTTGCAAACATCGACAGACGCCCATGGGGGACGAAAAGAAAGATGAGGGAGCAGGAGATCCTATCAAAATATTGCTCGAGGAGGCCCTCGAAAAACAAAGGAACGCGATGATGGATAGCTTTGCTCGGATCCTTCAACGGCTGCCCACCGGCGGCGCATATGCATCCAGTAGCCACTCTGGAGTTGCGACTCCCTTTAAGGTACAAGTAAATTTTGACATTCCCATATTTGAGGGTCAAATAGACGCAGATGCCGTAGATAGATGGTTGAATCTATTAGAAGGATATTTCTCTGTTCATGACTTTTCAGACCAGGAGAAGATTATTTTTACACTCCTCAAAGCTACCCCCCATGTTAAGGACTGGTGGGAAACCTACTGTGAGAACAAGGACCAGACAAAACCCTCTCTATTCTCGGCCGTCCTAACTTGGAATTCTTTCCGAGACGCCGTCAAGGAACAGTACTATCCCGTGGGGAGCTATGAGGACAAGTACATACAATGGACCACGCTGCGACAACAAAGGGATCAAGATGTGCATGAGCTGACGAATCTGTTCCATACCTTGCGCACAAAGTTGGGTATCAAAGATTCAGAGAAACATCTGGTGCTAAAGTATCGCAGTTGTTTGCACAAATACATTCAGGAGGAAATGGAGTTCCTTGACATCTCCTCGCTTGGTACGGCATACTGGTATGCTGCCAAGATTGAGCAGAAATTCAAGCAGAAGAAGCGAGACTTTGGATCTGCAAATCAAAAGCAAGGGAAAGGTGCTTCCAAACCGCAGAACAAAGGACCGAGCCAAGGCATGGTGGCTAAAGACAACTCATCGAAGCCACAAGAAAAGAACAGCACCACAAAGCCAAAGAAGGACACGGGAAAGTGGTGTGAATTCCATAAGAGCTCCACTCACAACACAAGTGAGTGTCGGGCCAAGCAGTCGCTAGTGGCCGAGATGAGGGCTTTTGAGTCAGATGCATGCTCTGACTCCGAATCAGAACCTGAAAAGGTGAATGAAAAAGGGAAACAGATTATTGATGCAGAGCCCAACGCCACTGTTGCCACTGCAAAGATCCAAAAGGAGGAACCGGAAGATCCAGAGGAGGAGGAACGTCTCTTCCACTCCCAAAAGTGGGTAAAGGGCTCCCCGGTACAGTTCATTGTCGACAATGGGAGCCAAAAGAACCTCATTTCAGCAGACGCCGTGAAGCGGTTGGGCTTGCCTACCACAGCTCACCCACATCCATACACCATCGGGTGGCTTCACCAAGGACGAGATCTCCGCGTCAGCCGGCAGTGTCGCCTTCGCTATAGCATCAAGCCCTTCACGGATGAGGTATTATGTGACGTTGCTCCTATTGATGTTTCTGATGTATTATTAGAACAACCATACTTGTGGAATCATCATGCTGTGTATGAGTCTCGGCCTCGTGCTGTTATTGTTACTTTGGGAAATAAGTTGTACAGGATACCAGAGGTACCACCTCCTACCGCTATCTCTTTGGTTACTGCAAAACAATGCAGTAAGCTCATTTCTCAAACCAGGAAATTCGTTTTCC